>VDFB02000002.1:20767531-20943825 GCA_007258455.2 Sequoia sempervirens | reverse complement strand
TGATGCATCTAGATTAGATATGAACTCTATGACTTGGTTATTGTGAAGAATAATGATATCATGCTATTCATGGTGATAAACCCTAGATTTTTGTTAATAAATAATGATTCTCTCTAGTTTCTCTCCCTATAGATAAATTAAAAGGTTTAAATGGAATTAAATTTGTCACTCCTAGGTGGGACTTGGGTGGTATAATAATTCCTTTGGTTGGGGTTAAATTTCAACCCTACACCATATTAGTGTCAATACAAATGGATTATGTAAGGTGGTAGTAAATATTGGAGTTTTTCTATGGTGATTGGTTTGTAAGCATGTGTGAATTACATGACAATACTATACCAAGAATAATTTTGACCATGGTAAAAGGTTAAGGGCTTAACCCTTAGATTTTGGACTTAAATTCTAAGAAACATGATTTTGGGTATTGTAAAATAATGTTTTCCTACATGTAGTTTGAATAGAATGTTGTGGCTATTAACCCTTCACAACTAATTGATCTTGTTGAAACTTAATAAGGTAAGCGATTCAAGAAATGGATATGCTAATAATTTAGGTTAATGCAACAATGTCCACTTCATGAATCAACAACCTTATCAAATCCAAAATTATAATTTCAAAAATTCAAGTGAACCATGAAAATAATTAGGTTATGTTGATATTTAAAATTTGAGGATTTGTACACTCAAATGTAAATATTCCCATATTTTAAATCTCAGATCACAACATGATAATGTTAGTGATTAACTTGAGTTATTGGCATTATTAGGTTGTGATCTAGAATTTTTGAAATACAAGAACATTTACAACAACATTAATTCTTATCAAACTAGTTTAAGCATAAATATTCTCAAATCGTTGATGTTATTAGGTTGTGATAAGATACAAACTTAAGTAGGTAGAAGTTCCATAACAGTTGGCTAACCCCATCTTTTATAGAAATACTATAAGGATTTAATCAAAGAAATTTTGGTCAAACTTGCTTCAATCAAACCTACTTATGTACAACACCCTTGTAGTAGCTCTTCCTTGTCTTATCCACATTATAATTTTATTCGTCAAGATAGTCAACTTCACATCATGCATGTCAAGATCAAATAAAATCACCTAGATATAATTTTTTATTTGTATGTAGCCATTGTATAAGTCTATTACAAAAGAAAAGCCTCAACTTGAGACACTTGAAAAATACCAAATTAGGTCAAAACATACTACAAAAAATGTATTACACTTCTTTTTAATGTCCTTGTTTCAATGAAAAAACCAAATTTGGTATTTAGACATTTAGAAAAATGCATTATAGTAAAATATAGGTTCAAGTTTCTACTAGTAGTAATTGCATATAATAAATTAAATTTTATTCTATTAAAATTACCAAAAAATCTATGCACTAGATGTTGGAGTTAGTGGTCTAATTCCAAGAAATCTTTGAAAGATTTCATTTCAAGCAAAATCTATGCATTATTGTAAAATGTCACTCACTTTCAAATAATAGAAAAATAATAATCATAGATTGAATTTAAGAGCTCAAATGAAACAAATAACTAGTTTACATCATCTTCAAAATTTTAATAAGAGTTTTTTAGTAAAATTGACACAATATGTTGAATTCTTAAAAAATGTTGATTTTTGTGGTCCTATAAAACTTAAAAGTGGTCCACATTATTGTACTTTGACCCATAATTGAGTCATTCTTCTTCACATATTGCTAGGATTTAAGTAGAAGGGTGGGTTTAATAGATTTATCCAACTTAGAGGCAATGGAATTTTTTACCACCCATTGTAATCTGAAGAACTTCCTTAGAAAGAGGGGTTTAGATATTAATTTGAGATACATTCTTACAATGAACCAACTTTTTGTCATCTTATGATTAAAAAAGTGACACCAAAAACAAATATTAAGAAGATTGATATAGGGGAGAGGACCCATTAGTTGAGCACCCTAACTTTGCTTCTAATTATCCTAGGTGGAAATTTCAAATCACTCCCAATTTTTTACAACAGCTTACTTGGCAAGTCCCCTGCTTATAGCTTTTGTTTCAGAGCCACATCATCAAATATGATGCCACATCAACATGCTTTTTGTCAAGATGTAGTTGACCAATACTTGTGCATTCACATCATGGGTAGTTGAGGGCTGATGTGGCATCACATGATTGGTTGCTTTTTAGTTCAAAGGAATACATTTTGTACAATTATTTCGCCGAGAGGCGATCTACAATCACATCAAAATCATAGTTAACATTTTGGCCTTTTAAAAAAAAATTGACTGGTGGTAACTGCCAATATTCGAAGAAGAGGGATGATTTTAAATTAAAAAATGATTTTGATTGCTCTAGGAGCATACTGACGCTTCAGTTGCAGAATGTAACACACCCATTCAATAATGACTCTTGCATGTTCAACACTTTGTAACAGAAACTCTTGCATGTTCAACATTTATTAATAACCCTGGAGAGAATTTATTAATAACATCCTTCGCTTTCAAATCCAGTCGAAAACTTCATTTTCTGTAGCTCCGGCTCTACACGTGGAAGAGGCAAAGCATATGTCGAGACCTCCCGTCATTTTTGTGCCAAAGAAACAACATAGAGACATAGAAATTAACTACTACTAAGAATATTTCATGGATGAAAGCAAATATCTGCACGCTTTGCTATTTGAGCAGAGTCAACAGCTTCGCCCAGGGGCACAGGGCTCCTATTTTTATTCTTTGGCATACAGATTAAAATGGAATTATTTACAGCTAATCTAGGGCTTGGTGCGAATAAAGTGCGGGCTTGTTCGTCACCATTTTCGCATCCTCTGTCCCAAAAATCTTGGATCCAATGGCCAATGGCGCCTGCTGTTAAATGTGAGGTGAACTTGCAAGGTATTTATGTTGGGAAATTTTTCATTTTCTCTGATTAGGATTCAATAGGCCACAAGCACATGAAATGATGTTTTAGCCATAGAATAAGTCAGATATCTTCTTTTTGATATTGTGGTTAAATCGTTTTGCTTCGGTCTGAACCTTCATTATGTTTGGCCTTCATATTAAAATCTTCTAACGATTGTACTTTTGGATTGTGACTCTTTGTGCTTCTGGGTTGTGCTTCGCTTGAAATCCCTTTATCTTCTCGTGAAAGAGTAAGCATATATGCAAGGTTCGACAAAGGATTTCAGAGGTTGAATGCCATCATTTCTAAATCTGCATATGCATTGTATTTTAATGAGGTAAGCTTTTGTTTCGCCTATGAATCTTTAAATTTACTGTGCTTATTTTCCACTATAAACTTCCAGGCAAATGGTCAAGGTGGAGCAAGTAATATGTGGATTTATTGTGTTTTCTAGTAAATCCAATTACATACATTAGTATTTCAATTTGATGGTTTATTTATATCAACAATCAATTATATGAATTTAATAATCTGTTGATTTATTTATGTTTGGTTTGGTACAGATATTTCCTATAAATATGAAGGGTATTGCTGGCAGCTTGGTGTCTCTTGTTGCCTGGTTTGGTATAGTCACTTTTAATTCTCTCGTCTTGGAGTGCAGCAGTGAGATCAATGAAACTCTTCAATTCACCTTTTTCTATTTTAATACATGAAACATTGAACTAAATATTTTGAAGTAGGCTAATACTGTTTTAATCTGAAATTGAGTATTTTAGAAGTGTACTAACCAATCTTTTAACATATAACTGCGGCTGGTGATATATGCATTGTAGCTTCATTTTTCTGGTTTGGTACAGTCACTTTTAATTCTCTCGTCTTGGAGTGCAGCAGGTGAGATCAATGAAACTCTTCAATGTACCTTTTTCTATTTTAATACATGAAACATTGAACTAAATATTTTGAAGTAGGCTAATACTGTTTTAATCTGAAATTGAGTATTTTAAAAGTATACTAACCAATTTTTTAACATATAACTGCGGCTGGTGATATATGCATTGTAGCTTCATTCTTCATATTTTGTGGTGTTTTAGCTTTTACTGTACTCTTTGTGGCAAAGCTGTTACAGAGATAGGGAAAAACTCTGGAAGAAATACAATCCTCATTCAAGTTGTAAATAGAAAATATACAGTTTATTAGTTATGATTCATATTTGTTTTTGTGATATTTGATATAATCTGACACATTGTGAAAAACAACTTATTTATTTGTTGTCAATATTTTTGATTGAAAGAAGGGCTTGAATTTATTCTTTAGAGAATGATACCTCCCAGATTAAATCTTGAAGAACATTCATTCAAGTAATAATGGAACAAAATTAAAGTTGTTATGACCATTTATCAACCTCACGTTCACTCACAAATACATAAATGCAAAATTTAAATTTATGAGCAACAAACTCTAATTGTTGATTTTGTGGATTTGAAAGTTGTAAAGGTGAGAAGAGTTTGAGAAATTGATTTGTGAAATATGCAAAAGAAAGAACTTATCTAAATCTACTATTGCATATAAAAGTAAGTTTCTAAATTAATATGCTTAAATATTAAAAAATATTCAAAAGCTTTTTGAAACAAGACATCTTTTGAGATTTTTTACAAATTACTATGTTGAAGATCTTTTTGAAACAAGATATCTTGGGAGATTTTATTTCTAAATTAATATCTTAAATATAAAACATTCAACATATTTTTGAAACAAGATATCTCTTGAGATTTTTTTACAAATTACTATATTCAAGATCTTTTTGAAACAAGATATCTCTTGAGATTTTTTATATAATAATAATTATTTATAAAAATAAGATATAAAAATAATATGTTAAATTACTTCACATAAAAAATAAGTTTCTAAAATAATATACTTAAAATTAAAAAAGAAATAATAAAATAGAAATAAAATAATTTCTAAATAATAGAGTAGAAATAAAATTGTTAAGAAATGAAAAATAATTATAAATTTTTAAGTTCTAAATTAATTTATTTAAAATCAGAAAAAGAAAATTAAATAAAAAAGGAATATCTTAAATTCACTATTACACATAAAAATTTGTTTCTTAATTACCTTATTTAAGACATAAAGAATATTCAATATTTTTTGAAAAATTGATGAACATTTGAAAAAGAAAACATCATTAATATTCTAGATGTTATTTGAAGTTAACATATATATATGAAAAGAAATATTATTAGTTTAAGCTAAATTACTAAAGGTTTTATTATTTACAAAAATATTACAACTTAAATAAGATAGGATTTTCATAATACATGCAAATATAAAATCAATTTAAAATTATAAAATTAAATACAAAGAAACTATAATTAATTTATTATTACACATAAAAAAAAGTTTTAAAATTAATATTAAGGTTAGAGTTAGAAAAAGGGTTAGGGTTTGATTACAGTTAAGATTCAACTATGGTTAGGGTTAGGGTTCAATTAGGATTTCAATTGGGGTTGGGGTTCAATTAAGATTAGGATTCAATTGGTGTTAGGGTTCAAAAAGGTTCAATTAGGGTTAAGGTTAGAATTATAGGATAAAGCTTTGGATAAAGGTTAGGATTAGGGTTGGGGGATTAGAACTCAACTAGGGTTAGGGTTAGAATTCAATTAGGGTTAGGGCTATGATTAATTTTAGGCTAGGGTAAGGGTTCAATTAGCGCTAGGTTTTAATAAGGTTTAGGATTCAATTAGTATTACAATTAGAATTAGGGTCGCAATTATAATTAGGGTTAGTATTAAAATTATAATTATGAATAGAGTTTGAATTATAACTAGGGGTAGAATTAGGGTTATAATTAGGGTTAGGGTTATAATTAAGATAAGATTTTGGGTTATAATTCAATTAGAGTTAGGTTTAAGTTTAGGATTAAAATTTAATTAGGGTTAGGGTTCAATTTGAGTTAGGATTCAATTAGGGCTCTAAGATAAATCTTGGAGTCAACATTAGGGTGAAGGTTGGGGTTAGGGTTAGGGTTTCAAAATGAATCTTGGGGTCAACATTAGGGTTAGAATTAGGAGTAGGGTTTGAGTTATGGTTTGGGTTTAATTAATGTTATAGTTCAATTATAGTTAGGGTCAGGTAGGGTTCAATTAGGGTTGTGGTTAACATTAGGGTTATAGGATAAAACATGGGGTAAATTTTAGGGTTGGGATTGGGGTTAGGGTTAGAATTCAAGTAGGGTTAGGTTACAATTCAATTAGGGTTCAATACAATTAGGGTTAGGGTTAGGGCTAATGTTAGGTTAGGGTAATAGTTCAACTAGGGATTTAGGGTTAGGGTTTTGATTATGGTTCAACATTAGGGTTAGGGTTAGGATTATGGTTCAATTAGGGTTTTGATTAGGAGCTACAAGTTAATATTAGGGTTAGGGTTGGAGACTAATTAGTATTAGGGTTAGGGTATTATTACAGTTAAGATTCAACTATGGTTAGGTTAGGATTCAATTGATGTTTAAAATTAGGTTAGGGTTTTAGGATAAAGATTGGGATCAAGGTAAGGGTTGGGGTTATAATACAACTAGGATTAGAGTTAGGGTTACAATTATGGTAAGGGTTAATATGAAGTTAGGATTTAATTAGCATTAAGATTAGGGTTTATATTCAAGTAGGATTAGGGTTCAACTAGGGTTAAGGTTAGGTTGGGGTTATAGGATAAAACTTTGGGAAAAGGTTAGGATTAAGGTTGGGGTTAGGGTTAGGACTCAACTAAGGTTAGGGTTCAATTAATTTTAGCAACAATTAGGGATAGGGATAGGGATTAGGGTTAGGTGAGGGTAAGGGTTCAAGTAGGGTTAGGTTTTAATAAGGGTTAGGGTTAGGGTTCAATTAGTATTACAATTAAAATTAGGGTTAGGATTTAATTAGTGATATGATAATGGTTAAGGCTTAATTAGTGATATGATAACAGTTAGGGTTTAATTTAGGTTAGAGTTAGAGTGTAATTAGATTAGGGTTTGGGTTCAATTATGGTTAAGGGTTCAGTAGGATAAGGATTAGGGTTAGAGTGTAACTATGATTAGAGTTTGGGTTCAATTAGGGTTACAAAATAATTTTTTTATGTTAGTTGTAGGATTAGGGTTAAATTAGCATTAGGTTAGAATTAGGTTTAACATTAGGATTATGGTTAAGGTTCACTTAGGGTTAGGGTTTAATTGTAGTATGGTTAGGGTTATGATTTAATTAGGATCAAGGTTCAATTATGGTTAACGTTAGGGATAAGGTATAATTAGCGTTAGGGTTAGTGTTATAGTTAGGGTATAATTAGGGTTAAGGTTAGGGATAAGGTATAATTAGGGTTAGTGAAAGAAAATGGGGTTTGCAATAGGCTTATGGTTAAGGTTAGGGCTAGCATTAGTGTTAGGTTCTGAGTTATATTTATGTTAGGGTTAGGGTTAGGGTTAGCATTAGTGTTAGGATTAGGTTAGCATTAGGTTTAGGTTTTAATAAGGGTTAGGGTTAGGGTTCAATTTGTATTACAATTAAAATTAGGGTTAGGGTTTAATTAGTGATATGATAACAGTTAGGGTTTAATTTAGGTTAGAGTTAGAGTGGAATTAGGATTAGGGATTAGGTTCAATTATGGTTAAGGGTTCAACTAGAATAAGGATTAGGGTTCTAGAGTGTAATTATGATTAGAGTTTGGGTTCAATTAGGGTTACACGATAAATCTTTTAGGTTAGTTGTAGGGTTGGGGTTAAATTAGCATTAGGATTATGGTTAAGGTTCACTTAGGGTTAGGGTTAGGGTTGATGGTTAGGGTTAGTGAAATAAATGGGGTTAGTAATAAGCTTATGGTTAAGGTTAAGGCTAACATTAGTGTTAGGGCCTGAGTTATATTTATGGTTACAATTAGAGTTAGAGTTAGCGTTAGGTTTAGGGTTAGGGTTAGCATTAGTGTTAGGGTTAAGGTTGGGGTTAGGGTTAGGGTTCTATGATAAAACTTAGGGTTAAGGATAAAATAAGGATAATCCTATTGCTAAACTATTCTTCATGCTAACCCTAACCCTAATTTTGATGTAAACCCTAACCCTCATCCTAGTGTTAACCATATTTCTAAACCTAACTATATCTCTTAACCCTAACCATAAGCTTAACTATTTCTCTAGCCCTAATCCTAACGTAAACCCTAAACCTAACTATATCTCTTAACGCCAACCTAACCATAATCCTAACCTTAAACTTGATCCAAAACATAACTATAACCCTAATCCTAATAACCTTAACTCCAATTATTACCCCAACCCTAACTATATCTATTAACCCTAAACTTGACCCTAAACCTAATTGTAACCCTAATCCTCATGCTAACCCGAACCCTAATCCTAAGTTAATCTTGATGATAACTCTAACCCTAATTTTGATGCAAACCATATCTCTCATCCTAATATTAACCTAACCCCAATCCTAACTATATATTATCTCTATCCTTGACCCTAACTATATCTCTAGTCCTAACCCTAACCTTAACTATATCTCTTAACCTTAACCCTAACCCTAATCCTAACTAAATATTTTTTAATAATCTTAAATAAATATTGATGATATAATATTTTTTATTATAATATTACAAATGTACTAAAAATATATTTATATATTTTAACTTAACATTTAAATATTAAATTATATATATTATGTTTTAAAATTGAATTACAAATATTATAATTTCATATTATAAATATATATTATTATAATAATTTAATATAAAAATATAAATATAAAAATAATTTATTTAAGATATTACATCTTGTGTCACACTGCTACTAGCATTAATTTAATATATAAAATAAAAATACGCTAGAGAGGCGCCTATTGCACTTTGAGAGAGATTAATTTAAAAAATAGGCGCTTGGAAGAATATCTTGGGTGTATTTTATATATATTATTAAATATATATATGCTAGTGGGTAGTCATGTCACAACTATTGGTCCAATATTGATAAAAATATTGGACATTATATAAACAACTACTATCACAACTAGTGGAACATGCTCAATTATTGGGTCCTCTCCCCTAATTGAATTATTGTGTAACTCCCAAACTACGTACTTGAATTTCTAATAATTTCTTTAAGATCCAAAGTGAGATCCACCTCCATGCAACCACACTTATGAGATCCATTAGAAAAAACTTTTGTAACTTAAAGAGATATAAACCAACCTAAAAACTAACTAGGGGAGAGGGGCCTATAGTGGAGTGGGGTCCAATAGTGGGGATAGAAGTAGTCCTTAATGGGCCCCATAGTGGAGCACCTTAATATCCAATTACAAAACACTTTTTATCCATAAAGTACACAAACTGACAAATCATGTGATGCCACATCAGCGCACCAATAAAACATGACTTAGTGCACCACTATCGGTCTCACTTTTTTTGGGCCTTTTTTGGATACCTCAACAAAAAGCATGCTGATGTGGCATCATATTTGATGATGTGGCCCTAAAAGAAAATATAGAAGCATGTGAGTTGACAAATAAACTATTGTACAAAATTGGGAGTGATTTGAAATTTACACGTAAGATTTTAAGAAACGCGGAGTTAAGATGTTCCACTATAGGCCCCTCTCCCCTAATCTATTCCAAGAAGGCCCACATGAGAATCAATAAGTCTTGAAAGTTTCAGCCAGGTAAGGACCTGCCTGCCCACCCATCCCTATGGAATAACCCTGTCCGTGGGTGGGACGGAAGGGAGGAGGAGACTTGTTCCAAAAAATTTAAGTCCAAGACCAATGAGAACAGATTAGCACATTTGCTTTTGAATCTTTCAAAGTTCTTTACACGAGTATGGAAAATCATAGCTTGAACAGAATCTAAAAAATCATGGAAAATAGTACTGTAAAAGAATGTCAGTCATTTTCAAGATGAGGAAAACTACAATAGAATAATAAAAAGTCCCTCCATGAAAATATTGCAGAGAGCTTTAAGTACAACTTAGCACCTGAACATACTGTTAACAATTTTATCATGTGAAGAGATTTTCCCAAACCGCAGAGAAAGGGAAAGAAAACAAATTAACCAGGAAAAAGTAGAAATCACACAATTTTTCCCTGTACAAACTGTCATAGAACACCAGGCAAGTGCAAAACACGTGAACCTTTATGCATCGCCAATTCAAAGATATTCTGTCCACTTTTAAGTACAGAATGATTGCAGAAGAATAGCAATGCCAAATGTAAGATAACTGGGCCTCTGTTTTTTAAACTATCTTTGGTCTTGTAATAATACAGAAAATAAAAATGATTGGGTCTTTGATCTTTTTAACTGTTTTTGGTATCATAGCAATCCAAAAAATTAAATTGATTGGGCTTTTTAACTTTTAACTTGTTTTTCATGGCATTCATGAAAAAATCAAAATCACGAGGGTGAGGTCTGTTATCTTTTAAACTGTCTTCGACATCCTAGAAATGCAGAAAGGTCTTGGAGGATAATATCTTTTAGATTGTTAAGAGGAAGAAAGGTTTATCTTGAATTTTATCCCAAACTCATATTAAAGTGAAGGGTGAGAGGTCAATTAGAACAAGGTCTGGCATTTTCTAAGTGGGATCCCCGACCGGGGGTGGAGTGGGGAGGGGTCCTATCTTTATCGTTTGTTTGTAGTTGTTTTTGGTAGTTTGTCTGCAGTTGTATCTCACTTTGTTTTTTGTGAGTGGTTTGGTTTGTTCCATTGTTCATGGAACGAGGTCTGACATTATCTAAGTGGGATTCGGGGGACGGGGCGGGCGAAGGGGGAAGCGGGTAGGGGTGAGGGGGTTGCGGGAGAGGAGGGAGGTCCTATTTTTATCTTTTGTTTGTACTTGTTTTTGGTTGAGTGGTTTGGTTTGTTCTATTGCTCATGGTACATGTTTCGTGTGTCTTTTGACTATGTTGTTCTAGAGGATTCCGGTCCCTTCAATCCCACTTATCAATATCAAAAGCAAAATTTGATTGGAGGAGAGATCTCATAATTGCCCACTTTATGTTTGTTTATTACATTTAATTATGATGACATTTATATTATGTGAAGTAATATTTTATAAATATTTGTTGAAAAAGATTGATTCATAACTTAATATTTAAATTTATGTATTATCATATTATTTTTTTAATATAATATGTTTTAAAAATATTTTCATTTAACCTCATTTTATATTTATTGTAAAATTATAGAAATTTAAATCTGATTTCATCTCAATTTTTAGTGTATGATTTTAATAGAATCTTTGAAAACTAAACATTATCACAAATAAACTAATAATCATATCTTACACTAATTAAAATAATAAAATATTTAAAATAAACAATTTTCTTTTTTCTGTTTTTATTATATGTGTAATTATTTTTCCAACAAAAGTGAAATTCTAAATATAACGGAGCTTTTTGGAATCAATTACCCCAAATATTGCGGATCTAAATTAAGGCCTAAAATCCCCAAAACATGTTAGAAGCCGTCAAATTCGACGCATAGTTTTGGCAACAAACTTCTGAATCTTTGCGAATAACAGTTTTGGAGAGAAAATAATTTCAAGAATGGTATGATGAGCATAAAAGCGAAGCCAATCCATTCAAGCTGAAATAACGGGGTTTGTAGAAAATATAGGATGCTTAGGCAAGCTTCCACTTTCGTAGAGGAAGCCCTAACAGCTTTCACACCTCAGCTTCATTTCTGTTTGAATTTATTCCTGTAAATAAAGACTAGCTGGCATTCATTTTTTCTTTGAATTAGCCTTCTCTGCACATTCATACCTTTAATCTTATCCAATTTGTTTTCATTTGACTGGGTCAGAAGGATGTAATGGATACGATATGGTTAAGCCATTTGTGAAGGAAGATCCAGAAAAATAGAGAAAAAAGAAAACATTTGCAATGGCTGATATGTGGAGAACAAGGAGCGCTGAGGTTATCATACTGTGTGTTACATTAATATCACTGACTTGTGTCACTCTATCCTATACAGCCAAGCCAAATCAGCTGATTAAATGGCTTCCGGGGAGAAGCTTTTCTGTCGGAAATGCATGGTCCAAAGGTAGCAACCTGGTATGCGAATTCATCCTAACAAAATGAGCCCTAATTCCTTATTTTTTAATGGAAGATTTTATGTCATTTATAAGTTTGATTTAAGGAAAGTAGTGAGGCATCTTTGGAAGGATGTCATTAAATTGAAATGCGTCAAATTTTTCCAGCCATTTATGACTCTTTTGAGAAGAAATTCAAATATGCAATTCAATTAAACCGGCTTCAAGTTATTGTACAATTACATCAACAAAGATTGGAATATTTTAGAGTTATGGTTTTCAAAACTTTACAATATAAGTGGGTAAACATGAATTGGACCCTTTTAGTTTAGGCCAAGAAAAGGGTGTTGCAGATATTGTTCTGTTCAAATTGTGGTTCAACTGAAATCTAAAATACAGTGTGAAGTTTTCTGTGTTGCCACAGAACTGTTTTTTCAATACTGTTTGTAGAATGTTCCAGAAGTTTCCAAAAATCTATTTATTTCTTTAAGAAACTTATGCAAACTTTTTGTAGTTTATGACCTGACTTGTGTTTTGAAAGTTTATGTTTTTCTTTTTTTGTGCGTGTTTTTGTAAGAAAGCGTGGCACCAAATGAATTTTTTTTTCTGATGTTTCCTGTCCTCGGTCCCTGACTCCCCAAATAAAAGACTTAAACTTTTGAAGGTCAGGATTAGGATCTGGAGCCTATTAGGATTTTCTTATCCCCAGTTCCAAACTCAGAAAGAAATATTGAAGGTCCAGTTAGGGTGGCAGGTCAGAGTTTTCTTTATTCCAATTTTTTTAAAGTTACAGTTTAGGAACAGTAATACAATGTGTTAGGATTTTCTTATCCCCAGTTCCAAACTAAGAAAGAAATATTGAAGGTCCAGTTAGGGTGGCAGGTCAGAGTTTTCTTTATTCCAAATTTTTAAAGTTACAGTTTAGGAAGAGTCATACAATGTGCAGTCATTTTCAAGCCCAACTGAGACTTGTTCCATGGGGCCTCAGCTTTCTTTAATTCTCTTTGCAAGGTAAGACATTTTTTTAAATATTTGGTGAGCAATCATTATCAACAAAAAGAAATTGAAAGAAAAAGAAGTTCAAGAAACTAATCTCCGTAACCTTTACAGACTATACAACATGAAAAATATACAATATACTTTGTTCATCTTCCACTGTTAATTGCATGGGTTGTTTATATAAGTTTAAGACTATTTTGTATAATCAAGGTTGGTATTTTTTATTAATAAAATTAGAGAAGAAATAAGCAGTTAAATGATGAGCAGCAGCACTCCAATTGTAAGGTTTTCTTGTAGAGCTGAAACATACATTTAGCTGAATTTTTATTTGATGCAACTCTGAAATACAAATGATTGTCACTGTTATGCAGACCAAAGAACTTCCACAGCTGGAGACAGTTTTACAAAAGGCTGCCATGGGTAATAAGACAGTGATAATAACCACATTGAATCAGGCATGGGCAACACCAAATTCCATGATAGATCTTTTCTTGGAGAGCTTTCAGAGTGGGGAAGACACTAGCAGGTTCTTGAATCATCTGGTTATAGTTGCTTTGGATCAGAAGGCTTATAATCGGTGCATATCCATCCATTGTCACTGCTTTATTCTCAAGACTGAGGGTATTGACTTTTCTGGGGAGAAGGTTTTTATGTCTGATGATTATTTGAAGATGATGTGGAGAAGAATTGATTTCCTAAGAACTGTGCTTGAAATGGGATATAGCTTCATTTTTACGGTATGCTGGCCCCTATCTCCTTTTTCTCTTCCTTTATTCTCATTTATCTTTGATAAAAATTAATGCTACTGTACTTTCAGAAATAAATAAACCATTATAAGAATTTGGACATTAATGGAAACAAAAAGGTGGACTGTTTAACTATACATACACCCATCCACAGCTGAGTAGGTAAGAGATTCAAAACAAAAGGGGGAGTTATGGATTTAAACAAAAGGGAGGTTAAGGCTTTAACTTTGTGAATTTTTTTATTTTCATTTTTTTTTTTTGTTATGGTGGCACTCTAATGTTACAAATGGGCAATCTTTTTTCCTTTAAAGTTAGTATTTATATTTTATATAGAATTCAAAAGATTGTTTTTGGAATTAAGTGTGTATGTTTTTGAATTTAATGTTTTGGATCAAATCCAGTGATTCATTTTTCTAAAATTTAACCCCACTACTATGTGAAGAAAAACTTTTTAAAATTAAATTATTTTTTAAATATTTCAGATCCCATTCAATAATCCCTTTTTACTAAAATTAAACCTCACTTTTACATAAGAGTTTTTTTAAAATTAAACGATTGTTTGATGCTCTAATTAAATAGTAAAACAGTTAAAAAGACAATTTTAGAAGTGGTAAATGAAATATAAATTTAAAGCATTCCCAATCTTCCTAATACTCACCCACATATAAGAGTGGTAAATAATCATCACTGACTGTTACAACAGAATAATATTTAAGAATGCCCATTTCTTGCAACGGATGAACAGCACAATAGTAAAGAATAGCTGTTTCTTGCAACTGCCCAACAGCATAACATTTAGAACTAACCGTTTCTTACATCTGATTTTTGTTTTTCAATAATTACAGTTGCGTTTTCCATGTAATATCATTTTGGAATTCAATCTTCAGCACCCGTCTTTCATGACTGGTAACTGCTGCTAGCATGGATCGGTCGACATTTCTGACATGGATCATTGTGTATACAGGATGCAGATATAATGTGGTTCAGAAACCCTTTCCTCCATTTTGCAACAGATGCAGATTTCCAAATCGCTTGTGACCGTTATAATGGCCACCCTGCAGATTTGAAGAACACTGCAAATGGAGGATTCAACTATGTAAAATCCAATAATCGGACAATACAATTCTATAAATATTGGTACTCCTCACAGCAGTTATATCCAGGAAAGCACGACCAAGATGTGCTAAATTATATTAAGAAAAATGACGAGAGCAGGAAAATAGGATTGATAATGAGATTCTTGGATACAAGATATTTTGGTGGCTTTTGCGAAGCACGCAAGGATTTTACTAAGATTTGCACCATGCATGCCAACTGTTGTATTGGATTGAGCAACAAGCTTCATGATTTAAGAATAATGCTCGCAGAGTGGAGAAATTTTCAGTCTCTGACTATTCAAGAGAGGAGGTTGAAAAAACCATTATGGAGAACTCCAATGCTGTGCAAGGTGTAATGCAACAGTGAAATCATCTCCATGAAGATAGAAAACTGAGTATTTTAGAATGCGCGTATCATGGAGTTTGTTCTTTGTAGTGTTGGGAAGAAGTTGTACATTTTCAATATTTTGTATTTTGTAATTGGACAATTTTTTTTGAGGGGTTATGTTTGGTGGTTAATTGATTATTTAGTGAGCACATGATGGAATGTATTTAATGCTTTTAGTTAATTAATTATTATTAATGGTTAAATATGCTTTCACATAAATATCATGAATTTGTTACACATATAGAGGGGGAACCTTCCTAAGTTCTCACACAAGTATGAAAAAGTAAAATGTATTTTAATTTTTTGATGAAAGAATACATATAAATTAAATAGTGAAATCATACAATCAAATCCTTAAAAAAGTAGGAAGCATGTAATCATGCCTCAAAGTTAGACTAACAAAGCTTGGAGTAAAAACAAACATGTGGCCCAAAAAAGGGAAACAACCACAAACTAAGCAAGTGTATACCTAACAAGGGAAATAGCCATCAAATTACTAGATCAACATATTGTATTGGGAGGGGACTTACCCATCAATGTTATCCCATCCACCACTTGTCAAATTATTACTATCATGTGAGCAACATTATCACAATCTTTATGATCTTCCTAAGCTTGATTTTGTACAACTTGGAGAAAAAATACTGAGAACCACCTAAGGGAATTTTCCCTAATATAGAGGGGATCGTCTAGGCATTGAGGTGGAGTCAAAGTCTAGTTATATTAATTACCTTTTTGACAATGGCAATGGAGTGGTTTTGTGAGGACTCTAAGAAATTGCACTTTCATTCTTGGTAGAGGGATTTGAAACATGAAGGTGGTAAATGTAGAACTCTAGTCATAGTTCAATGGGAAATTGTCCAATAATCTAGCAAGGTCTAAAGATGCTAGATTCCCAACACAACCTTGTTGACTTAAATTTCAATTTTATGAACACATTAGAAATCACTAGCATTTTATAGTGAATAAAAAATTAGTATCCATAGTAGAGAGAAAAAATAGAAAAAAAGTGAATCTCCAATATGAAAGCATGCTAAAATTGGGGAGACTCAATTGGAAATTTGGTGCAATCCCCTAGAAGTACATTGTGTCATGTGAACAATTCAAGCCTTAAAGGCCAAAAAAAATCATATAACAATTACCAAGTGCATTGAGCAACAAGTATAATGTCAGAAAATGTTAAGAAGTATTTCAAGTTGCTCAAAAAAAGGACATCTTGGGTTGGAAATGCAAGGTGTATCAAATGGATGCTAATTGGAAGACTTGGTAAATCAAACACCAAGAAAATTGAACAATTTTTTGCTCCACAATAGCTTTAAATATTGTTTAATTTTTTTTATCCCAAATGAAGTTGGGATAGCATAAAACCAATTTCTATTTAACTTTGGAACCATAGGTAGGTAAGAAGAGAGCCACTTGTAGTGTTTATTCATAGTGTAATCATGAAAGGGTGTAACCACGTTGGGTCCTTCTATTGAGGCTTAACTGAGCACACATAATTTATACATATGCTAAGAAAGCATATGACCTTAATTATCATGTAGCAAGTCCTTTAGACAACTAGCATAAATTAAATTTGATCTTGTCTTGAGGCCAAGAAAGATAAATGGAATTAGAATTGGATTAAAGATGTTTGATATCTTTAATTCCTCTTTAGAAGAACTTGAGGGTATGAATCCACGAAGTAATTGGCTTGTCTTGAAACAAGATGTTGATAGACCACAAATAGAGTGTTGATTGATGAATAATCCATTACAAAATCCATCCCCATTCTAGAGCTACCATGGTTTAATGTTTTCCCAAGGTCTCCTAATTCTTTTGGATCCAAGAATGTCATTGATTTTGATGGGAACTATATTAAATACAAGAAATGGAATCTAAGACCATTCTAAGCTAGATTCTCAAATGATAAGCTAGAAGCCCTATACATTTTTTAGAGCATTTTATAAGCTTCAATGCCATAAAAATATCTAACTATCCATTTAGCATAATGAGTAATACCCTATAGGTTGACATCAATAAGGCCTAACCACTAGGATATCTTAGTAGGTAGTAAATTTATCCTAGACCACATGGTGAAACCTTTATTGTAGTCTAAATTTACCCAAAGAAAATCCTACATGATCTTTTGAAGCTTATAGTGTGTCATTTTGGAGGGAACCCAAAAAGACGAGTAATACACATTCATCATACAATAAGAAATTTAGAGAAAAATTAGAACTTACCTACCAATGAAAGTGGCTTGGTGGTCCAATAGGAAAGGTTTTTCAATTCTATCAATAACATATTATTGTAGCTTAGATAAGCAAGCTTCAAAGGAAAGTAAGATTGCCAAGAATTTAAAAATATCCTTGTGATCAATAGATTTCCATCTAAAATTATGAAACTAAGTTGGAGATAGGAAAATGATAACCTATGAAATTCTATCTTATTCCACTAGATACTAGATCTTGAAGCCAAATAGAAAGCATTAAGACACTTAAAATCATGGTCAATGTTGTCCTCATCTTCAATGAGTGTTAAGAAGGATTCATATCCAAAGTTCCCATTAATTAATTTCTAAGAAGTAATTGAAGGAAGTGATATTCCTTTGACATATCATTGTAAAATTAAATTGGCAAGAAGACAACCAAACCCTTCAATAGAAAACATATAAGGTGAAGATGCAAGAGAAAAACATTGTCTTATAGAATACAAGAGACCAAAGTGTTTAGACTGAATACCACTAATGGTTAGGTAGGAAAAAACATTTATAACAAATATTTGGATTGATTAGACAAAGTTAGGAGCAAATCCAAGAGTGTTAAGCATGGTAAGAATGAAATTCCATTCAACTCTATCATAAGCCTTTTTGACATTAATTTTTTTTAAATCACCTATTGGTTAGACTTGTGTGTTCATTGCACATAACTTCTTAAACTAGTGTAATATTGTCAAAGATGTATCTCCTTTAAATAAATATATTTTGTTTAGTACAAACTACTAGTGGGAGGAGTTATCTAATTTGTATGGTTTACTCCTTAACATTGATTTTGTAAGAGACATTTAGTTATTGATGGACCTCCAATTATAAATTAGTTCTTGATATCTAACCTTAGGTATGAATTTTCAATGCATCCTTTGTTAATTATAGGGTCTAGAGATTTGTTCTGATATGATTCAAGATGGACATTAAACAAATAATGGAAAAAATCATGTCACAAATCATTTTATATAATTTATGTTGGAAACCATCAAAACTAAGCACTTTATCATTAGCCATCCCAAACACAATCGAGCGCTTGAGATAAGAATTTTTAACTTGGTTTGAGGTGAGTTTGTAAGGGACAACATCTAGTTAGGTCTTAAGATCCTCTTTCTTTTTAGTGGAGGGGATTTGAGTTTGAAATATTGTTATAATGTTGAATAAGGGTGTGGATGAATTATATAAGTATGAAGAAGTATTAACTAGCTTCTTTGACATGCACTTAATTTTTTTGAGGTGTTTTTTTTTTTTTGGCTCAAGGGCTCAAAAAAATAAATTAAAATATGATTGTTGAATTTTAACTATCAAAGTCTAGATTTGATCTAGTCTCCCTTGGTAGCATAGAAATTAACTACCTACACAAGATGGTTCTTTTTGGCCATCTAAATTTCAAAGGGTTTCTAAATAGGTGTTGCTTCAAACTGAGTAATAAGTCAACTTAGCTTTGATGACATGGACACATATAATTTATGATGTACCTTAGCACTAGGGGATTCACCTCTAAATCAATATCTTGTCATGTGCATGCATATAGAGGGTTTTTTAATTACCAAAATGTGACCCAATATATTGATTCAATATAAGGGAAAGAGGATAATTTAATTAACATGTTACATGTAGGTATTGGGGGTTGGAAAGTATGTCCAAAAAGGAGTGGGATGTAAGTGATGTTTTGCACCCTCCACATTTAATATGCACAAGTAAATAAAATAAAATTCTAGAATATGAAAAATAAATGATAACCCAAGAACTAGTGTGAGATATAAAAAGTGTTAAACTAATTAAATATAAATGATTAAAGAAATCAAAGTAGAATTACAGAGTTAATCTTTGAGAGAAAAATACATATTCTTAAGAAGTTAAATAGCATTAGAAAAGCATAATACCATGAAGCCGCATGGTGCAAATACAAGCTATAAGAGAGTGTATATAGACTAAGCAAGAGGGTGTAGGTGGAAAATAGAACCAATATATAGAGTACACCATTAAAAGTATCCAAGAATAGAAAATTTAAATCTCATGGAAGATGTTGATGCCTCATGCCACTCATGTTGATATTCATGCTTTATTAACCTAAGAGAAAAATAATATAAAAGTTTAAGAAAACCCTAGATAATAGGAAAATAAACACCCACTAAAAAAATAAAAAAGTATACACTAACATTACCCTTAAGCATAGCTAAGGTGGGTGAAAAAATGGTTCTTAGAAAAAAAACCTTGATGAGTTAGCTATTTACATAAAATTCCTCCCAAAGAGAAGAAACTTCCCAATAAAAGAGAGAATGGCCACACGAAATAGAGAGGAGTCTATTATTGTAAAATTATGGACTTTTTTCTCATCCTTTCATAGTCACCCTAAAAAGGGAGCATATATGTTGAAAATATGATATCTTAAAAAATATTAGGTGGCTTCATCTCTTGGCCCATCTCTATGAACTTGTCTCTAAACTAGGTAAATCTAATCAAAATATAACATGGGGAAACATTAATTATCGTGTCCTAAGATTGATTGGTATCAATGTTAATTTTGACACAGTGTGTTCCATCTCACATATTGAGTTCCCATACAATATTTGAAATGAAATTTGGGAGATTTATGGAGGCTCATGTTGACATCACTCTCTATTCCCAAATGATCTAATTATGGATATTATTATGCCCCTTGATGATTATGGTAGTCTACCAATGATGATGGGGTAAAAGTACAAAGTTGTGTCACACTTCAACCACATTATCAACACAAGTGAATTTAAATATTTTTAACTAAAAAACAATTGGTCAAGCATATGATCTAGCTAGATTCATTGTAGCTAATTTAGATGTGACCATAATTTTCCAAATAAAAGTGTTCACTAAATGCATATATGTAATACCAATTTGAGGCCAATTTACAAAATATTTGAAAAAGTTGATGTTTCAACAACACTTACTCATGTTGATCTTAAAGAATAGGAGCGGGAGTGAGAATAGGTGCAGTGTGGGGATTTTGAAATATGTTGAGGAGGAAAAAACTGATTATGATGAAGATGATGGTGATCCTATTGCTTAATGTGCTTTTGTTTTGTTCAACTTGTTGTTTGTGTGTTATTTGGATTCACTTAGGTCACTGCTTGGTGTGGTTCGTGAGGATTTTCCTCTTTTGGTGTAGAGTAGTCTCTGGAGGGGAGCTAGGGGTGGTTTGCTGTTGAAACTATTCTTCCTATCTTCCTTTCATGTTTCTTTTTGCAGGCTCATGTTGTTTTTGCATTAAATATTTTAGACATGATGGAAGGCATCTTCATTGTCAGTTTGTGTTGTTCTATCTTGGACTGTGCAACCTTTCATTTTGTGTGGAGTGCTCTGGGGTGTATGTCTCATATTCAACCACAACCATCTTAATCCAACTGATTCATTCCTTGAAACTGCGATTTGGAATCCAAAGGAAGGAGCAACTATAGTTTTGTGTCATTGCTCTTGTTTTGGCGCCACTACTCTTTTGTGGGTTTTGGGAGCCCTATTTTTGGCTTTCCTTCTTGAATTGTGTGGGGCTGGTGAATGGGGAGTTGTCTAGAGGTATTGAAGCTCTATTTTTTTTTTGGTTAGTGTTCCTCTTGGAAGAAAGCTCTTCTGGTTTGTTTTCAACCTAGCTCTTGTTGCTTCTTTGGGGTGTCCTTCAATGTTGAGGGTGTTGTATCTGGGCTCTCTTCATTTGTTTGGTGCTTCGCCCATGGTTCTATTGGTGGTGAGAAGGCTCCTCATGCCTTTCATCTCTCTGTTCAGGCTGCCATATGTGATGTTGGTTGCAGGGGTGAGGTTTGGTACTCTTGATCCCTCTTCACTCATTTTTGCGGATCCTTTTCTTTCTACTCTAGCTCTATTCTAGGGTTTTGGATGTTGTTTTTGATTAAAGGGTTTGTTATTTTCCTTGTGGCTGCCAGTATTTTTTCGAAGACATTGGGTATTCATTGGTGGGCGGTGGACTCTTTCTATGATAGAGGTTGTTGGCTACTGGTTGGACTGATTTTTTTGTTTTATTTTTTAACCCAATTGTTCATTCTATGTAAGGGGATGAGGTTGATCTCCTTGTGGTCTTTGAATCCCTTGAGGATGTTGGGTCTTTCCTTCCTCATTTTGAAGGTCTCTTTGGGGGGGTCCTCTACCCTTTTTTCTATTAGTATATTGTATTTTCTTTGTAAGAAGCCTGATTTTGTTGTTGTTGAGTTGTTACAAAGGTTTATTTTGAAGGCTCAAATGTGGTTGTGTTCTATGCTAATGGTTGTCTCTTCTTTCAAGCTCCAGTATCTTACCTTGCCAAAGGAGGATGTAATTGTCCTTTCTATTAGAGTTCTCTTTTTCTTCCAAGTTCAACAGACGATGTCTTCTATGGAGGTGAAGATTGTTCCTTCTAAGGTGGAACCCTCTCATTTTGAGGTGGAGTTGGTCGCTATCGACTTGGTGGGAAGATCTCTTCTTTATCACTTGTTTCTATTGAGGTGGAACTTGTGTTTGTAGGAGATTGTTGGTTTTGGTGGTAAGGCTTTTTATTTCCTCCTCTCCATTAGAGGGGAGCCCTCTCCTATTGAGGAGGAGATCGGGTTGGCGTTTCATGTGGGATGGAGCTACAAGGATATGGATAATTATTAGTGTTTTGTTGTTCTCTCTAGCTTCCCTATTGGGGTGGGAGGTTTGGATTTGATGGGCTCAGTGTTGTTTTTATTGAGTAGATGGTTTGTTGCAGCCTAGTTGCATTGTTGCTTGACAGTTTCAAGTGGTTACTATTGTCAAAACTTGGTTTGTTGGGTTTAAGGTCCCTTGGTTCTTGATGTTTGCAGCTTGAGTTGTCTTGTTGATCTTTGATGGTTGTTGTTGATTTTTTGTTTATTTTCTGTTAGCAGCTTTCTAGCTTTGGATTGGGTTGCGGATCCCATCAAAACTATTTTATCTAGGTTTCGGGCCCCATCAAAACATATTTTACCCTTAATAAAAAATAACTCTTACTCATGTAAATAACATTTTAAAAAAATATAAGAACACCCTTTTTTATAAGTGCAGTTTTCAAATTTATATAGTTTTAAATATTTTGATTATTTTTATATTTTATATTTTAATTTTTACTAAGGTTGGGTTATCGACACAAAAATATTTAAGGATGATTATCTTATAAAAAATAATAAAATTTATTAAAGAATTTGAAAATTTATGAAACACTAAATAAAAGATTCTATGTCAAGATCGTATAATTATTTTTCTATTTTGGATAAATAGTTAAGACAAAAGGTAATGTCCCGTGAGAACAATTGTGTTTTTAATACCCACAAATATTAATATTTATTTAAAAAATATATTTATCAAAAATGGGGAAAAAATAATCCATACACTAAAGTTTTAACTTATAAATACACATAAAAATAATTGAAGGAAAAAACAAAATTTACTATATAAAGAGCAATGGGTGGGTGTACAAAGATGGGGAGCCAAAAAGTGGCCATTCCACATTTTGGTCTTGAAATAGAGAAAACATGAGTTTGTTATAACAAAACACCCTCACGTTTTGTCTTGCATTCAATTTTTTTCTATTTTTTTCTTTCTTTCTTGTCTTTCTCTTTCATTATAAGTTGACATTGACATATGGATATTTAATTTCTTATACTTTAATTTATATTTCATGTATATAGTTTCAGGATGTTTGAGAGTGGTTTCAAATCTCTAGGAGTTATAATACAAATTTTAGTTTTTGGAAGACCTTATAATTTTTTAAATAGTTAAATTTCAGTAATCAACATGTCAAACTTGAGTAATCATGAGGTCAAATTTTAGTAATAAGTAAGTTGTATCATCTTTCTCTCTCTCTATCTCACTCATTGTTTATCCCTTATGCTCTAGACATCTCTCTCATAATCTCTACTTCTCTTTATCTCACCATAATCTCTCTTTCTTCCTTCCTCCCACCCACCTTCCCTCTCTACTTATGTCTATCTAGCCTATCCCTCTTTTCCTCTCAATCTCCCCACCTTCCTCCTTCCCCCCTCTCTTTCATTCTCTCCATCTCACTTCTCTCTCCCTCTATCTATCCTTCCTTCCCTCTCTCGATCTATCTCACCTCTCTCTCTCCCTCCCTACCTCTCTCTATCTCTCTACTTCTCCCTCCTCTCCCCTCTCTATCTCTTCTTCCCTATATACTTCTCTCTATCTCTCTTCATCTCTACCTATCCCTCCTCTCTCTCTCCCTCTCTCTCTCTCTATCCCTCACTTTCTCCTTCCCTCTATAATCTTCTCTATCCCCCCTCTCTCTTCCTTCCTCCCACCCACCTTCCCTCTCTAATTATTTCTATCTAACCTATCCATCTCCACATCTCCCTACCTCCCTCCCTCCTCTCTCTCTCAATCTCTCTACCTTCCTCCTCCTCCCCCCATCTCTCTTTCTCTCTCCCTCTCACCTCTTTTTCTCTATCTTACCTGTCTCTCTCACTCCCTCTCCCTCCCTCCCTCTCTCTCTCTCTCTTCCTTCCTCCCTTCCATATTCCCCCTCTAATTCTCTCTATCTAACCTATCCCTCTTAGTAGAGAGAGTGAGAGGTAGGGAGAGAGATAATGGTGAGATAAAGAGGAGAGAGTGAGAGAGAGAAAGGGGGAGGGAGAGAGGGAGAGAGAAAGAGGAATAAAGGGAGGGAGAGGAGAGATATAGAGTAGAGAGGTAGACATAGGTGGGATAGACAAAGATAAAGAGATACATAGAGAGAGTGATGGAGAGAGAGGTAGGTAGAGAGAGGGAGATGGGAGATAAAGATAAGTAGAGAGAGAGGAGAGAGATAGAGAGTAGATAGGGAGGGAGAGAGGGAGGGAGAGTTATGGAGGGAAATAGAGGGAGGTGAGAAATAAGTGAGATAGAGAGTAATAGAGAGATGGTGGTAGGGAGTGATGGAGAGAGAGGTAGCTAGAAGAGGGAGGGAGAGGTAGGGAGGGAGAGAGAGAGAGAGCTAAGATAGAGAGGTATGGAGAGAGGGAGGGATTGAGGGATTGAGAGGTATGGAGAGAGAGGTGAGATAGAATTAGAGAGGAAATGAGAGAGCGAGCAAGATAGAGAGGTGAAAGGAGAGGGAGAGGAGATAGATATATGTAGATAGGGAAAGAGGGAGAGAAATAGAGAGAGAAGTGAGAGAGCGAGCAAGATAGAGAGGTGAAAGGAGAGGGAGAGGAGATAGATATATGTAGATAGGGAAAGAGGGAGAGAAATAGAGAGAGAAGTAGAGGAGGGAGAGAGAAGTGATATAGATAACTAGAGAGAGAGAGAGAATGGTGAGATAGAGAGGAGAGAGTGAGAGGGATGGAAAGAGAGAATGGTGAGAGAGAGAGAGATTTGGAGAGGTAGAAAAATAGGAGATACAAAGAGAAGTAAATAGGGAATGAGGAAGGGAGGGAGAGGTAGGGAGGGGGAGAGAGGTAAGATAGAGAGGTATAGAGAGAGAGAGTGGTAGGGAGTGATGGATGGAGGGGTAGGTAGAGAGAGGAATTGGGAGATAGAGATTAGATAGGAAATGAGAGAGAGAGGTGAGATAGAGAGAAATATAGAGAGAAAGTGGTAGGGAGTGATGGAGAGAGAGGTATGTAGACAAAGAGAGAGGAGATATAGAGAAGTAGAGAGGGAAGGAGAGGGAGGGAGAGGTAGGGAGGGAAAGAGAGAAGTGAGATAGAGAGATATAGAGAGAGGGAGGGAGGAAGAGAGTGGGAGGTAGGGAGAGAGAGGGGTGAGATAGAATTAGAGAGGGAAGGAGAGAGTGATCAAGAGAGAGAGAGGTAGAAGGAGGGAGAGAAGAGATGGAGAGATGTAAAGAGGGAAGGAGGGAGAAAGTGAGAGAGGGACATAGAAGTGATATATAGAGAATTAGAGAGGGAACGAGGGAAGGAGAGAGAGATAATGGTTAGATAGAGAGAAGGAGAGAGTGAGAGAATGGTTAGATAGAGAAGAGAGAGTGAGAGAAAGAGGGGGGAGGGAGAGAGAGATTAGTGAGAGAGAGAGAGGTATGGAGGGAGAGAGTGGGAGGTGAGAGAGAGGTTAGATAAAGAAAAATAGAGAGAGTGGTAGGGAGTGATGGAAAGAGAGGTAGGTAGAAAGAGGGGGAGGGAAGATAGAGGGAAGAAGGGGTAGCGATGGAGAGAGAGAGCACCTGAGATAGAGAGATACAAAGAGAGGATAAAAACATAACCAAAGAGGGAAGTAGAGGTAGATATAGGAGAGATGGAGAGAATTAGAGAGGGAATCAGAAAGGGAGGGAGAGGTAGGGAGGGAGGGAGAGAGAGAGAGTGGTAGGGAGTGATGGATGGAGGGGTAGGTAGAGAGAGGTATGGGAGATAGAGAGTAGATAGGGAAGGAGAGAGGGAGGGAGAGGTATGGAGGGAGAGAGGGAGGTGAGAGAGAGGTGAGATAGAGAGAAATAGAGAGAGTGATAGAGAGTGATGGAGGGAGAGGTAGGTAGAGAAAGGGAGAGAGGAGATAGAGAGAAATAGAGAGGGAAGGAGAGAATGATAAGGAGAGAAGGAGGTGGGAGGGAGAGAGAGGTAAGGAGTGATAGGTGAGATAGAGAGTAGAGAGAGCGATATAGAGGGGAGGGAGGGAGAGGTAAAGAGGGATAAGTGAGATAAAGAGAATTAGAGAGAGAATGGTGAGATAGAGAGGAGAGAGTGAAAGAGAAAGAGTGGGAGGGAGAGAACAAGAAAGAGAGAAAGGGAGAGGTAGAGAGGGATAGGTGATATATATATATATATATATATATATATAGAGAGAGAGAGAGAGAGAGAGAGAAAAGTGTGTGTGTGTGTGTGTGAGGTGAGATAGAGATAAGTAGAGAGGGAAGGGGGAGAGGGAGATAGAGAGGGAGGGAGATAGAGAGAAGTAGAGAGGGAAGGAGGGACCAAGGGAGAGAGAAGTAAGATATAGAGAATTAGAGAGATAGAGAGAAATTGATAGGTAGAGAGGTATTTCTTGAGCTCAAGGGAGAGAGTCAGACAAAGTGATGGAGATAGTGAGAGAGAGAGGTTTAGATTGTAAGGGATAAACAATGAGTGAGATAGAGAGAGAGAAAGATGATCCAACTTGTTGATTACTGAAGTTTGACCTCCTAATTACTGAAATTTGACTAAGTTTGAAAATTTATAAGATCTTCCAAAAAATAGAAT
The DNA here is from genome assembly GCA_007258455.2 of Sequoia sempervirens. Taxonomy (NCBI): domain Eukaryota; kingdom Viridiplantae; phylum Streptophyta; class Pinopsida; order Cupressales; family Cupressaceae; genus Sequoia; species Sequoia sempervirens. Next base: position 20,917,279 of record VDFB02000002.1, on the reverse strand, counting down.
TTGTATTATAACTCCTAGAGATTTGAAACCACTTTTCAAACATCCTAAAGCTATATACATGATATAGTTTCACTAAAAGAGAAAGACACGAAAGAGAAAAAAGAGAAGGAAAAAATTTCAATGCAAAATATAACACAAGCACGTTATAACATGATCATGTTTTGTGAAAGCATTCACATAACATGAGTGCATTATAACACTCCCACGTTTTATGAATGCATTCAAATAACATGAGCACATTATAACATGCTCACATTTTTTATGATTTGGGAATTTCCAAGCCTTTGTCTTGTATTTTCTTTGGGCTTCCAACCCAAAGGCTTGGACTGACTTTCCAATACCCAAAGATGTGTTTTTCTAGATTCTAAAAAAATTCACATAATCTTGAGTGTGCTCCCCATAAAGTTTGCACGTGTTTCAAGGTCAATTAAAAAACACTTAGATAATGTTAAGCTCTCTCTTAGCTATCTAACCATATTTTTTTTTCATTTTTGAGTATGTTAAGGTTTTCATCTTTAATTTCTTTTGTTGGTGTATCCATTTTTTGTCAAAAACCAATGTTTGGTATTTTTTACTTTATTTTTTTTAATAAAAAGGGTAATTTTTTTTATTAATTAACTAGAGCATTACAAAGTATAAAGCAGGAAGAAACCCAAAAGGGCTGAGGAACATCATACAAGAAATCAAGAGGCATTCATGCGACATCTCAAATCCTATGTAACCCAATCCTCCAAATCTTGGGCATGATCCCCTAATAAACTATCTCAATCATGCACCAACCAATTACCATTCTTCTCAGAAGCCCATTTGGCCAACCCATCAACCACCTCATTCCATTCCCGAGGGAGATGAGATAATGTGATAGAATCCAGTAAATCTCCAAGACTACTGATTTGCTTAGCCACCACCGCAAGCTACCAACTAACATCATCAAATTGACATTTATTTATCAAGTCTACCACCACCTGAGAATTTGACTCATAGATAATCCTTTTCCATCCAAGGGCATATTCTCTCTTCAAGCCCAAAAGAATTTACAAGGCCTCCATAAGGTTATTAGAGTGTTGTCCCCTATACTCTGAAAAGAAAAACACAACCAACTCAAAACTATCTTTGCCCACCCCTCCAATGCCAATGTGCCCAGGATTACCCATTGCAAACCCATCAGTGTTGATTTTACAGAATTTGGAGGGAGAAAGCATCCAATGGCCCCCCTAAATACCTTCCATCTAGAACACTTGCTTCGCCCAATCTTGGGCCTTCTAGAACCACCAATAGAAATTACCAAATTACAAATCACTCCAGTATCTATAGGATCCATCAAGAATAACATATCACATTTAGGATACAAAGTCTCTTGCAACGCCCCAAGAATGTAGGCCCAAACTTGGCCCACCAACAACTTCTTATCCAGAAAGTTCATGTGGTTGCACTCCAACCAAATGTGCCAAATTATCAAAATAGGATCAATAGGCCATGTGTGCAAAAATGTAGTCTTCACTGAAATGGGCTCAGTGTTCTACCAAAACTCATCTAGAAAAGAAGGATGCTTACATTGCAAATTCTAGGCCTCCCACCAAAAAATCCAAATAGTCCTAGCAAAGGGGCACTAAAAGAAAAGATGAAAAACAATATCAACCTCTTTTAGACAAAGGAAACATATGAGGGACCTTAGAAGTCTCGCTTACAGAGGTTATCCCAAGTCAAGCACCTGCCATACACCACTAATGAAGAAAAGAAATTGCATTTTGGCCAAGAGAATTTATTCCAAATATTTTTCCACCAAGGAACCTTAACATTACCTAAGGCCTATCTGTCCAAAACCTGATACCTTGAAGCAACAGTGTACTTCCCTTTAGGATCTGAACCCCAAGCCAACACATCCCACTCCAGAAGAGAACAACATACTCTATCAACCAAAATGGAGGCCAAATCCATCCTATCCTCAAAAGATCCACCTAGGGGCCACTCTTGCATATCCTTCCACTAGTAAACAATAGTTGTCCCAAAGCCTAAGGGGCTTTGAAATCCATCACTTTGCTTCAACTAGCCTAAACAAAAGTCCTACATAAATCCCCCAAGTGAGGATGTGAGGAGAGGATAGGTGTGAAGCCATCCCATGAGTCATGCCAAAAAAGAGCATCAAAACCTCTGTTGCAGATCCAAAATAGACCTTGTTTAACCAACATGGCTCCCCTCTTGAGAGTATCCCAAATCATAGAGCTTTTCACCAGGAGGCTAAATCAAGGAACCTCAGTGCCATCCACCTCCCCAAGGCACTTGAATGTAATGATTTTGCCCAAGATTGATGCTGGTGTGAACACCATCTCTAGTACAACTTAGCAGCTAAAGCTTGCCCATTCAAATCTTCCCTGTGCAATCCCAGACCACCATCTTGTTTTGGACGACAAACAACTTCCCACTTAATTAAGCTCCAGTTCCTTGAAAGGAGAATACCCGACCAAAGAAACTACCTACAAAGCTCCTCAAACTCTTTGATGAAGCTTGAGGGAGCAATCATCACAAAGCACCTATAAATAGGTAGGGCCTAAACCATTGACTTCAATAGAGTGACTCTACCAATCATAGATATCCATCTATAGGTCCAATGACAAACCAACCCTCAAAATTTATCAATCACATCCTGCTAAAACAATAGGGAAGCAGGCGCACATCTAGAGGGATTCCCAGATAGATAAAGGGAAGCTTTCCCAACTGAAACCTTAAGATCTTGGAAATACATTGTTGGATAAGAATGGGGGTATTAAAGAATAAATGCAAGATTTACTTTCATTAATGCTTTGACCTGAGGCATCCAAGTACCAATCCAAAGTCTATCGAAAATCAATTTCTTCAACTACCTTAATAATACCCATCAAAGCCGAATGATCCACAAATTGAAAATGGGTTTGTGGAGGGAGAGAATTGCTCCATTTCCATCCTTGAATGAGCCCATCCATAACTTGAGACTTAAACCTCCCCAAGCCTTTAGCTATCAAGATGAAAAAATATGGGGATAAGGGATCCCCCTGTCGAAGACCTCTAGAAGCACCAAAAAAATCAAAGGACTCCCCATTTATTAGAATGGAAAAGGAGGACGTCATCACACAACTCACGACCCAACCAATCCACTCACTATTGAATCCAAAGGCTCCTAGAATTTTGTTCATAAAACCTCATTTAACTCTATCATAAGCCTTAGCCATGTCTAACTTTATAAACATAGCCTTTTCCTTCGAAGAGGCCATAGAATGAATAGTCTCAGCTGCAATAACTACTCAATCAAAAAAAAATCTACCTACAACAAAGCCCCCTTGTTCCTTTGAGATCAACTTATCCAACCATGGCTTCAGATGCTCAACAATTAGCTTAGTAATGATTTTATACACTACATTACACAAAGCAATTGGTCGAAAAAGATCCAAAGAATCAACACCCTCACATTTTGGGATAAGAGAAAGAAATGTTGCATTCATGACCCTCAACATTTGCTTATTCCTTAAAGATTCTTGCATAACCTCCATTAGATCAATTTTGATCACTTCCCAAAATTCCTAAAAAAACTCCATCGAAATCCCATCTCAACTAGGAGCCTTCCCTTTTTTCAACTAAAACACCACATCCTCCAACTACTTCAGAGAAATGGGCTTAAGCAAAGAGGTATTCATATCCATAGTCACCAAAGGGAGAATACAAGCCAATATAGAAGCTTCTTCCTCAATTTCAAGTGGGGTAACTTCAGAAAAGAGATCAGAGAAAAAGTGGACCGCCTCCCTAGAAATATCCAAAGAGGAAGAAAGAATAGAACCCTCAAGCAGGGAAAACTTTAAGAACCCCCCCTCGAAGAAGCTGTAAAATCTTGGTGAATATTTTATACTTCCAAAGGACACTTTTAGGAGGCGAATTTTTTGTTTTGAGAAAAAATCCTACTGGTGAATCTTAAAGCAGCTCATGAAATCCTCAGCAATTGATTTTTTTTAAAACCACTAAAACAGCCATTTTGGTGATTAAAATTATTTTCAAACCAATAAAATATTTCCATTGGAAAATTAAACTTGTTTTCCAACCAGAAAAAATAATTGTATTGGTGATTTTTTTTTTCAAACAAAAAAATAAAATTCATTGGAGAATTAAACCTATTTTCAAATGATTAAGAAAAAAACATTGGCGAATTAAACATATATCAAACTAATAAAAAAATTCATTGGCCAATTAAATTAATGTAATCCATCATCAGTTCATGAATTTCGCACTTTATGTCAAATGCATCTGCAAGTATATCTCTGCCACCATTTGCACGCAAACCTCCAAATAAAACTACACCATTAGTGGACACGTATGCATCGCGGTCACTATCATGGGTAATTAACCAAAGGGTTGGGATTCAAAATGATGCATAATAAACTTCAAGTAAATATGCATCGTACAAGTCATTTTAAAAGAGGTCCACTAAAAGAATATAGGACCAAGGCTTAAAACTGAAGAATTTTATGTGCTGGCCACCAACCAAACTGACTGCTCATGTATTTTACTTTGGACGACCTCAGCTGCATTCTAGACATCTCACACTCAGACTCAAAATTGAAACCCCAGAATAAGGTATACCACAGATGCAAGATATTACAGAAAAGATCAAGGGAATATCATCATACAAAATGAACTTGACTCAAGTTGAATTTAAAAGAATGGTTGATGAAAGGCTAAAGTTTTAAACAAAGCAGTAACTTTGTGGTATTAGTTCTGTGTAATTCAAGGCTTAAAAATTTAAGAATGTTTTTTTTATTAGTAATACTGTTTTATTTTATTAATTATAAAGCAAAAGATACAAATTCTATAAAGTTCACAACATCCAAAAACTACCAAAAAAGTTGATCGGTGATACTTATTTATTTTATTAATTATAAAGAAAAGATACAAATTCTACAAACTTAGCAGTCAGATCCAAAAATCAAATGGAAAAGTCAATAACCAGGCCTCAAAAACTATACCTAACTTCCTTGTGTCAGTCTCGTGCAAGAGTACAAAACAAAACAAAAAAACTTACACTTACGTTAACTATCCTTCTTCTTCAAGCATCACCCATCTCCAATGGTGTATCTCTTAACGATTTTGAAGCTCTCTTCTCATGGACGTAGTCCCTTTTTTCATGCATTCTCCTGCAACTTCTTGATTTTCTATTGTTTCCTCTAATGCCATTAGCTCAACATAGATTTTAAGTGCTTTCCACCCACACTCGACTCCTTCCCACCACCGGTCTTTAGTGCAACCCTCTAGCCATCTGATAAAGAGGTGATTTAAATTTGCAAGCTCCAGGCCCCCACCATCCATTCCTTCTATTTTTACCAACCCTACTCCTGGTATCACTTGTTGCAAAATGATTTCCATGTCCACTAAAAAATATTTATGCACCAGAGTTTTCATTACTCTCCTCACCTCGTTCACTGGTTCTCCTAAGTCTAAACCCCAAGCCATGACCAACGAATAGATATCCATAATCGTTATGAATCTATGTTTCATTTTTTTGAATCCATCCCCCAACATTATTTGAACTGCTTGCACCACCTACTCTTCTTTGTAGAGAAATAAACCTCACAGCCTCTACACAGACGCTTTACCCACAAAGGGGTCCAGCTTCCTTCATGATTTCATGGTGAAACTGGCCTCCATTGCTTTTCTATTTCATTGGCTTCCAACCTATCACCCACCGTCGAAAGGATACAATCCTCTTATCCTTACACTCAAACTCCAAGAAGCATCGAGGGTGATAGGTGAATGTCATTATAACACCTCATTTCGCCAGCCTTCTCCATAAATGCACCATGCTTGTCACCTTTCCTATCTTAATTCACCAAAGTCAAGGTTTTGGTACTTTTCCTAACCTTACTACCTTAGTAACTTAGTTGCAAGTCTTTCTTAGTCATCTTGTAGTTGGTGGGTTGGAAGTTTTAAAAAAATTGAAACTTCATACTTTGGTTCTAAGATTCCAAATTTTAGTGACCACGCGACATTATGGACCATGTACTTTTCCTAACCTTACTACCTTAGTAACTTAGCTGCAAGTCTTTCTTGGTCATCTTTGTAGTCAGTGGGTCGGAAGTTTCAAAAAATTTGAAACTTTAGACTTCGGTTCTAAGGTTCCAAATTTTAGCAACCATGCAACATTATGGACCAAGACCGTTCGACAAATTTTCAATGGATGGTTGTAGTTGCATTCTAGAAGTATATTTCTCAAGCACTAAATTTGTGAATGGAAACCTACAAAATAACACTAGAACCGTTAGATGTGGACACGTGGCTAGATCAAGGGTCATCATCGTGGTAATGAATCTGACAGGTTGGATTTTGGTGATGAGCTATAGAAGAACTTAAGTGGCAGAAATATGCACATAAATTAAGTTTGTTTTAAAAGAGGGACCACCTAGGAAGAACATAGGACCAATTCTTAAAAAATTAAGAATTTTTTACACAAAGGATGTTGAAAATCAATATAAACACGACCATTCAATGAATTTTTGATGGATGGTTGTAGGTGCATTCCACAAGTAAATCTCTTAAGTAGTAGACTTGCAAATCGAAACCTCTAGAATAACACTAGAATGGTTAGATGCGGACACGTGGCAAGATCAAGACTCGTTTCTCTCTTTTCAATGACTCAGCATATTACATTTCATTTAATTGAAATTCTCAATCTTTTTGAAGTACGTGTGGTAGTCATATTGCTCGTGGCAATTAATGCCATATGAACATTTGAAGTGATTGATTGGAAAACTCATGAGTCATAGCTTTAATGAAACAAGATTTGTAATTATTTAAAATTTTCATAATTCATATCATTCGAGTGACACTAGAGTCTGGTGATTTTGACAACTTGTCACTTGTCAGCTTGAGGTACAGTTTGCGTGCAACCATACGTCAATCAAATTAAACATTTTAATTGTACATATAAGGCTTAGGTTTTAATTGTACATGTAAGGCTTGAGGTACAATTTGCGTGTAGCTAGACATCAATCAAATTAAAAAATTTAATTGTACATGTATGGCTTAAGTTATTGTTACACAAATCGATTAAGTTGGTTTTTTGGTTTGTACAAATCGCCATTATGAATCATGAATATACGGTATACGTAACCTCACAGTGCACACGTGATAGGTGTGAGGTGTACATAGGAACCAGGTTGGTAGTGGCACTATTGGCAGCATTGTTGGCCCAGATATAACTAAATAAGGATAGTGACTAGTGAGCACAACTAAAATCATTCGTTGAAGGCTAAAGACCTTACTATTGAGTGCAATGTTTGAATTTTCGTAAGGGTTTTCATTTTGTAGGGTTAATAAGGATTCAGGAAGAAGATCATGTGGCATTATTAGGGATACTCTAAATTCTCCTGCCTACAGTTATGTAGTCACAGAGTCAACAACCAATTTTGTTTAGGCTTCAAGTTCAAAATGGGTGGAATTGGAAAGAAGTTGATTTGGTTCACCTGACTTCTCAGACAGGTTTTGAACTAGGAGAGGTGCTATGATGGGCATAACCGCTATTCCCAGTGCATAGAAGCTGCAAGTAAAAGATGGGAGCAATTTTACAACCCCTCATCTTCTACATGACTTTGATTTTCAAAGGGGAGAAATACATTTTGTATCTTCATGACTCCCATTTCCCCAGTTTGATTGGCCCCTTTTCCTCTATGCATTCATTTTCAAAGCTACTGCCTGATCCAGGAAGTCCCATGCATTTATTTTCAAATCCCATGGGTGACTCGGAAAGTCCCATTATTTTCAAAAAAATATGTATTACATTTAGGTTTTCACCAGCGATCTAGCAGAATCTTGGTGCTTGCACTTACAGTTGTGTTTGTACTATGTAATAATGTGACATTTTCATCCAGTTGCAATAAAATAAATGGTTGTGCTATTAAAAAGAAATTGATGAATCTATTCATATCAATTTTTTTTTTCCTTTAATAAATTATCTATTTATGAAATAATTGCATGTAGATTTAAAACTTAAAAGTAAAACATAAAGTAATGCAAATACTAAAGTTAAGTACTCGAATTGATTAATTTTGTTTTTTGGTTTGCATGAATCGTGATTATCACTATAGTAGCCCAACCTCACACGTGACACATGTGAGGTGTACATAGGGACCAGGCTGGTGGTGGCACTATTGGCGATATTGTTGGCCCATAAATAAGGATAGTGAGCACAATTGAAATAATTTGTTGAAGGCTAAAGTCTATACTATTAACTCTCGAGTGAAATGTTTGAATTGTCATAAGGGTTTTCATTTTGTAGGGTTAATAAAGATTCAAGAAGAAGATGATCTGGTATTATTAGGGATACTCTAAATTCTCCTTCCTGCAGTTATGTAGTTACATGGTAAAAGACCAATTTCCTTCAAGTTCAAAATGGGTGGAATTGGAAAGAATTTGATTTGGTTGACCAGACTTCTCAGACAAGTTTTGAGCTAGGATGGGGAGCTCTGATGGAGATAAGTGCTCTCCAAGTGCATGGAAGCAACAAGTAGAAGATGGGAGTAGTTTTACAACTCCTCATCCTCTGTATGACTCTAATTTTCAAAGGGGATAAGTACTTTTTGTATCTTTCACAACTCCAATTTCCCTTGTTTGATTTGCCCCCCTTTCCCCATGCATATTTTTTAGAAACCATGATTGGCAGTGGCCCTCCTCCATGCATTTATTTTTAGACGACAAAGAGTCAGGAATAAGAGACCATGGCAGAAGCTTGGCACTTTCACTTACATTTGTATTTGTACTATGTAATAATGTGAAATTGACAAATGACAATTGTCATTCACTTGTAATAAAAATAAATGGTTGTGCTATTAATGTGATTATGTGACATTGTAATTCTTTTTATTAAGTTCTTTGCAACATTAAGTGTTACTGTGCTATTAATGGTTGTGCTATTAATGTGACATTATAATTCATTTTATAAAGGAATTGATGTGAATTCTAGTGCATTAAAGGTTGAAAAAAACTTTAAAACACATGTTTACTATTTATAATATATATCATAAATTACTCAACCATTCAATGAACATTTGATGTATGGCTATAGTTGTATTCCAGAATGAAATGCATGAAGCGCTAGGGTTGTGAACCTAAAAATCTAGAATCACCCTATAACCGTTAGATTTACAAAGATCAACAATTTAGATTCTTTAGAATTTGTTGTCAATACAAGACTGAAAAAAGAACTTTCAGCTTATACTGCTAAGTGATTTTATTTTTAAGTGAGAGTGTCAACACACAGGGAGATTTTAGTCTTCAGTTTGCTCATTATAGTGCACCATGGCACCACCTTGTTCTAGGTTCTATAGTTCCACTTCCAAAAAAGCCATTCCAAAAACCCAGTTTCCATGACTGTTGGCATTAATCTTTCCAAAAATCAAAAGTTAGGTAAGTGAAAGAATTCTTGTGGCTATGTTTCATTGTTTAACATTTCTTAAAATCTTATTTTATCAAACTTTGAAGTTTTGGTTTAGGGATAAGAGACTTAAGAATTAATAAAAATAAGGACTAATAGGGAATTCACAGTTTCACATTGTATAAGCATGTCTACCAATAGTACCACTAGAGAAATGTCATATAAAAAAATGTGTTATGAAAAATTGTTTAAAACCCAGGTTTCATTGATGAATACCATGATATTTATGATCCTAAAATATATGGTAGGTGTACCTCAGAACTTAGATTTTCATCTGAGAATAATGCCTCAAATCAAATGTAAGTTAATAGTATCAGTGCATCGTGGGTAACAGGATTAGGGCGCATGATGTTACATGAGGTTTTCCCTTGCCCTGAATTTATCATGGTTTGTGCCCAAAATTATGATGATAACAAAAGATCAATTGTTAATAAAGATAGCAAAGAAGAATTGTTATCCATTAATGCAAAAGAGTTTGGAATGTTGGGGTTTACATTTACAACCGAAGGCGAAGAATTTGGAAATGTCCACATTGACCTAGAAAAGCTTGCTAGTGATTATGAAGCAGTGGATGAAATGGAGAAAAAATATTTCTTAAGAAAAATAGTTCAGGATAGAAACAAATTGAAAGGTGATAATAAGCCTCCTTATGATTTTAAATTTTTTAAACCATGGGTTCAGGATACTATGTCCATGCTAGCATTTTGCCTTGGACTAGATAGAAATTTGGAAGTGGGTGCATGCCTCCTTGAAATGGTGTATAATATTCATTATGGTGTTCAACATGTCAAATATAAATTTATTGAGCACATTGTATAATCCATGCATAAACAATTTTTAATGATTAAAGGAGGTCCCACCAAGACATTTAGGTTCACAACCTACTTGTGCTATCTTTTTCTATTAAAATTTAGAGGAATGTTTCAGACCAACAAGCTTCAAATTTGGCCCTATAGTAATCCTGAGGAAAAGAAAATGGCCCCAATATATGAATGGACCATTGTTATAAGGATGCATGATTCTTGAAGGAACTACAATCATTTTGTAGAGTACTTTTTGGCTCCATTGCATCAAGCAATTTCAAATACTCCAATGCCTAGATTGTCTATGTCATGTAGAAATTGCATTCAACTAGGAAAATAAATACAATTGGCTGATTGGTACTTAATGGAAGAATATATTGTGCTAAGATTTTATGGATCGGGAGTACAACCATACAAACTTCCAATACATGTGTTAGAAATAGTTTTTGCTTTGAAATATGTAAGGTAGATGTAGAGTACTGATGAACTACACTTTACTAGTTAGCAAAAGAAGACCTTATTTCCTTCTTTACCTTTTTCATGTGGAGGGATCACATTTGAGAGAAAAGCATTTAGTGTGGCACATAATCTTTTGATTTTTTTATTTTGATGCTATCTGTCACTTGCAGTATGATCCATGTGACACCATTAAATCAATGATTGTGCTCAATAAGAATGCTAGAAGTAGAATTTGACATGAAAGTAAACCCTTGCTGAAAAACTTGAGAAACAAGGATTCTTGGGATGAGGTAAAAATTGCAATGGAGATAAGTGCTACTGAGAATGGTATTTCTTTTGACAAATTGTTAGCAAAAATTATGGCATTGCATCGAAAGACAATCAAGATGTACAATAATTTTTATCAAAAAAGTGATAAACCATGTAGTAGAGTAAAAATGCTAGGTTCTCTAGAGAAGGAAGTTACAAAAAAAAAATTGGTGATGATAAAAAATTAATGCCTTTTGGTCTATGAGGAAGGAGCTAGGTGAACCAAGAGCTCTTGCAGAGTATGGAGATAATGAAGAAGATAATGAGTTTAGAAAATTGTGGAATATAGAGCATCTAGATGAACAAGAAGATAAAGAAAGTGATCATGAATCTAATGATGAAAGGGAAGAAGGAAGCCATGTCAATTTCAAACTTGGTTTAAGTGAGGCCACAAAAGAAGCATATACTACTGGAGTAGCCATAGCTAAAAAAATGGGTTATGAAGGTGGTCCTTTGGGATCCCAAAGACAAGGCCCTTGGATGGTAATATATGTAGAGCATAGAAAAGCAAGTGATTTTTCTGGACTTGGGATTGTAGGTGAAAAAGTAGATCTATGGCATAGAAGATAATTTGTTAGAGCTTCAAATCCTCATCCTCATGGTCAGACACAATCACAAATAGGACATGCCCATGGTGGAGATTTTAGTGCAACTGGCACTGCCTTTGATGGCGATGGTATGGGAAGTAGTACTAGTAGTGGTCAACATGTGCTACAACATCAACAAACTACACACAAGAGGACAACAATACAATATACCACAGAAACACCATGTGATCAAGGCATGCAAAAGAGGCAAAGGATTTTGATAGGTCCAAGTCATGCACTACCAATGGATCCACCACAAAGGAGTTATTTCCAGGCACCCCCTAGTGCTATTTAGTCTGGAAACAACATCATTAGCAACTGCAAGTACTACTACTCCTCTTCCTTCACCATTCAATCATTCCATTGTTCCTGTGTCCCTAGGTTTTGATTACATTGAAGAGTTTAAAAAGAAACCAGACATGAATAAAAAAGAAAAGAAGTAATTGATGGAGATTCTATCTACTGTAACTTTAGAGCCTGCCACAACCATGGTATTACCCACATTTGACACAAATAAAGAAACCATGGAGTGCACATTTCTTGTTCCCACAGTTCAAGACAAACCAATAAATCAAATGGTTCAATCTGAATTCCAGGTGAACAATATTGAATTGGATTTTTCTAGACTCAGAAATACTAATAAAATTAATGTATCAAAGAAGAACAATGAATTGGTGTACACATCATTGCTAAAGCAAGATAGATAGAAAAAAAGGTTGCAGACTCAAATTGAAAATTTAAAGGAAAACCTAGCAAATGAGAAAGCAAAGAGGAAAGCAACAGATAATAAGAGTAATGAATTAGAAAAAAGAATAAAAAAATCTGCCTTTGCATCAACAAGCAAAGAGGATAAGCAGAATGAGACTGTAGTGAATGAATTGAAGAAAAGGCTAGATGAGAGCAATGAGAAATATGATAAGGAAAAATCCACTTTAGAAAAACTACGAGTAAGCATTTCGAATGGAAATGCACAGTGGGAACAAAAATTGGAGAAGGAGAGAAAAAGAAATGAAAGATTGGTGGTAGAGGTGATGGAAGCAAAAAATGAAATTGAGACTTGTCAAAATAAGTTATCTGCATTTTGTAGAGACAATGAACCATATGAAACAAAATATCTGGGATGAAATAATGTAGAGGATTGATAATTTGTGTGACATGTTTCAATTGATTGATGCTCTTAGACAACATCATAAGAAGCTTAAAAAATATTTAGTGGACAACAAAAATGTGCTGGCATTAGAGAAATCTACAAAAGAAATTCAATTAGAGAAATCTACAAAAGAAATTCAACAATTAGTCTACAAAGCCAATGACAATGTTTTTAAATCAAAAGGGATTACTAATTGGCTTCCTACATCAATGACATTGTCATCTATCATTGAAAAGTGTTTGAGAATGTGTGAAACAAAGGAATATTTGAATTTGGTTGTAGACAAGATGAAGAAGGTGGATGAAAAGTTAAGAAACTTCATAGAACTTGGTTTGCTAGAGGGTTTTGAGACAAATGAGTGATTCATTGGAAAGAATGATTTTAGAAAGAAGATGGAGGATGCAATGAAGATTGATTTGGGCTAGTTTCCTCAGAACCCAGATGTGGTGAGCTACTTGGATTCCATCAAACCATTGCTAACCTTGAATGTAAAATTGACTAAAGAATGCAAGACAAGTTCCAATTTGAATCATGAATTGTTAACAAATCTTCAAGTCAAATAGCATCAATTAGAACAAATGACAATTCCACCACCTGAATTGTGGAAGTTGCTAGAAAAGGTGTTGCAATGATTTGATTTTTGATAATATGGATTTCCAAGTTCCAACTCAGCTATGTGAAGAGTTGTCTTTGTTCCAACTCATACTCCAGTAATGTGTCAATGTTAAATGATAAATTATCTGTATTATTTATTTTTTCATTTGAAGAAACAGTCTGATAATGGTTTCAACTACTAGATACACTTCAAAATATTGTTGATGTTCATTGTTGTATATGCTACTAAGACTATTGCTAATATGTTATTAAGCATTGAGCTGAGTGATGAATCGATTAGTACATGCTCAAGTTTTACTTTTAGCACAATTAAAATATGAAATATAAGGTGACTTTAATTCTAGGCATCCATAATCTTAGTTAAATTGCATTACAATTCACAGATCGATACTCAATCTCCATGACTAGTACTAATTATCAGATCCACTAAACATTTATATGAATTCATGCTTTAATCAAGGTACTTTAACTGGCTCATTAAACTAGATCCATAATTAAAACATACATCATTGCATAATGACAAAGAATATTAATGACATGTTGTGGTTACTATCACTTAAAGTTGTAGTTTTGGTGCTTTTCCTAACCTTCTAAAGTCGCTAGTCCTCAGAGATTTATAATTTATAACCTTATCAATCACTAGTCATTAGAGTTTTATAATTTATAACCTTGTCGTGGAGTTTTGAATTTTCATAACTTCCTGATTCCCTGAGTTCGTTCACTTTGTTGAGTTGCAAACTTGCAAGTCTTTCTAGTTTCTTGGTCATCTTTGTAGTTGGTGGGTTGGAGGTTTTGAAAACTTTGAAACTTCAGAATTTGGTTCTAAGGTTCCTAGTTTGAGGGACCACACGACATTATGGACTTATGTACAAACTAAAATAGAGTTTCCTTTTGAGGAATTTCCAAAATCATGCATGTTTCAAGGCTATCTTTCCAAGGAATGAAATTGAATGCCACATTCAATGCACATCCTATGAAAAATAACGACATAAGTGTGTGGTGAAGTTTTACTCAAACATCTAGCTTGCATTCTCGTTCTTTGGCAAGGCCAGTATTTCTCAAGTGCAAACATTCTTTTTACTGATACATTTAGCATGCATTCTCATTCTTTGCTAATGCCAGTACTTTGGAGGTGCAAACATTCTTACTTCATGAATTTTCATTTTGCACTCATGCAGAGTGAATAGACAGTCGGCGTAAGGGATACGAAGCTTGGACCTTTTAAGCTAGAAGAATTTTGGGCGTGCCTAGAGAGGGATGACAAGTCTGAGCTAGATATAATACTCTTAGAAAGTAGGCTAGCTTAGGATGGAGGTTTTTTGGAAGCTATGTTGAGTGTGGACCTAATAAGTGCATGTGTGAGAAGGTACATTCCGTAGACATAGGAAATTAAAGCCATGGATGGGACTGTAATTGCAGAAATTTCTCTTGAAACTGTTTCCTGAGTGTTGGGGATTCCAGAAAGGGAACCTCTAGAAGACATGTATGTTGTAGTGGTAGGTGAATTTTTTGAAGCGAATAAAGACTGGTGTAAGAACTCCATGGCCAAAACTTGGTTGAAGACTGAAAGGAAAGGTAAGTCGCAACTGCCAAATAAACTCATAAGATTGCATTTTAAGGGAGAAATTGCAGATGCTATTGCTTTATTGCACTACATTGTTGGGAATGCACAAGTTGAGTTATTTGAGGATTGGATGTACCAATTTATGTTGACAGTTTGTGGTGAGAAAATTTTCATTGATTGGGTTGAAGTTATTTGCTTCCTTTTGAATGAGCAATTAATTAATTTCCATAAGACTGCTACTTTTTGTATGTGTTCTTGCCTGACCTACATTGTAGGTAGTCAGAGGTCCTTTTGGCTGGGGTTGGAGCTATAAGGAATCCTAGCTTCTGATATGCCTTTGTATAAATGCTTTCCTCAGTTCACTAAAAAAATTGGAATGGATGATTTTTGTTGTGTTAATGATACATTTTTAATGGAGGTAATGAGGAAGTTGGATGGAAATCCAGAAATGTACCTTTCCCCTGAATCCATTTCTCTTGTATCAAAAATGGGAGTTTTACACCCAATTGATACAAGTTTTCCTATTCCAAGAATAGGGGTTTTGAGGAAAGCCCTATTGAAATTACATCGTATCTTTGAAGATTTAATGATATTTTTGGAAGTTTGTTGACAAATGGCAATGGTTAATATTAAGTATACTAACATGGGGAAATGAGGGTACGCCTTCCCATTGGAGACCCCTTCTTTTTTGTGCAAAAAAAACTAGATGGCCAGGGGAGCTGAAGGACTTCTCAAGGAATATAACCTCAAGAATTTGTCTATGAGAGCTAATTTTGACAATAAGGGTTTTGTGAAGAATAATCTCTATGGAGGGAGCCTGTTACTCCATACCCACCATCTATCGAAATATTTATGGAAGATTGAAGCCAATGAGAAATGAAGTTTTGAGAAGAGATCATATGAGCTTAATACTAAAATAGACATAGGTTTCTGTGATTGAATTTGACATTTCTAAAATGTAGCTAAAGATTCAAATAATCTTAGATCCTCGCTGCAAAAACGCCCGAGCAAATCCCACCCTAGGAAGCTTGATTAAACCAAAAGCAATTTCAAAACATAAGGGTACGTATGTCTCTATGCTGGGAAAGAACCTAAGATTGGTTAGAAGTGGGAATGGGCAGCAGCAGCGGTCCTTAGGAGCCAAAGTCATGGCATGAATGGTGAGGTCTACTAAGTATTTGGTGCAGAATAATGGGAATCCCTTTAGAATGGGGAGAAAACCCACAGAGGAAAGATAGCCATGTTGAAATAGTCAAGTTGAAGAGCATCCGGTGAACAAGATGTTGCGCTTTCTCCCAACACCCCTCAAGAAGAATACAAACCAAGTGTACCAGCTCTGCATTCTAAAGCCTTTGTCAAATCCTGAAGATAATATCTTCTCCTATGTCCTCAAGACTCAAAATGCCCCTTTCTCCCCGCCTGGAGCAACCACCTTTCTACTCCCACCACCCTCGAAAGAAATTATTACTAGAAAAGAAGAGTCCTGTCTAGGTAGTAGCCTCCCGCTGATGGTCAAAGGAGAAGAAGAAGCATGGATACTGGAGGATATAGTAAATTTATTTGAAGTCAAAACCATGAAACCAAGAAGAGGTCAAGGATGAATCGTGAGCGCTTGCAGAAATCGTTAAAAATGTTGTGACCTATCATGATTGGAAAATGAAGATGAAATAATAGCGTGCATTACAAAGTCAGTACATGTTGATATGGGGCCTCCAACACTCGAAGGTGATATGTACCATGCCAATTATTTAGTCAATACCTTGATTAAAAGAGTGAAAGAACATAGGAAATAAAATATAAAACTGCAATCTCAAGTCCTCTCATTGAGTAACTTTATTTCTTCCATGTCCACTCCCACATCCGAGAGTCTGCTCAAACCCTGGTGTGAAAGCACCATGCCTGCCTGTAGGTACCTGTGCCACCTGGTTTCATTCCCGAGAGCGCCCCAGAGGACTGGAAAACCTAATATCTCAGAGGCCCTTCTTTTGAACCTGCGCCACTCTGAGTTCTTGACAAGAGGAAGGAGTTAGTAGGAGAACTTCAGGATGTCAAAAAAGATCAAACTAGTCTCTATGTGCTCTCTCAAGAAATGAAAGAATTGAACTCTATGGATCCGAAGATATTAATTGGTGAGAAAATTTTGAATAATCCTAAGGAGCTAGACCCTTCTTGGTCCGATTCATTAGAATGGAAATTGAATATATATGATAATCCGGTGAATGAAATTAAGAACACACTTGAAAATATTATGAAATGTTGAGGAAATTAAAATATCGCTATTCTCAGAGCAAAATTACATCATGAGTCATGGATGCAGTGATTCTAGATGGTAATAGATCCTCCGGAAGCATGAGAGTAAAATTCAATAAAGAACATCTTAATCCCATTTAAAGGACACAAGTCTTGATAAAAACTCACAGAATGAGGCCCACCCCAAAGGCTTTAATTCGAGAAGAGAGAAGATCTTAGATGTTGTTTGATTCTGAAAAGGCTTTGGGAAAATGGAGAACCAGGTTACAGATTACTACAACGCCAGGGAGCAAAAACATCACCGCAATTGTCACCAAGTACCGGGAATACAAGCAAAGATTAAAGGCACAAGAGGCGTTACTGAAGGAGAAGGAGGTGGAAAATATTGAAAGCGAAGGAGTCGGTGTTGTTTAGTTTTTAGTTTTTATGTTATTTTCTTTAATTTGGCTCTCTTGATACTTCAAAGACTTTTTATTTTAATTTCTAAAACAGTTGTCTTCAAGGAACCATTATCAAGAAAAAAAAACTCTGCTATTTTTATTGGTTTTTTGTTATTTCAATATAGAAAGATAATGGTGAAGTTCATGCATGCACAATCTTTGAGTTATGGTGTGTACTGTGTGGATTTATTGTGCTTTTACTGAGTAGTTTGCCAGTGGATTGTCTATTATTGGAATGATAAATTGCCACCGTTGTAGAACGCTTATCCGCGGAATAAATATTTTCAAGGGTGATGGATGCGAAGGAGCCTCAACAATTTAGAATGATTTGGTAGTTTAAGCTTTTATTATTTGGTTGTGTGTATGCCCTATAAGTTATTTATGTTGAACTCATAGCTTCTGCTAGCTTATAAGTTGTGGATTTTAAATTGTTAACTCATGTTCAAGGAATGGATTAATATTCTCGAGTTATCATCAAATATTTCCGGTGAATGGCAGCAGGGAATTTTATGAGTTGAGCGGATAAGTTTTGCCCTTTTAAAATGCAACACATATCAAATTTACCACTATGAACACAATATAAAATATAAAATATCACAATTTCATGAATAAGCAATATAAAAATATCAACCCAAGTTGAAATATGATCTTATGAAGCGTAATATAAAATAAAATACATGAAGTGCAATGATTCACAATTTCAATTTTCATTCAATACAATATAAAATATCATCAACTATAGTTTGGAACAATGGAAACTAATTCATGAATCTTGTAGTGTAGTATAAATACCTAAAAACTGCTAATTCTATTCCATTTCCCAAATGGAGTTAGGGTCCTGAAACTAACGTTCAACATCATATACAATAAAAGAGTCATCTTAAAGCTCTTGATTCTGAGTATGCTCTTCACCTTCTTCGTCCCGTGTCTCAATTTCATAATGATCTACTATGCTTTCACGTTTATCGTCATTTATGAAAATTGGGCTTTAACGCCTATGGAAAGTTTGCCCAGGGTGAATCACCTTTTGAAACCGAGTGTTGCAATGCATTTCAGTCCTCTTCTTTTCATATGGACTTCAAATTGCGAAAAGGCCTCATCAAAAGCGAAATTTTGACATTATACGCACTTTCATCCTCAAGCAATTTCTAAATTTTGTCTAGTTTGTTTCTTTTAACTTTGACTCTAAAACCCTAATGTACTGAAAACTCTCTCATCCTCCACTGACCCCAATATCATTGTTTGACATAAATCAACAAGTTTGAAATATTCTGATATCTTATCACGCAATATTTCACTTTGACCTAAGTTTGTCCAAACCCTTTTTATTGATCCCAGTTCAAAGGCCTTGTCCTTTCCCATGGATTTATACTAGTCCTTAATAGCTACTACAAAATCCCTACATTGCTTTCTTAGCTTATCTCATTTTAAAAATCTTTCATTTTCTTCTCTATTGATTGTTGGCAGCTTTTAAAATGCTCGATCAAGATTTTACTTGAGTGATGAAAAATCTGAAGTTGGCCCCTACTTTCAAAAATTGAGTATACATAACACTACGGCTTTTGTATCTCAGAACCCTTCATGAATCTCTGAGGAAAGATATTTTTCAATTTCCCTCAAATTATCACCAACAGATTTAACAATGTCTTTAAAATCTTCCTCATTAACAGGTACTTCTCTGCTAGAGCACTCGATAGTCTTACATTGATACATTTTTATCTCATATCCACATACATAGATACATAAGTTCCTGCTTCCATTAAACTATAAATAATTATTAAGATCATTCAAATCAATAATTTTTTGCCACAGGTTATAATCCACGTCATCTTGTGTTAAATCTAGATATAGATGATCGAGGGCCAAGCATGCATGTTGACGCATATTGAAATATTCATTAATATACATAGCTTTTTCTTGGGATTTATTCACAAGACTGTTCATTTCATCTAGCATGGGGAGAAGACTAGCTAAATTTGAGAGTGTATCTATATTGCTTAACCTATGTAAGAGGTCAGGAGCTTTGTCTACTATGTTGTGGTTTTTGTACATCACTCCAATTAAGGATTGATATTCTGAAAGAACTAGTTGTGTTGGTCCATGCAGGGAGATCCATCTGGTATCGAAATCCTTGAGAAGCTTGTTTCATGGTGTTATTCCCTCAGCAAAATTCTAAAATTATGTGAAACATTTGGGACTTCGGAAGAAGTATGTGTGGATCTCGCAGACTATATTTTCAACTTTTGATACTATAGGAAACTTGCTTACAATTTTGAATGTCAAATTTATTCTATGGGCCATGCAGTGAATGCAAAGCATGTATGGTGCACAAGTAGTTTGTAACTTTGTGCAAACATCGGTCCTTTGACCTTGCATCATTGCAGCTCCATCAACTCCTACACACACCAACTTTTTTGCAATTGTCAACTCATCAATACTAGCAATTTCATTCAAATATTTCTTGACTAGTTCAAATATATTATGCGATGTTGAATTGTCTTTCATTTTATTAACACAGAGAAGATGAGCTTGGCGAATATGTTGTTGTATAGTATACAAATGCATACAGACCCAAGAAGTATTGTCTACCATAGTAACTTCATCTAAAGATAATGCAATGAAGTTTGACTCTTTTACTTTCTCCTTTAAATCTTCCTTTTCCACTGTAGTAAGACACTTTTCCCATTCCCATTCAGCGTTTACTAACCAATGTGTGTAGGGATAATGAGGAACATTCAAAAAAGATAATAAACCAAAATATTATGGGTAGTCTATCATAGGATGCCCTCTAGAAAAAATATGAAAAACAACACTCATTTGAATAGTTTTTGACATATTTGCTCCTTCCATTACTTTTCCAAATTGAGCCTCAAGAGTACCTTTACATGCAACAAGCTTCAACATGATTTGTTGATGCTCTTCATAATCCATGGCATACCTAACATGAAGACATTTTTCCTTTGATTTCCATCGTAAGACTAATTGTTCCTTTCCATCTATGATTTGTTTGTCATAAACTTTACCGATATGCTTTTCTATATTGTTAATCTTTAGCTACAATGTCTTGGGTTTTCCCAATTTCCAAGTAAAAATCATACATTGTGTTTGGCTCTTTTCAATATCATTTGATTCTAATCGCGCTAAAATCGAATGGGCATCGGACAACCAACCAAGTTGAAAATTCCTTAACTTTTCTTGTTACTAACATCATCCTCATCCACCCAATTGGTCTTATTCTGAAGCTAAACGTGCATCCTCGGAACATTTTCTCAGATTTCATCCCCATTGAATTTGATGCATTTGATTTAAATCAATGATATAACCACCGATCTTCCACTGCAAGCAATTGTGAATGCTACCAATATTTGGTAAGAGTTGATGATGTAGCCCATCTTGACTTGATTAACAGAAGCTTAAAACTAAAGGTAAGAAATGCAATGGCCTGCTCTCTTGGGCGCTTTTGATGGCTTCCAGAGGAGTTTCTCGGGACCGCTAAGGGTGGTGGTTATCACAACACCCGGAGAGTAGAGTATTACCATCTTGACTCTGAGGAGTTGCAGGAGTAGTTTCACCACCCTGAGGAGCGGCATGAGTATTTTTAACATCTTGAGGAGTGGTAGGAGTATTTTCAACACCTTGAGGAGCAGCAGGAGTAGTTTCACCACCCTGAGAAGTGGCAGGAGCCTTACCATTGTTTCTGAACTCACTCGACATATTAATATATAATTCGATCGACATATTCATCTCACTTCGAATAAAAATCTAGAAAAAAATGTCTTGTTGTTTAAGGACACAGAATAATAATATAGATCCCATTCCCTACTCAATATCATCTTTAAGATTGAAGCAAGAATGGAAAAGAGATAAAGAAAACTTATTATTATAACTAATAACACTATGAAGAAATGATCAGTGAGCACTCACCTTTAAGTCTACATTTTTGGCTTTCGTTGACTTCTAAATCGAGAAGTAGAACCTTAGAATCAAACAAAATGTGTAAGAATAAATGACACTTTCAATTGTATTTATATCAATCCATGATTCCATATTTGGAAAATTCTGCGGGATCTTTAAATGGTATATTAAAAATTTGGTGAATATGTTGTAATTTTCAAGGCGAATTCTGTCCTCAAATTCAATTATTTTTTAATGTTATTGGAAAAATAGGTCCTCATAAGTAACTATTTATAAATTTTAATTAGTGAAATGAGTCTTCACAAGAAACTATTTGTAAATTTTAATTGGCGAAATGGGTCCTAATACAATGTCATTTTAATAGTATTGGTGAATATGTAGGTGTTTTTAATTAAATGCTTCTGGGATTCAGGCAAAAATATTAGTTGGTCCATTTGAAACACATAGTTTGACAATGGCGAATTTGTTGCTTAAACATGCCTCATAAAAAAAATTATTGGCGAATCAACATGCATTGGACCTGTGTTTCATAAATTCCAAACGATTTGGATACCCTGTGGGTGCGAGAAATTTGCCAGTTTTGAGTTGACCAATTCCTAGAATTTGCCAATTGGCAAAGATTTGCCACTAAAGTTATCCCTGCCCTCAAGAGAGTAAAGAAAAGAGATAATGTTACTCTGTTGGCTAGCCTTCACCAAGTTATGAAAGAAGGAAGTATTCCTATCCCCTTCCTAAAGCCATTCAACACGAACCTTTTGCTTCCAAAAACATTCCTCACAAAGCTCCCATTCCTCTAGGTCTTTAACCGCACTATCCTCTAACCTACTCAAATATGCATTAAGACCCTGATCCCGAATCTACCTAGTAATAGCATCTAATCACTCCTAAGCAACCCTTTTCTTTTGAAACACATTTCCAAACTAATACTTATTCCAATGTTTTAATTTATACTTCACATATTGAAGACTCTTCACAAAGGAGTACATAGCCATACCAAAAATAGGTTGTCCTTCAGTCCACCATCTAGAAACTAGATCAAGAAGATGCTCCTCCCTGAGCCACATAAGCTGAAATCTAAAAGTCTATTTTCTAGAACCACTAGCTAGATGGGCAAAGAATTTAATCGGCCAATGGTCTAATCCCTACCAATCTAAAATTTTAGAGCTTGACAACCACTTGTCACCAACCCAAAAACTGGAAACAAGAAATTTGTCTAATCTTCTAGCAATGGCTTCATCCCCAAGCCTCCTATTATTCTGAGTAAACATGTCCTTCAAAGGTTTGATAATCAAAAGCTGAAGTCGAGCCAAATTCTCCCTAAGATCCGAGGAGGGGTCCAAATGAGGCACTCCCCTCCTTTTCTCCTCAAAAGAGGAAATTGCATTGAAGTTACCTACCATAATCCAGGGAAGGAAGGGACCCAACGATCTCAGAAAATTGATATGAGACCACAAGAGAGTATTACTAGAGACATTCATGGGAGCATAAATGTTGGAAAGAAAAACTCTTTCCCCCGTCTCCAAACTAATCACAACAAGAGAAATGGAGAATCTACTAGAGAACCACCAAACATGAGAGATTCGCCGAGGATCCCAGAAACAAGCAAGACCTCTAGAACTCCCTTCCACACCCACACACTAACATAAACATCTATTCCAAATATTAGACACCCTCTACATCATACTATCCACAAGTAACTTTGTCTCTTGTAGGAAAATGAAATTCAGAGAATGAGCATGAACCAAGTCCTAAATAGTCTTTTGTCTAGGGATGTTGCTCGTACCTCTCACATTCCATGACAACAAAATCATCGTGAAGGGTGATAGAAGTGAGTATCCAGTGTCTTCACTAACCCAGATTCAACCAATGTCTCACCAGCCAACTTAACTTTCTCCTAGTCCTTTTTCCTACACACCTTCTGAGGCTTATCAAGAGCACTCTTTTTTAGAGGCTTTTGTTGTACACCCAAAATAGGGGAAGAATCAAAAGCTTTAATCTTTCTAAAATCTCTTAAATCTGAACCTCCAGCAGGGCATGACCCAACAACAACAAAGACTAAAGAAGTACTAGCCAACACATAGGGGTCCCCAACCCAACCTCAAGGGAAGGAAGAAAAGAATCCTTCACCTCCCCAAGAGCCTCCACTGGGCCAAGAATTGAAGATGTAATAGTCACAGGCTCAGGATTATGAGCAGTAAAAGGGGGAGCATCCACCTGCATGTCAAGAGATATCCCCTCCTCATGAACTAAGTCATCTAGTGCATCAAACCTGTTAAACATCTCCTCCTCTTTATGGTCTCAAAAAGTGCTCTTCTGACCTCTACTTTTATTTTGAGGCCCAACAGGCACAAATCCATCTTTATCCAGAGTCACCCCATGCATGGGCCCTTTTCCCTTTTTAGAAATAGAATTTTATGGAGGTATCTAGTTGCTTGAGTTATCCACTTGAGGAGCACGAGGGAACCTACTTTGAAGATGACCATACTTATGGTAGAAGTAGCATCTCAATGACAGAGTTTTGTAATCTAACGGTTGAGTCTAGGAACTAGACCCCATTGTCAGATCAATAGAGTCAAGCAAAGGTTGTCTCAAATCAATATCCACACAAATGTGTGCATATGAAAAAATTCTCTTCTCCAAAGTTTGTTGAGAGGGGCTAACCAGTTTTCCCAGTGACATGGAAATATATTACAGTATGTCTCTCCTCCAACATTCAAGTGGCAACCGAGGAAGGAAAACCAAAACTGGGACCTTGGAAAACATCTCTTCCATCAAATTAAATCCCACATGCCATGGTTTATTGAAAAATCCAACCTGATTATAAAAGTACAAGCCACCCTCAAAAGCCTTATTTTGATCTAACATGCATGAAAAATCTACTAAGAAGAAATTATTTATAGCTAAAAAAACCTCAAAATCCCCCTCCAAGTTCCATGTTCTTTGAATCCAAGGGTCAAGGAAAGGAAGAGAGACCCTCATCCCCAAAAACTTGTAGATTAAAACACACTTGTTGTAATATTCTAAATCCTCTGCAACCACTTCCCTTTGAATCACCACCACTGGGCACACTTGAGCCCTTTTCCAAGCAACCATTAACCTTTTTCACTTCAAATGCACTAATCCTAGACAAGCCTACACTAGGAGAAGATAGAGTTGGAACCCCATCCCCCACCTATGTCATAGCCTCGTCTCCTGGCACCACATACAAACCATCATTCAAAGTCATGAGAGCCACACCCGCTAGCCCTAGCCAAACACCTCTGCTCACCGAATCGTGATCGCTTCAAACGCCACTCCATTGATCATACAATATAGTAAACCACAAGCAGACCCCACATGTACCCCACATTCCAGCCCACACGTTGTCATCCCATGTGGCCAAGGAAGCCCACACTAGATAAAGCTTTGGTGTAACAAGAAAATAAAATGTTTGCAGAAAAAGAAAAGATCTTCCTGTAGTGTCCCTCTAGTTTCGACATACTGTTTAGTTTGAGTCTACTTGTTAGATGCTTTAGATTACTTTGATACTATGTTGTTTTGATTTTGCAGATGATTCATTGGCATCTGGGTTAACTGGTTATGTTAGTTTGATGATACTGAGATAGATTCATTCATGATATGGCTTATTTGTTTATGACTATTGCTTATGGTTATCATGTTGTTATGATGGTTTATGATTGATCTTGCTCGTTTGTGTCGGTGAAGAAGATAGTGTGGCATTACTCATTCGTGAGTATCCTGCCACGCTGCAATTCTTATTCACGGTGTGTTTTCTAACATGAGTTTATATATATACATGTTTTAACCTTGATGTTTTCCTACAGACACAGGTACCGAGTAATAGCTCCACCTGCTTGTCAGGTCTGAGTGTACCCTAATTCATTATAAATATGTTGTCGGAGGTATTGATAGGTCCTTTTTAACCATCGTTCGTTTTTGAACGAGTATCTCTGTGTTACCCCGTGTAGCCTAGTTTGTCTTGTCATGTTCAAATATATATTGTTTCGTGTTTGTGAATATAATATTTAATTTTATTAAATGTTTATTAATGTTTTAACCAATGTTAATGATTTAATTTATTAAGTTAAATTAAATAAGTTATTTCTTTGCAATGTTTTAATTAAATAATATTATTGTTGTTTTTATTGTGCAAATTAAATAGAAAATTGATAGATTCAGCAATCAAATGTTATAGAATAATTACTCTTTGAGCTGAATGATACAAGTGTTGTTTTGTTTGAAGTATTCTATAATTTAGCTGAATGTTTAATTGTTTAATTATTAGACAATGTTATGCTTATGTTTATATTGGTGGTTTAATCATTAATTAGAATTAATTATGTTATTTATTTTATGGAGTGGAAGTTAATTTTATTAAGTTTTAAAAAAAAATAGTAATAATAATAATTGTAGATTTTATTGTGCAAATTTTAATTAAAGAAAAGAAGATATTTTAAAGAGTATATTTTCAAAAGTTAAAATATCTGGAAACTAGACTTGTGTGAAAATATCTTAGATATTTATAACTGCATGAGTGATTATAGAATGCATGATTACAAATGGATAAGTTGTAACTTGGGGAGTAAATGGTATTAATTAGCCTTTAGGGTTGCTAAAAAAAAGGGGGGATTCACGGTGATTTTCTAAAAGAGCCTTCACCGCAGTAATTTGGGAGAAAAATTTTGCTTGGAAGGGAGATATACGGGAGTCTCCTGGAAAAGCTGGAGCACAGTTTTCTTGATTAAGAAAAGTTTTGGATGTGGTCTTCCGAGTTCTTCATATGCTTGAGTGAAAATTTAACAGGAATCACAGGTTCTTTTCTTTTATTATCTGAAATTTATTCTGAAGCAGACAAAATCTTTTCGTTTGAATGCTGATTGTTTCAAGAAAATTATTGTTTGTCTGTAGAATTCGTTTCATCTTCTTGAACCTGTGCATGCAATAGAGAAATGATTAAAATATGAATTTTTGATTCTTTTTAGCAAATTTCTGTCGCTGCATCATTTAGACAATGCAGGGAATGGATGTTTAAATAACCTCTTGATTTCATCTATTACTTGTCACAGTGGCAACACTTGAGCATGGTAGGGTTTATAGATTTAAATAATCACCTTGATATTTTATGTAGTCTATTCCTGTAGCATCATTTGATCATGGTAGGGCGTAAAGATTCATTTAACCTCCCTGATCCTTTTGGAAACACCTCACTGTTATGATGCCGCCCCTGTTATAATTTTGCAAGTAAGCCAGCCTCGACGGCTTTGTTTAATCTGAAAGATGAAGATTCTTGGTTATGTAAATCATGTTTAATGTGTCGATCTGTTTGTCTTAGAATACTTCAATTTTACCTTATGAAGTCGATATTTTCCATAATTAAGATTTGTTGATTCCTTATGCAGCAACATTATTTGAACATAGTAAGGTGTAAAGAGTTAGTGAATCTCATTGATTTTACCCATAACCTTTTAATAGTTGCAGCGCATGA
Organism: Sequoia sempervirens; assembly: GCA_007258455.2. Lineage (NCBI taxonomy): Eukaryota > Viridiplantae > Streptophyta > Pinopsida > Cupressales > Cupressaceae > Sequoia > Sequoia sempervirens. Next base: position 20,890,254 of record VDFB02000002.1, on the reverse strand, counting down.
ATATAGAGGTTTGTAGAGGTTTATGATCTCATGCCTAATTTAATCATTTCATATTGCTACCATCGATTTTTAAAATGAATTCTATCGTTGGCTGTAGGGAATTGACTCTTACAACTGATTTTGGAGAATGCAATATCTATTATCATGCTTTTTATTCTTCCGGTTAATCTCTAGCTTGCTCCTCTTTATTAGTTGTTCCCTGAATATAGTTTACACCTTATGTGATTAGTGACTCTTATCAGACAGTTGGTGCGGTGAAGACCAATGTTTCTGTATACCTGTAAAGCAAGATATTTTAACACTAGCGCAAATATCTTCGTCTTTTTAGACTTTGTCACTACTATGTTACTTTAGTTAAGTGCGTGACTTGCTTGCATGCAGTTTCCTTATTCCGGTATTCTGCAATTTCTGTCGCTTCTTCTCCTTTAACTCAGTATATTTTTCAGATCATTGATACCTTAGATATTATATTCTCCCTCGGTTATTTTGTTATGAGTCATTTTATACAACCATGCTTACCTTATTGTTGTTAAATGAACTAGCGCAGCCTCCTCCTCCTAAGCAGTATATTTCGGTTTAGTATTTGTCTTCAAGTTAGAGAGAAGAATTTAGGTGTTATATACCATAGAAATACCTACCAGTGAGTGCGCGCAGTTATCTTTTCCTGATGTTCTCTGAATAATCTTGATCAAGATCTAATTTTAACTACTGCCTGTAACTTATAAATTTCATTTTGAATCACGTTTTTCTCTCTCACCAGCGCAGTTTGCTGAGATAATGAATTCTTCTCAGGAATTTAGTAATTTCCTTGAAACTTTGTTATTTATGATAGTGTAACACATTTGATAAAATCTACACTGGCTGAAAGTAAAACTTTGGGACTTTCTGATTAAGGGAAATATATTGTATTTTAATACTGTCTCTCATTAAACATTATTCAACCCTTAGATTGTGAATACTCCACCAAGAATTGGTACTTCTCTCGTATATTTCTTCATGCGCATAGTCCTGGTGGATCCGTGTCTTTATTCATGTTGTATTATGCATGCATTTAAAATTATAGATCATATATATATTACATAAATTACATCTGAAACAATCTATGTTGAGTTATTAATGCATGGCGTGAAGTTTACTTTACTTAGATAAAATATATACACCTGCAAACTGTCTTTTTTCATGACGATGTGTATTCTTTTGTGCATGAGTTGTAGAAGGCAGTTATTTCATTGATGAACCAACTTAACTGTCAGTTGAGTAACATAGTTAGCGTAGTAGTCAAAGGGTGTCATTGTTTTTAATAAATACACTTATTTGAAGAAAAGTGATTTCAGTACTTGACTGCATGGCTTATTATTTAATTCTTCGTTAGTGACAGAGAACTAAAACTTTTGTCCTTTGAACGAATTCTCTGCATGTATTATAGGTGGCAAAATAACTTTACTCGAAAAAAACATGAATTTATAACTGTTAGTTATTTAATATATATACAAGCAGAATAATAAGAGTTTGAATAAGCTTATGTATATGATTATTATATATATACTGACGGATAGATTGTATATATATATATAAATATTCCACTATTATTTATAAATCTATAATTTAAGTGAGTTGTAATTGTTTTTGTTTAAAAGTTATGGAATTTGTTATAATATAAAGGTTTTATATTGACCTCGAGTTACAATGTTAATAAATGTTTTTTTTTTATTTATTCTTTTTAAAAAAAATATTAGGAATATATTTAATTTAGTAGATTGTATATTACATGAATTTACAATTCTAGAGGTTTGGTAAATAGTAATTATTTGATGTATATATAATGAAATGTTGTAGATATATGTTCTCATTTCTTTACAAACTAGGTGAAAATCATATTGTTATGAATATTTCATTTTATTTATATTGCTCAAGTATGGTGTTTATTTTCGTATGGGGTATAGCTTTACATCGTTTGTTGATTGCCAAAAATAATGTCATAAATTTTGGTTTGACTTTAGTGAAGGAAACAAACCTTTGAGGGTTGAATTTTATGTTTGTTGTCCTCCCCCAGTAAATCTTATGTTGAGTCATGTTATAGAGAGAGTGGCTTGCGTTAGGGGCCGAAATCCTATAGTGATTTTCTGGGTAACCTAACGTAGGTGTGATAATCAAGTGATAACCTAACTAATATATTAGGGGTTGGGTAGATCTAAACACTAATTCAGATAAATGTTTGCCTCGCCTACTTCTTAACACTCGTTTAGGTTGAGAAAAGGTTGAGAAGGCCTAGAATGGCAAGTCGCCATCTTGTCCTCTCGAAAGATGTAACGACACCACATTAGTCTGCATAGGGGTCGGGAATCGATATAGGCTACTAGGGTAACTCTTGGAGAGAGGGCTGGTAGTCTAGGAAAATTCACCAGGGTAACCTATCCCGACGGTGTGATGACACTCTTAGTCTATACCATGATGGTGTTTCTTGTGTTCAGTTTTCTATTTTGATGTGATTTGTTACTTAAATTGTATCTGTTTGAATTTGTAATTGTAATGTCGTTATGTGAATCTGTAAACCACGTAAATGTAAAGTTCTATCTTTTTTGTTTGTGGACTTGTCAATTATCTCCTAGCACGGAGGGAGTGGACCTTCGGGTTTCACGTGGTTAGGAGGAAACCGTGCTCTATCTTCCTTATATTTTCATGCAGATGATCCTATGCTTGCAGCAGGTTCCAGTTACCTCTTGGATCATGACTGTGGATGTGAAGTATGTTCGAGGATATGGACATCAGTTGTGTTGTGATCACTTTCTTCTTTGTAAACTCACCTCTTATATAAGAGTGTATTCATTGTACCATCTTATTGTTGTATTGAGATTTGTTGAAATCTCTCATTTTGTAATCTGTTTAGTTGGATATTTGATTATATTAAGTTATATAAACTAGAACATTCATGATGTTAGTTTTGTACTTGAATTATGATAATGTGTTGAGTTTAATTAATATGTTTATGTAACACTGTCTTGGAAACTTTATAGCAATTGTGTAATTAATTAAATTTTAAAAAAAAAATTATTTGGTTAACTTTACTCTTTAAACTTTGTTATAACGGTAACCAAGGCAGGGCGTTACACTTCCTCCCAACCCCCCTTGTCAAACGCAAAAAATAACCCCACCCCACCACTGAATAGACATTGTGAAGCCCAAACAATGAACCTGTTTGAACATGCAAGACCAAACAACAACATGCACTGCAACCTTACAGGCCACGGGAATTCACCTGCGTGCAACACAATATCACCATTCTCCTTGTTGAAACCTTTCCTTCCTTTTTACTTTTTTTTTTAATCATTCATTGAAATTTCAAATAAATTACATTTTAAGAAACTGGACTGCATTTTTCATATATTAAAAAATGATTTTTGATTATTTTTTTAAAAAAATAGCTTGGGGGTACACTCAAATTTCTATTTTTCAAGATGTGTCAACTTTGAAAATTACTAAAAAATCATATATTCATTAAAAATTTATCAAAAAAATTGAGGATAAGCTACATGGTGTTAGCTAATTTCTCACAGAAATGATTTTTAAAACACTAAAAAAAGGTTAACATTTTAGGGGGCCCACACCAGTAGCTACGATGTATTATTATTATTATTATTTAAAAAAGAACCAATTTGTGTGGCCCCCCTTTTTGAACCCCTTAATCTCTACCATTTTTTTTTTAAATTAGTAGTTTAGGAAGTAAATTTGGAGCACTACGACTCTTGTTTTTCTTGCATCTTAAAATTTTTGAGTGTAACTATCTTCAATTTCTCATCCAAGTTCATTCTTTCCTATTTTTTTAAAAAAATAGCTACTTAAGACCCCCTTTTGGACCCCCATCTTTGTGCACTTGCCACAATGTCCCGTTTAACTTCATTTTTCAACATTTTATCAACAACTAAATTATAGTGTCAATTTTATAAAAAAATATATTCAAATATTTTTTTTTAATTTTTAAAATACAATCATATTATAAATAAAAAATAAATATTTTATTAATTTACATCATTTCAAAATTTAAAACACTTTTTAGTGATTCAAGTTAAAAATTTGGATCAATGCTAGTTGATTTCTTTATAAAAGTGTGACACAACTTTGTGCTTTTACCCGATGATATAAAATACCAACTTGATTAATTTTAGGTCTTGATAGTTGTGATGGCATTGATATTTTCCTTGATGCTCCTTCTCCTCCTATAGAGACACTCATTGATTATTTGGTTTTTATGAATCATAATCTAGATTACTATCTTCATCTTCTTTATATATGAGTCATTATTATGAGGTTAAGGAATCTTACTTTCTAGGATGAGTATGTACTCAACTCTAAAACAATGAAAAATAAGGTTTATTGTTAGGGGTGTTTGTGTGTGGGTTCACTAAATATAGATCTATTTTCCTTTATTTCATTAGGAAATGAGATCCACACAAAGAATTGACTAACAACCCTTAAGTGAGTCAACTCAATGAGGGAATCTACTAACTTCCTTATGATTGAGGATAGGGGTATCAACTTGAATAGCACTTTTGGGAGAAAAAATAAAAATACAAAATTTACTCAATTATGCTAATTCAAACTTGAAACAAAAATTTGAAGGTCAATACTAAAAGAAACAACAAACTTTCTACATATTTGAGAAGGGTTAGACATTGTGTACCAATCACCAAAAGCTCATTTTAGAAGGGAAACTGGGACTCATTTTCCCATGGGCAAATGGGTCTCTACTCAAGGTTCTTAACCAAATTTTGGGAGCCTTTGATGTCAATTTGTAGCTTTTGTTTGATTTAGGTTTCAGAGTTGGAAAGTAAGAAATTAGATTTGTAGGTGAGTTTTCATGAATTGACGACAATTTTGACAACTTTGACAACATTTTCAATCTTTCTCTTCAAGAGATCTTCGATCCTTTCTTTAGCATAAGATCTGCAACACAAACACAAGAGGGAGAAATTATTTACATTTTTGGTGAATGGGGCTTTTCCTTGGTCAAACCCCATTTGGGTAATTAAACCTTGAATTGAAATAATGAAATATGAAAGGAATGATGAATGAATAATGCAATGTTCCAACTCACCAAACAATTGAATGAACATTTGAAAGTCTACAATATTCATCTTTATCTTGCATGAAATGGCCTTAATGGATATATATCTTGATGCTTGAAATATGACTTGAATGCTTGCTTGAATCTTTGAAACCTACATCACAATGCTAGCTCAAAAAACATGCATGATGCAAGAATACTTTGACATGATGTTTGAGATCTTGATTGCTGCAATAAATCATTCATAAATTTTCTCTTGAATTCCTTTGATCATAATATTTACTCTTGTGAAGTCACATAAAAATCCTAGGTAGTGAAAGATGAAATAACCTTGTATTTATAGGTGTATACACCTAAAATCGGTCAAGATAATTAATTAAATACTAGTTGTTTAATTAATAAATCTCTTATTTCATTTACTTATAATATTTATAATAGTTCACACTTCTAATTATTCCATCTTAAATCACATTCTTCTAATTTTAATTAAATAAACAAATTCCTATAGTTTGTTTTATTTAATTAATAATCTTCTCACTAAATTTAAATTCCCAATTTGAATTTAGGCACATGTCTCCAACTTTTCTTCTTTCTGCCTCATTAAGTGTCACATGAACTTAAATGTGTCTAATATTTAAATGGGAATTATCCTCAACCAATTCTAAAACAAACTTTGGACACTTGGCTCTCTCCATTATTTCATTCTTTCTTACACTTGGCATGATGCTCTTTTAAAGGGAACATCCTCCATGATTCCCTCTAACTTCTTCCTTCTCCACCATTCATCTCTCCAGTTGAAATCTTGACTGTTGGTTGCTGCCACATCATTTTAAACCTTGGAATTCCTATAAATATAGCATCATTCTCCAACATTTGGCATCCCATCTTGAGCAAACTTACTTTGTATAAATTCCATGAGAGCATTTAGTGTTTAAGCATAAAGCATTTAGAGTAATTTAGCATTTAGCATTTGAGCATTGTATATCATATTAGTTTAGAATCATGGCTTAGTTTCATAGCGGCATTTTAGTTATCATCTTAGCTTTTATACAACATTTCCACTATAATATTTAGTATCATTATCATAGCATAATCTTCATTTTATCACAACATTAATATCATAACATCATAGCATTATCATACAACTTATCAAATCATGTAGGGATTAAGTTTCTTGCATTTACAACATTCCATTTGCTAGGTTGTCATTCTAAAAGTCATAGTGCAAGCAAAATATGAGAGCCATTATGATTCAACAAATTCTTAGAGATAGGAAACAATAGAATGGTTTTAGTGATTGATTGTGTTTTGAATTTGATTAATTCTATGTTTGAATTCTCTAATATTATACGTTTCATTGGATTTGTGTGTTTTACTATTCCTTTACTTACATTACACAATTCACACATACACATTTTTGGTGCCCACTATGGGGCCTAGGACCTTTTTATTAACGTTTTTTGGAAGTTGTTTTGCACATCTGGATGTGAAATATTAGGTAGCGCATCCATGATTTCTTTCAGTGCACACAAAACACCTTTCGACACATCTAATTCCTATTATGGTGCATGTAAGAAATATTTCAATGCATCTGGTCCCTGTTACAATGCATCCAACTCATCTTATGATGCATCCAACACATCTATTGACACATATAGGGGGTCTTTTAGTGCATTTTGTCTTGATTTTAGCTGCATTTCGTAGCTTCTATAGCGCATTCAATAGTTCTTTTAGCGCAAAGGAGTGATCTTTTAGGGCATATGATGTATGTTTTAGTGCATCTGGTTTATTTTGCAAAATTTCAAAATCCTGAGAACTAATTGATATTTTCTGTTTTGTAGGTGCATAATATGTTGGTCAAAGACAAATGTATCAAACTACTGATGATGTTTGCAGGGGCTAGAGATTTTATTGTCTTATTTTAATTAAATTAGGAACCTAGTTTAATTAGAAGGATTAAATAACCCCTTGTTTATTGTACTTGAAGTGATAGGCCTATGCTGTCCCCCTAATTGGGTGACCAAAATGCCAAACTCGCTATTTTACACTTTGTTAACACCTTTAGAAGGCCTGTTGTAGTGGGAAAAAATACTCACACTACGGGAACAACCTAAGTCGGAACAACTAAAACAAAGTTTTCCAGTCCACCATAATCAAAAGAGAACTTGGGGAAAGTTCGTAATTCGACAGTAGTGTGCAAGATAGTCATCCCCAAAGCCTTTGTTCTAAAGGTTCGGAGGTCTCTTGAGGGAGTTTATCTATTTGTCGCATCAAACAAAAACCCTTATTATGAACCTTAGTGTAGAAACCAACCGATTCAGTCTTCGAACACTTCTAATATCACAGTGCAAGGGGAGGGAAGAATCTTCCCCCAATGTACTCACCATATAACCATCAGGGATTACTGGCCAAAGGTGGAGGATTCGACCTTCGTTAAGACCTAGGAAAGGAAAAAACATGGGTGACCTCTAGGGGTTGACATGGCTGTGTGAGCTGACATGGTTCTAAGATGTGGTTTGTGGTATTTTAAGTGACCCTTGAGATTAGAAAAGTGCTTGAATTGTCTTCCATTGTGTTATAGCTGTGGAAATCGAAGGAATTAGACCAAATTCTTGAATACACACTCAATGTTTAGTTCCTAGGTGGAAACAAATTGTTTGACAACTTGTTGTGTTTGAAGTCATAATTCAAGAAATCATCCATTTAAAGCATTTAATTCCCATATTTCGCAAACTGGAAACCAAGCAAAAATCATTGTTCAAAAAAGCATACCCTGGAAACAATCAAATTCATAGATTCAAGGAAGAATAACTAGACAGACTTGCAAAAACACTAAATAATTCCAGATTAGCGCATACGTCCTTTGTTTCAGTGCATTAACTGCATTTTTTATTGCATGCAGGGAATTTTCTAGCACATCCACAACATCTTTTAGCACATTGAGTCCATTTTTTGGTGCATCTGAGTCTTTGTCCAGCGCATCTAGTCCAACTTTTAGCTCATCTAGTCCATTTTCTAGCACATTTGTTCCATCTTTTAGCACATTCACAAACCCTTTTAGCGCATTCACCTATAGAATACCAAGTTAAAATCCCATACCTAGGGGCAGTCTAGCACATCACTAGCTTTATTGAGTGCATATAATCCATTTTCTAGTGCATCTGAGTCATCTTCTAGCACATTGAGTCCAACTTTTAGTGCATTCATTATATTCTCCAGTGCATATGGTCTATTGTTTAGCACATTAAGTCTATTTTTTGATGCATTTTGGGTATAGTCTAGCACATCCAGGCTATTTGTTAGTGCATTTGTGCAATATTTTAGTGCATCCAGTAAATTCAAAACTAGAGAGTTAAATTCATCACCTATTTGATAGTTTGAACCAGAATTAAGTATCTTTCCCAACACAAAATAATTCCTCAGTCATACCAATGCTTTGAACTTGTTGAAACTAACCTTTACAAGTGAAATTCTTCAAACTAAACCAAGATCTAACACCTTAAAGTGCCTAAACATCAAACACACCTCTAGTTTTTAAGCTAAGTTTCATCATCGAGATTTGCCATCCTTTCATCATGAAACAATGTCGTATAATCAGATTAAACTTAGTATCATCAATAGGAATTGTCATTCTATTTGACTTAGTTTTTATCCTTGGAACTCCTCCAAACAAAGATCAAAAGTTTAGTCAAATTATAACACTTGTATGCCTGTTCAAACAAGATCCCAAAAGCAAAAACTCAAAGAAAAAGAACTTGAAACTCAAAACACCATGGATGAAGCTAAAGAAAATCCTTTCCATAAACTCCACCAATTTGAAGGTAAGGAAATAACTGAGGAAGACATCCAACATGCTCAACAAGATCCAAATTTCCACAAGTTCCTAGAAAATATTTTTGAAAGAGATGGAGAAAAATACTTCTTAATGTTGGCTAATCAAGGTATTAAAATTCCACATGACTTTGATGTTAATCAATTGAAAGCACCTCCTAAAAAGACTGAAACTGATCCATCAAACACAAATCTAGTGGCTGCCTTAACTCATCAAATGAAAAATCTCCAACAACAGATTCAAGACATGCAAAGGGGAACCTCAAAAAGATAATTGATACAAGACATCCACCCATATCCTTTTGATCAAAATATCAACATGATTCCTTTTCCCAAACATTGTGAATTCCCAAAGCATGATAAATACAATGGTAAAATAGATCGTATAGATCATGTAAGGGAATTTCGAACCATGAGTCTTGAATTTGCACATGAAGAAACTTACTTGATGAGATTGTTCCCATGCAGCCTAGGTGGACAATGCTTGGAATGGTTCTCCAAACTTGCACCACCAATTAAAACCTTTGAATAGTTGGTTAATAAATTCATCAACCAATACTCCTACAACATCCAACACAAGATAACGATGTAGGACCTTTGCAATACAAAACAGAAAAAGGGTGAATCATTCCTCATATTTTTGCAAAGGTGGAGAAGATTGTTTGCAAGATATTCTCATCCCATACCTAAAAAGGAAAAGATGGAAATATTTATTGACAATATAAATTATGAGATGAGCTATAGAATTGAATTACAATGCCCACGTACCTTTGAGAAATTGATTGAAATGGAATCAAAATCGAAGAAGCTTTAGTCAAAAGAGGAGTCATAAAAATTTACAATGAAAACAACTCATCAAGCTCCTCTAATAATTATAACAACAATGATAGACCAGTTTTTTCGCAAAGAATCAAGAATGCTGGTAACAATGATGCTTCAACTGAAACATAAAATGCAAAACCAATATTTAAGTTGACAACAGTTTCCACCAAAACCAATCAGAACAACAATCCAACCAACAATCAAAACAACAATCCAAGCAATGTTGAAGCTAAACCACCACCATATCAAACTTCATCAAATTGAAGATGATTCACACCTTTGGGATGGTCATTAAAATCAACATTAAAGGAGATTCTTGCAGCCAAGGTTATAACATTACTAGAAGCAAGAGATTTGGAACCAAGAGTTAAACCATCTTGGTGGAATGATGCACATTATTGTGATTTTCATAGAAACAAAGGACACAAAACCAATGACTGCATACAATTGAAACATTTGATACAAGATTTGATGAATAACAAGATTTTCATAGAAGGACCTCAAATGAACAATGATCATGGAGCATTCAAGAATCCTTTACCAAACTATGAAAAGCGAGAGTCCTCTTCATCAAACACCAAAGGAAAAAACATGAACTATGTTTATGATTCTACCGTTCACAATGTTGAAGTAGTGAAGATCAAACTAAGGATATCGAAATCAAGGTCCAAAAAGACATTATTGCAGCTGATAATTCAATTAATGACACCATGATTGAGCATGAACAAAGCATTGTTACAGCTGAAACTTATCTTCATGACAACACTGAATCCCATCAAATCAATGACATCATACCAATGAATTTGATCACACATGTTGCTGCAAATGATAATTAGATTAATGCCATTAAAATTAGAGAAAAATAAGACAATTTACCATTCAATGCAGCCATAAGGGGGTAAGCCAAGGTAATATTGAAAGGAGCTACATCTAAGACACCCACTACTGCCTCTACAACTCAATGCAACATAATGATCAAGTGCAGAAAATCCCAGCTCAAATATCCATATTGGAACTCCTCAAAATTTCACTAGCTCACAAAGAAATTCTAGAACAAGCTCTTGTAGCCACCACAGTACCAAATGATCTAGAAGTTTTCCAATTCCAAGCTATGGTGGGACACTTGACCGCACCTCATTGCCTATCATTTTCTGAAAATGGTGATGTATCACTCACCCACCCACACAATGTTTCCCTTCACATTGAGGTTTTAATTCACAAACATTGGGTCAAATGTGTTCTAATAGATGATGGAGCTAGCCTAAATATTTGTACTTTGAAACTTATCCGTGCACTTGGATATTCAAAAAATGCAATTGATGCTAGAAGAAAAATAACTATTAAAGCCTATGATGATGAAGAGAGATCTTCCCAAGGAATAATTGTGCTACCAATTCAAGTAGGACTAGTTGTAAAAGATATAGTCTTCCAAGTGTTAGATAAGGAGTTGACATACAATATACTCTTGGGATGTCCTTGGATTCATGAGATGCAAGCAGTGCCATCCACGTATCACCAATGTTTGAAATTTCCTTTAAATGGGCGAGAAATCACCATTTCAGCTGATTCTAACAATCCACAATATTACAACACACTCAAAACAACCCAAGATACTTTTGTGCCACAGAACAGGGAAGTTAAAACTCCTAGTTCACCCAAAAATGAAAGACAACTAAAATCCTTATCAAAATGGGTTGAGAAAAAGGACCAATCAAAGGATAAGGGTATCAATGATTCTACCATCAAGTAGCGAAATTCAATCAAATTCTTTGTCAAACCAGCTTGAGGAAAAGGTTCAGTCAAAAGAAAAAGGTTTTGGTGATTCTACCCATTTAGATCACGAAAGACAACTAAATTCCTTATCAAAATAGGTTGAAAAGATCCAATTGAAAGTCAAAGTCATGGGGGAATATTCATGTGAGCATTGTTCCTTTCACATATGTTAACTTATCCTAAGTCATATGGGCATCCATCCACATCAAAACAACAATCCTCACAACCAACCATGATTTTTGATGGTAAGTTTGTAAAAGTAGGTAGTTTAGTGGATGAATCAAAAGATAAGGATGTTTTGAATTGGTTATACAAGGATGAAGAAGCATCACAAGAATCAACTTCCAATGTTTTAACAAAACCATATGGTAAAGGTTTTACTATCCTAGAGAAGATGGGATATGATGGAAAGGGTCCTATTGGAAAAAGAAAAGAGGGTATCATTGAACCAATTCAACCTATCATAACTAATTCCAAGGAAAAAATAGGGCTAGGATAAAGAAAAGAATCAAAAGAAGAAACCAAGCAGAAGGTGTTTGAACAAATCCTCCAATTGAGAGATAGCTCTGAAACATATTCTAATGAGTATGAATGGGACTCTCTCTGAAGAATCTTGTCATGAAAAATAAATTGATGTGATACAAAAGTATGCGCTAACACATATGGAGGGAAAAAGCTCAAGTTCTAGACCACTTGAAATTGGATCACAATATATTGATGACTCTAGCAAAGATGATTAGAATTCGAGCGAGATAGATACTTCATAAGAGAGTAACATCATAGACCTCGATATTTCTATTGAACACTTTGATGACATTTCCATCATGATACTCACCCCTTTTGACCTTAGCCAATCTAATGATTTCTTACCATTGGTACACCACAAAATAATTGACTGAGACCAAACTAAACTACTTGACATCCCTGTCTTTCCAAATGATGATGCCATTGTGAATTTCCTTTGCTTTGATGATCTCAAAACATTTTCCACCAACAAATCTCATAACGAAGCTTTAGACAAGGGGAGTTCCAAATCTTCTAGCTGTAAAATGAATATAAAAAATAGATCTAATGGTGAAAACCATTTAATGGCAGTATTAGATCAAGAAAAAGTAAAAAATAAAGAGTGCATCTTATGGTGAAAAGCTCTTTGAGGCACCGAAAGATGGAAGATTTGACACTCTTCCTGAGCACTATCATGAGAGATATTCAATGTTGGTTGATCCCACACAATCCATCAACATTGGTACAATTGAAACAGTCAAGACTCTACATCTAGCAGCATCCATGATAGAGGAAGAAAAACCAAGCTTCACTAAATTCTTTGAAGAGAGACAAGTCAACTTTGCATGGTCCTACATTGATATGCTAGGCATAGATCCAAAGCTTATCATGTACCATTTATCCCTACCACCTGAAGTGAAGCCAGTGAAACAAAAATTGAGAAAAATGCATCTACATATTTCCCTATTGGTGAAAGTTGAATTGAAGAAACTATTAGAGGCAGGATTTATCCATCTAATTGATTATGCTGAATGGATATCCAAAATTGTAGCAGCTTCAAAACCCAACTAGAGCATTAGGATATGTACGGATTTTAGAGATCTTAACAGGGCTTGTCCAAAAGATGATTTTCCTTTACTTAACATTGGCATCATCATAGATTTTACAATGGGTCATGCAATGATATCACTTATGGACGGATTTTCAAGTTACAACCAGATAAAAATAGCACTAGAGGATCAAGATAAAACTACTTTCACATGCCCATGGGGTACTTTCTGTTGGAATTCCATGCCTTTTGGGTTGAATAATGTCGGGCTACTTATCAACAAGAAATGACCACCATCTTTCATGACATGATGCACACCTTTATGGAGGATTATGTAGATGACTTGTTGGAAAAATAATACACTAGAGAAGGACATTTGGAAATCCTAAACAAAATCTTCATGAGGTTGGAGAAATTCAATGTGAGATTAAACCCACAGAAATGTGTATTTGGTGTGACATCAGCTAAACTTTTGGGATATATTGTATCAACTAAAGGCATTGAAGTGGATCTTGCAAAAGTCAAAGCCATCATGGAGATGCCTCCTCCCAAGAATATTAGTCAACTCAAATATTTACAAGGATGATTCCAATCAATTAGGAGGTTCATTGCACAACTGGTAGATAAAACTCATCCTTTTAATCACTTACTACACAAGAATGTTTTTTTCAAGTGGGATGAAAAATGTGAAGAAAATTTTAATCAATTGAAATAGTATTTGATGTCACCACCCATTCTGGTACCACCAACTGAAGGAAAACCATTATTACTCTACATTGCAACAATTGAAGTATCTTTGGGTGCTCTATTGGCATAGGAATATTTCGTGAGAAAAGAAAGGGCTATTTATTACATCAACAGAACCTTGAATGGCTATGAAATCAACTACACATTTATTGAAAAAGCTTGTGTGACAATAGTATTTTCTACTCAACAACTAAGACACTACATGTTAACCCACAACATCAAACTCATAGCAAAAATTGATCCATTGAAGCACCTACTCAACAAAGCTGCCCTGATAGGAAGATTAGCCAAATGGGTAATGATATTGAGTGAGTTTGATATCCAGTATGTGGATGGGAAAGCAATCAAGGGACAAGCCATAGCGGATCAAATAGCTGAAGCACCATTACAAGATGATCATCCCATGAACATTGAGTTTCCAGATTCATATGTCCTTATAGTGTCAACACAGTGGTAGATGTTATACTTTGATGGATCTTACATGCAACATGGACCAGGTGCATGAATCTTGTTTGTCATGCCATAAGGAAATACCATTCCAAAGTCCTATAGGTTGATGTTTCCTTTTACTAATAACACAACCGAGTATGAAGTGTTGATCATTGGAATTAAGATGGTAGTCGAGTGGAAGATCATAGAGTTACATGTCTATGGAGATTCTCAATTGATCATAAATCAGGTGAATGATGATTACCAGACAAAAGATGATAAATCAATGCCATATAAAAGAGTGGTCGATGATTTCAAGAAGTACTTTATGGAGATCAACTTTGAGCAGATTCCAAGAGGGGACAAAAAAGTTGATGATGTTATGGTGATCATTACCTCTCTTCTACATATACCTGAAAAATGAGCCCGTTATGAGTTCATGGTGGAACAACTATTTAACCCTACCTATGATAATCCCAAATCCCAAGTCATATACCATCTAGTTGAGGTTGATGCTTCTATCTATGGGAAGATCTACACCTATCTAAAAGACAACACCCTACCACTAGATCTATCCCGAAACTAGAAACATAACTTTATTCAACAAGTAGCTCGACATAACTTGATAGCCAATGTACTTTATCAACGAGGTCTTGATGGTACTCTTCTTTGGTGTCTAGAATGTAACGAATTTGAAACTTGTTTACACGAAGTTCATGAAGGTATATGTGGAACTCATTCAAGTGGACTAACTCTCACTAAAAAACTCCTATGCTTGGGGTATTATTGGCCCAATATGGAAAATGAGTCTTTTAAATTTTTCAAGAAATACCAAAAATTTCAAATCCATGGGAACCTTATACATGCACCAGCCCACGAACTACAACCATTTGCATCAACATGGCCTTTCTGTTAGTGGGGACTGGATCTTGTAGTTAAAATTCATCCACCTTCATCAAATGGACACAAATTCATCATCACAACCATGAAGTATTTTATGAAGTGGATTGAAGTTGTTCCCCTAACCACAATCATAGGAAAATAAATTGCATCCTTCATCCTGAATTATATTATCTGTCAGTATGGAATTCCTCAGTCCATTGTCACTGACAATGGTAGACCTTTCAAGAATCAGGACATCTAAGAACTTTGTGAGAGGTTTCATATCCAACATTGATTTTCTACACCTTACTACCCTCAAGGAAATGGACAAGAAGAGGCCTCAAACAAAACCATTTTGAAAATCTTAAAGAAAACTATCAATGATGTTGGACGTGATTGATACATTCAATTGAATCCTACTCTATGGGCCTACCAAACTAGTATTCACACCTTAACAGGAGCTACACCCTATGCTCTTGTATATGGATCAGAGGCCATTTTACCTATTAAGGTTGAGCTACCATCACTCTGTGTGTCACTAAAGGGGATCATTTCAGATGAAGATTATCAGGTGTCTAGACTACAAGAGTTGGAATTGTTGGATGAGCATCGAAAACAAGCAATTGATCACCTAAAATCCTATTAGCAAAGGATGTCATGAAGCTAAAATTATAGAGTAAAACCAAGAACATTTCAAGTTGGTGACTTGGTCTTAAAAAAAATCCTTGAAATCAACAAGATAGAGAGAAGAAGGGGAAATTTGAACCAAAATGGCTAGGTCCCTTTGTGGTTGTATCAATGTTTGGATCTGGAGAATATCATTTGTCCACACCTGAAGGTGATTTGTTCAAAGAGCCCATCAATAGCCTGCATCTCAATAATTTCTACACCTAGTTCATCCAGTGCATCGTTAAAAGTCCTGAAAAAATATAAAAAATTAGAAAATGTCTTGAAAAAATGGTTACCTCGATGAAAACTTGGAAAATAGGCATCTTGGTGACAACAAAAAAAAATGCAAAAATAATTAAAAAAAAAACAAAAAAAGAAAAAAAATTGAAAACTACAAAAAAAGAGAAAAATAAAAAAAATCATATAATCTGAAAAAGTGCAATAAAAACTAGTGAAAACCTGGCAACAGGCGCTATTTGTGATAGATTATCTTTTCCATCTATTTGAGCATGTTGACCATACACTTTCACCATCATTCTACCTGTCATTGGGAGAACCTCATGTACATATCCTTGCATTGTGGTTGTGTCTCACCCTAGACTGGGGGGAAAATCCTGAACTCATTGGGGGAAAATAAACTTTGAGCTTAAAACTACAGAAAACACAACAATCATAGTGAAAATCACCATTGAACATACATCAATCATCAAATGTTACACATCAACCATCCAAAATCAAACAACTAAAATCAATCAATCAAAGCAAATTTAAATGGATGATGTTCATTTTGAATCATGGCTTTATCATGTTAGCATGAATGTTCAACTATTGTACTTTGATTTTTGTTATCATTTCTCTAGAGTACCTTGATGATGTCTTGGACTAGAGGAGCTAGGAAGGAGAATGATATTTTATTTGTCTTCTTTCTATGAGTTAATCATTACTACTGTGCAAATTGTCATGAGACATGCTCTACAAAGTATCACTGATGACATTTTGAATTGGCATAGGAAAATGATTAAATCTTGTTTGTTTACACAAGTAATGCTCAAGTCATCTCAGTCTAATTATACCTAGATGCTTGTGTTAACTTGCAATATAAAAAATCATGGAAGTAGTACTCAGGTCATCATGGTCTAATTATACCATCAATGTTTGTACTCACTTTCAACAATTTAAAGGCTCAATGATGATAAAAAGCACAACAAATCGATTGCTATGATGACAAATTTTGCATATTTGGATCTGCACATGGTTAAGTTAGATTGCATCCATGCTAGTTTTTGCATCTGTATTTATGGGTTTTCCAAGGCAAGAATAATTTCACAATGAGGTTATCTCTATTATTAAGGGATTGAGTACATTTGACATTAACCAAAAAGCATATCATTCTCATATAGTTGCATAATCATTTGCATACATTAGAAAGAATTATCATATCATATATACATTATCACACCATTCATCAATCCATGAATTACATCATAATATCCACATCAGAAAACACAAAAAGAAGTGCATTGCATCTCACTTGCATAATCAAAATCATTTCATAAAGTATATAGGTATCATATACTTGCATTAAGAAAATGCAAAAAAATAAGGGGCATTATATTTCATTTGTATCCATCACATGGTATAAAAACATCATCCATAAAGCATATAGAATCATCATATCATCATTGCATACACACATAATCACCATCTAAGCATCACATAAGCGCCACATAAGCATCACATAAGCATAACATAAGCATCATATAAGCATAACATAAGCATCATATAAGCATCATAAACCAGAAATTAAATGCATCCATCATAGGCATCCATCATAAATCACATATAGACATAGATTGATAATCACGCCACATATCATATAACCTCAAAATAATAATGTCAAGTGTACAATGATACCCAAATGTGTAATCAGATACATCATCATAAACAAAAATGGAAGTGTATCATAACGCATCAATTGAATCAAGGAGTACACATCATGTCTCAAATTTGTCATCAACAACGGAGCTATGTGGTGCTCCCCCTGATGGTGTTGGCCCTATACCTCAGGCTATACCTGATGACCCTATCCCTGGATCCCTGTGAGGCGGCTCTGTAACACCCTTGCTAGTAGTCCTAGAGTGAGTGCAATTAGAATACTGCACATAACTCTCTTGACATTCTAGAGGAACCACCTCATGATACTTTATCCTGTAGAACTCAACCTCCTTGGTGGAGCATCATACCTTTCTAAAATAATTTGTTGTACCAGTGCCCTCGACTACTCTCTATAGTCTCTCCACTATGTCCTTTTCCTACTCAACCCACTATCTCAAGGTATCCCTCTCGGCCATAAGGGTGGAAATTTGTGCCTATGTATGAGCCTGGGCCTAGGTTTGTGTTTGTAGCAAAGCCTGTACCTATGCTAGCTAACCTTGCAAAGTTTGTACATGAACCTATAGAGAAACTAGCTATGTCTATTGTTGTTGTGAGGGTAGTTGAATTTGTACATCCTATTTTCTTGTAGCTACCAATGATCACCTCTTCCGAGGCACTCTAAAGTCTCGTACATCTATCACTCCACCACTCTCACCTCCATCTCCATCACCCCCATCACCATCTCTATCACCTCCATCATCTCCATCCCTATCTTCATCATAAATGCTCTTCACCTCCTCCTCCTCATCTCCTCCATCTCTCCTTCTCTTGTGTCCATGTAGTGGTGCCATCTCCTCATCATCTAATAATGGTATGAACTTGTCAGGACTAGATATCCATGGCAATGGATGTGAGAAGAAGTAATGTGCATACTCCTTGGATATAGGAGTCTGTATAATCTCTAGATGATAATCCCAAGTAATGGCATGTAGACCTTGGTACTCCTCAATTGCAACATCATAAGATAAAGTGGGTCCCCACTCTAACACATCAATCCATCACCATGCATAATGAGCCACTCCCTAAGGCATGCCATGTACCCTATTGTATTGTCCCAGTACCCTCCTCAGCAGAAATTTCTCAATAATAAACTGTGTCCTCCCAATTAGTTACATAGACTAGCACAAATATGATATCTCGGTATCATCCTCTAGCCACTGCTCACAGTCTAAGTAGGGTCACCATGTCACTGTCTCAAGATTGTCCATTACTCTCCTCCATTACTCTAGTTTACCCAGCTTAGGCTGGACAGCTGGACCTATATATGCATGAACATAGGGCCTCCCTATTGGTCACTATCTATTTGCAATTGGACAAATGACGGCTATGTGCTCCCACACTCGTATTTGCAACAATGTAACTCTAGCTAACAAACTGGCCCCTCTGAGATAGACCACCTGATGTAGATCATGGTATAAATGGGCAAGCATACAGAATCCCCAAGCATATTTGGTCCCCTGAGTAATCATACTCTCAAGTATCTGGTCCCATCCAATTGAAAGTTCCTTCAACCTACGGTTGGGACATAGAAATCCTCCAATAAACCCAACAAGAACACATGGCAATGTCACATATGTATCAAACATCTCTCACCATGGAATCTCGTAACCACATATCTAGTCATCGTCAAACACTCTCCATAGTGCATCTATACTTCCATGCTAGGTGGAATCATATACAACGAACTCCCCAACAACTGGAATCCTCAAAATGCGGTACACATCCTCAGATGTCACTATCATCTCTTCAGTGGGTAAATGAAAGGTGTTATGGTCACTATGCCACCTCTTTGCTAGTGCAATCAGAAGCCCCCTATTAATCCAATGTTGGGGCATATCTATTAGTGAAGTCAGTTTGCAATGGCCAATCACATTTAGATCAGCCTAATCTAACTACGGAATCAACTCCTAGGTCCTCAAGAAATTCTCTTGAATTTGTAGGACTATCGAAGGCTCCTATCATTATAACATATCACAAATCAGAAAATCAATCAATCACACATTAGTTAACCTATCAATCTAATCAGCTCTAATGAGATTTTGATTGCATCTTGTGAGTGTCTATCATTGACCTTCACCTATCATGAGGACAATCATCAATCTATCATTGATCCTCACCTATCATGAGGTCAATCATCATCAATCTATCATTGATCCTCACCTATCATGAGGTTAATTATCATCATCCTATCATTTAATCTCACCTATCATGAGATCAATCATCATTTAGTCTATCAACATCATCAAATATCATTAAATTAAAGGCTGACGTGATCAACAATCATCAAAATCAAGGAGTCTAATCTAATTTTCATCAATTGGCCTAGATGTGCTAAAACAGTGACTCAAAGCACTAAAAGCATGGATGAAAAAAAAATTTCATGGATGCATTGGAACAAAGTCTCTATGTGCTAAATCACCATATGCACCATCAAATTGCATCAATGTGCTAAATCCCTCTATCAATGTGCCAAATGATTCTATGTGCTACAACATTGACCTATTGCACTAAATCACATCAGCTATGCGCTAATAAACCATATGCATTAGAACATTCATCATATGTGCTAAAAAAATGACACTAAGTGCTAATTCCCTATATGTGCTAAAATATAGCATCTATGTGCTACAAAACTAACCCTATGCACTAATCTACTGAATGTACTCGAATATTCATTCAATGTGGTACATCGGTGTTCCTATTCGCTAAAATTAAAAAAAGCAAAATTTAAACATAAAAAAATGTGGGAAAGAGGAATTTCAAAAATCACGAGGTTTTCGAGGTACGTATCAGAGGTCCATACGCTATCGAGTGATTGTGACGTTGTACACACTCGAATCGGTGTGTGTGGTGGGGAGTCACCATCTTGCTCAAATTGCTCAATCACTCTCAAATTTTAAAATCAAAATGCACAAATAAACTTCTAATCCATCTTTTTAACCTTTTGAAGGTTAATTAAGTGGGAATTTTGTGGGGTTGATTAATTTTATTTTTCAAAGGGGCTTAATTAATCATTTCGTCAAAATTGGCTAGATCAGTATCATTTTTGGAAGATAAATCATTGAGATATCATAAATTTTGAAAATCATCATCAAAACATCAAAAAATCCTAAAAAATTTCAAAAAATTCAAAAAAAATCCTAAAAATTCAAAATTTATCGATTTATCTCCCGAGGGGGCATATATCCATGATCACTTGAAAATCAACATCTAGGGCATATCAAAAAAAAATTTGTCAGCATCAGCATCAAATTTTTCTTTGAAGCGACATGTAAACACATCACTTCAAAGAGGGGCAAAATGTACACCTAAAATCGGTCAAGATACTTAATTAATTAAATACCAATTATTTAATTAATAAATCTCTTATTTCATCTACTTATAAATAAATTCTAAATTTATTTATATAGTTCACACTTTTCTAATTCTTCCATCTTAAATCACATTCTTCTAATTTTAATTAAATAAACAAATTCCTATAGTTTGTTTTATTTAATTATTAATCTTCTCACTAAATTTAAATTCCCAATTTGAATTTAGGCACATGTCTCCAACTTTTCTTCTTTCCACCTCATTAAGTGTCACATGAATTTAAATATGTCTAATATTTAAATGAGAATTATCCTCAACCAATTCTAAAACAAACTTTGGACATTTGGCTCTCTCCATCATTTCATTCTTTCTTACACTTGGCATGGTTGTCTTTTAAAGGGAACATCCTCCATGATTCCCTCTAACTTCTTCCTTCTCCATCGTTCATCTCTCCGGCTGAAATCTTGACCGTTGGTTGTTTCCACATCATTTTATGTCTTGGAATTCCTATAAATACAACATCATTCTCTAGCATTTGGCATCCCATCTTGAGCAAACTTACTCTGCAAAAATTTCATGAGAGCATTTAGTGTTTAAGCATAGATAATTTAGAGTAATTTAGCATTTAGTATTTTAGCATTGTAGTATCATATTAGTTTAGAATCATGGGTTAGTTTCATAGCTGCATTTTAGTTATCATCTTAGCTTTTATACAACATTTCCACCATAACATTTAGTATCATTATCATAGCATAATATTCATTTTATCACAACAACATTAATATCATATTATCATAGCATTATCACACGGCTTATCAAATCATGTAGGGATTAAGTTTATTGCATTTACAACATTTCATTCCCTAGGGTGTCATTTTGAAAGTCATAGTGCAAGCAAAATCTAAGAGCCATTATGATTCAAGGAATCCTTAGAGATAAGAAACAATGGAATGGTTTTAGTGATTGATTATGTTTTGAATTCAATTAATTTTGTGTTTTAATTCTATAATATAATACATTTCATTGGGTTTGTTTGTTTTACTATTCCTTTACTTACATTACATAATTCACACATACACAATAGGTATGTATCCTTGATTTCCCAAAATTTAAACATTACAAGACAACATTGAAATTTGAATTTAGGGACATTAAAATACAATAAAAAAATATTTTAAATTTAGATTCAAAGGAAAAGGGTGGACCCATTCAGCCATGGGCGAATGGGTCCTAGGTCCCTATTCCTGGAACATACATTTCTCAAGGTAAAGTGTTATGTATTGGCATTAATTATTGTCGGGTTTCCCCTTAAAAAAATGTAATTTATTAGGCTTGTAGATGTAAATTAGGGATTATTAAGGCATAATTAATTTAAATTTAATTAAGGGGGCCCAAACAAGTGTGAAAATGTAAAGGAGTACATTTTTCTACACTAGATTTAGCCCCCATGTTAGTGAGAGGATTACCCTGTGTCAAACTCACACTAAAGTAGAAAATTAGGACATGTCTAATTATACAATCATTGGAAAGGTAAGATGACAAAGGTACAAGAGGATGATCAATCCCCCAAGATCTAAGATCCCATGGAAAACCAACAATGACACAAGGAGACACATACCTTTGTTAAATATGCAACAACAATGACAAGATACTCAATCATACAATGTCAAATACGAAAAGAAAAAACAAAAGAAAAAGGGGTGGATCAAGCCTCGACTATTTTTCCAACTCAATGTGGATCAAGCCTTACCTATTTTTCCAAAAAATGTTTACAAGTGAACCTTGATGTCCACTATGCAAACAATAATGCACTCACATGGGCTAGAGAAATCTATTGTCCACTAGGTGAGCCCCCAAAAAGTGGCCAATGAGAGAGTCTTATTAGGCTACCACTGAACTAACCATATGAAAGTTATACCTCCTAATAAATTTGATAAGGTACCACACAATATGAAATTTGAGCTTCATAAGGCTATGCTAAGCACTTATGAACAAACATGTCCCTACGAGAAAACAAGGTGTGTTTTGCTTGGTGGGCATGAAATGGTTGTAACTTTGAGCTTCACAAGGCTAGCAAGTTGTGTTATTCTAAGCACTCATGAACAAAATTAAAATAGGATATTCAAAGGGGTTTTTATTAGTTCATGAGAGGTATCCTCTTAGGGAACATCATTCCTAATGTCTCCAAGAGAGGACAAATTGAGGATAAAATATTCACAGCTTAGGGAATGCACTTTGTAGCATCACCACTAAGAGAAATGCCATATGCTCATAAAGGTCACAATCTTGGAGGACATCAAACCCAATGACACCACCAAGAAGAAGACACATCATATGAAGTAAGAATACCACACTTTAAAATATGAATTATAGTCAAAATGATAATGCCAATGTATGCCCCCACTTTAAAGAAATTTCTAAACAACATGTAGTGAGAAATTACATTTTAAAGTAGCGAATGATAAATGCTAAACAATAAAGAAGACATGATAGATTATTTGGAAAGCCCTATATCAAACATATATTTCCAAATGAAGTTGTCATTAAAAGGGGATTGCCCCTAAAATGAAATCCCAAATGCATAAGGGATCCATAGATTTAGGCTCAGTGTATGCCTTTGCTACATTGTTATTATAGAGCTCAAAAACGTCATAGTTCCTCGAATACTCATAGAACTAGAAGAATGACACAGAGAGAGTGAAAACAAAAAAAAGCTTTTGGGTCAACATGGAAGAGACCTACATGTCTCGACACGTTGTGTCATCCATAAAAGGAAAATACAAGACAAAAGAAAATATAAAGGCTTACGACATATAGAAGAATGTAGGTAAAAGTAGATGAATGAACATAAAGACATTTCAAACAGTACTATATGAGGGTTTACATTACACACATACAATCACACACAAAGAATGTGAAAAGAAAACAAATAAAAGACCAGTAAAGCACATGTGAGTCAACCTATAGTAGGTCGCCTACATCCCAATCTTGTTCATCATATGCAGAAGGCAGATAACTAGCCAAAGGGACAGTGACAAGTGCCATACTAGGAACATCACTAGGTTCAACACGTGGAAATGACTCTTTTTAGGAGGATCATCACAATTGCTATCGTTTAAGTTCATAGAAGAGGAAAACAATAAATTTATATCATTATGCACTTCCTCATCAATTTTAGTAGTCTTATAATCATCATACAAGTTAATCACAAGAGGTGTAATGATAATATCCATGAAAGGTACCTATTCTTATTGTGGTCAAGATGTAGGATTTTCTTGTTGTAACAAAGGTGGAGAATGATCATGTATTGCTTGAGTTTTTTTTTGATCTTTAGTTGTTGATTCATGTTTTTATTGTATCACACGAGCAATAGCACAATGTCTACACTTACACTCCCTAGTATTTTAGTTTCTTTTTATAAAATTTTCAAGTTGTGATTGTGTAGGAGCAGATTTATCAACCATATGTTTCTTTTCTTCCCAAAAGGGAGGAATGGAAGGAACCATGGGAGGTTGTTCGACCAATTTCTCTTTAACTTTATAAAATTGTTTGATTTTAGGAGGTACAATGGGACTTGTATGGTTATCTCTTGGTGTCTTATATGAAATAGGTGAAGGATTTTCTATGGTTTAGTATTAGTTACTTGGAAGGGCTTTTGTTTCAATCATGGTCTCATTAATGATGGGTGGCTCAATCGTGGGTTGAGGCATATTGCTAAGGGATAACTCTACTATGAAATTTTCCTTAAACTTTTGATAAGATTTGAAAAATAATTCCTCACGAGGCCTAATAGGTTCCATAGGTTCGGGCCAAAATAATTCCAATGAGAAATTCCCATGGGAAGACATAGGATTAAAGTCATTATGGTTCACATTGAAGATCTCTTTTCCAAATGAAAACTTTAAGAATTTATGTACTACCAATGGGACAACATTCATGGAGCGAATCCATGGGTAGCCTAACTTCACATGAAATTTATTTGACATTGAGATGGTGGAGAATGAGACATTTAATATTTTTTTTCCTACTTGTAGAGGAAGCCTTATCAAACATATTGTAGGGATAGCAAAAAAATTATGTGTTTTGATCCATACTTTCTATTGTTCGTAAGTATCTTGGAAAAGTTCATGCACAAATAAGAATTCTTCAATGATCAGGTTCTCTACACAGACAAGATCAATTAATATCCCATCAATAGGCTTGTCGTTGATTCTTTTAGTAATGTAAAGAGGACCATTGGGTGCATGTTTAATTATGTCATTTTGTGAGAAAGCAATGTCAAGGGACATTGGTTAGGCCCTTACGAGGTTGAACTTCAATGAAGTTGATCATAGGGTTTATAGGATACTTTTTCATGTGACGATCAATGATGTAAGAAATTCTACAAAAAAAATCTATTCCTTGTTCATATTTAAGCATTTTCCTCATTTTATCTATGACAGGGATCACAGTACCAACAATGTATTCAAAACTCACAAATTTTTGCAATTTGTTTAATTCTTCATCCATTTTTCTAAGGTTCTCTTAAGGGACATTAGCAACCATTGATTCAACATTACTAATATTAGTTGTTGGTAAGGGGGTCATAGGAAATGAGGTGTCAGGGTATGGTCCATGATGGGTTGACTAGTGTCAAAACTATGATTGAAAGAGTTGGAAAACCTAAGATCCATGATGAGTGATGTATCATGGGATGACATGAGTCTTGAACTATGTCTCATGATAGTATTGGTAATAGGACAATAGGTTGTGAAGCTCATACAAGTTTTACGAAACCTAAGGTGCACCCAAAATGAAGAATAGGTAAGTTAAATGCAATCAAACACCCTAGAATATGAAGTGCAATGCAAATATGTAAAAAGAGATAAAAATTTCTAGATTTTAAAAAATATAAGTTTTTTACTATACTATGCAAAAACTTGAAAATGATGTCCTTTAATTCCAAAAAAATATTTTTGAAATGCACTTGAATTGATCAATTAACCTTATTGTAAATGAATGCAAAAAACATAAATTTATGGGAACTAAAATAGGAACCTAAATATAGAAACACAAAATTCAAAAAAAGGGTTTTTAGTGCCTAGAATTTTAAAATCAAACCTAATCAGGGACTAATTCGCTCATGGGCGAATTTTTGAGAACTGATGTTTATGTTTTCAAAATTTGGTTGCAAACAGGTAGTTACAGTTTTAGATTTCTAGAAAATCATATATAAATTCAAGTGTAAAATGATGCTAAATCACAGGAAAAAAGATCTAATTTGAGATGCAATTTTGATTCAGTTTTCTTATTTAAGTGACTGATCATGCACTGCTATGTAAACACTCTACAAAATGAATGAGATTTTTGAATTTTTTAGATTTTAAAGAATGCAAAATGCAAACCTAAAACCCTAAATGAAATGTAAATCAATTAATGCAATGCAAAGTAATGCAAATCCTAGATCTAGGGTTTGAATGGACTCCAAATTTATAAAGTTTAAAGTGCAAGAATATCAAGTTTTTGAAAATGAAACATAGAAAAATAGGGTATATTGTTAGGGGTTTTTGTGTGTGGGTTCACCGAATATAGACCTATTTTCCTTTATTTCATTATTAAATGAGATCCACACAAAGAATTGACTAAAAACCCTTAGGTGAGTCAACTCAATGAGGGAATCTATTGATTTCCTCATGATTGAGGATGGGGAATCGACATGAACAACACTTTTGGGAGAAAACTTAAAAAATAGAAAATATACTCAATTATGTTCATTCAAACTTGAAACAACAATTTAAAGGTCAGTACAAATAGAAACAACAAGATTTCTACAGATCTGAGAAGGGCTAGACACTATGTACTAGTCATTAAAAGGTAGTTTTAGAAGGAAAACTGGGACTCATTCACCCATGGGTGAATGGGTCTCTACTCAAGGTTTTCAACCAACTTTCAAGAGCCTCTAATGTCAATATGTATCTTCTATTTGATCCAATTTTCAATGTCAGAAAGTAAAAAAATAGATATGTAGGCGAGTTTTCGTGAATTGACAACAACTTTGACAAATTTTGCAACTTTGACAAATTTTTCAATCTTACTCTTCAAGAGATCTTCAATCCTTCTTTAACCTAAGATCCGAAACACAAACACAAGAGGGAAATTTTTTTTTTTTTAATTTTATGAATGGGGATTACCCTCAATCAAACTCTATTTGGGTAGTTAAACCTTGAATTAAAACAATGAAATATGAAATGAATGATGAATGAAAAATGCAATGTTGCAACTCACCAAACCCTTGAATAAACCTTTGAAATTATGAAATATTAATCTTGATCTTTCATGAAATGGCCTCAATGGATGTGGATCTTGATGCTTGAAATATGACTTGAATGCTTGCTTGAATATTTGAAACCTACATCACAATGTTAGCTCCAAAAACATACATGATGTAAGAAGACTTTGACATGATGTTTGACAACTTGATTGCTACAATAAATCATTGATAAATATGCTCTTGAATTCCTTTGATCATAATCTTTACTCTTGTGAAGTCACATAAAAATCCTAGGTAGTGAAATGATGAAATAACCTTGTATTTATAGGTATGTATCCTTAATTTCCCAAAAATTAAACATTACAAGCTGACATTGAAATTTGAATTTTAGGCCAATAAAGGTGTGGTTCACTGGTCAAGTCGCTTGGTTGTAGTGATTTCCACCAGGGTTCAAACCCTCACTGAACCAAAGTTCTTGTAAGCCTTGTGCCTTCGTTGGGCCATTGTGCTCGCGGGTTTGGTTGTTTCTTGTGGTTTCTTGTACCTAGTTCATAGCTCCGATCAAAAGCATTTTCCCCTAATAATATGGGCACATTGCACCTTTTTAAAATAAATAAATAAATAAATTTGAATTTTAGGACATTAAAATATCACTAAAAACATATTTTAAATTTAGGTTCTAAAGCCTAGGGTGGACCCATTCTCCCATGGGGGAATGGGTCCTAGGTCCTTGTTCCTAGAACACACATTGCTCAAGGTAAAGTGTTATGTATTGCCATTAATTATTGTCAGGTTTCCCCTTCAGAAAATGTAATTTATTAGGCTTGTAGATGTAAAATAGAGCTTACTAAGGCATAATTAAGTCCAATTTAATTAAGAGGGCCCAAACAAAGTGTGAAAATGTAAAGGAGTACATTTTTCTATACTACAAACTCTATATGTTAATATTTAGGTATCTTGTGTGGACATATTATCATGGGATGGCTAGTATAGTTGGATAACATACATTGAGATCATATAGTCTCCATCACTCGTTTCTTCTTCATAATTTAGTGTTACTACATCCACGGCTTATAATGATTCTTTGTAGTGGGTAAATCATAGTATTTTAGATTTAGTAAATTAGGATGTGTACTTGATTTATATTATAGTTTTTGAGTGAGTCTCATCTTGTAGGTTTAGAGAACACACTTAAGGATGTTAATCTCCTCTTTAATGATAGTCTCATCATAGTTGTTGTCACACTATCATCATATTTAGATATTTCTCTTCATTCACTTGTACATGTTCTTGGCTTGTCACCTTCTTCATTTATTAGGATTTTACCTAACTTGATTATGGAAAAATTTCATACTAGCATGACAAAATTTGATTAGAGTTTGAAGAGACACCATCCTACATCATGATCTTTCTTCCTTCGTGGGAAGATATTTTGCATATATACTTGTTCTTTTCTTCACAAGATGAGGAACATTATTCAAAATTCATGGATCTTCATCATCATCAAATTTTTTAACATTTACCATCAACACAAGAGATTATGCATTATGGGGTACTAGATAGTCTCTCTCTTTCTCTTCTATACATGGGGAATATTGATTATAAATTTGTGACAAAATTAGTCCTTAGAGGTTCACATTGATTCATCCTTCCTTATTTCACTTGTACATGTTTGTTTATATCTTTTCTCTCTTTTAGGGAGGGGTTTATTCCTATGATATTTTCTCTTTTTCTCTATTTGTGATAGATTTGTTTGTAATATGAGTGTCTAACATGGCCTTGTATCCATGGCCCATTTTTACATTTTTTCTTGTTTTTTCATACTCACTATGTTAGACTAAAGGAAGGTGTTGGTGTGAGCATGGTATTGTACAGGGGTTAGAATTTAACATCAAATTAAAAACATAAAATTATACCTTTGGTGGCCCTCAAGATTGAGTTCAAGAAGTACCCTATTCTTGTTGGATTTTTTCAAGGATGGATGTGGATTCCTCACAAGATTGCACTAGCATAATATTAGCTCAAATTCAAGATGGTAAAATGAGAGGATGAAGTGCCAATTTATATAAAAATTGAGGGGGAAATGGAGGGTCAAGATTGAAAGTTGATGAAGGGATAGGATTGATTAGGGATTTGATGCATAGATCAAGGTTGAGGATTGATTAGTATTGTGAAAAGTGTCACAATTGAGTGTAGGAGAGGAGATGAGGTGTGCTCACACATGTGTGAGCACACCTTGGGATGACACCCCATTTAATTTTGGAGGCTAGGTGTAAGATAGTGGAGAGAGGTGGGATCATTTGCATTAATGAGACAAAATTGGGGGGATGAGGATGAATTTTAAATTAGGAAATAATGGTAATGATGGCGATTATGATAGTTAATTAGGGATTAATTAGCATAATGAGGTGGGTGGAGTTAATAAACCATGAGTTTATTAACTTGAGTGGAGTTAAAAGTTGGAGAATGGGATAATTGAGGTTAATAAGTTAACTAATCAAGGATTAATTAACATAATTGGAATTAGGAGCACATGAGATTTTAATGGGATCAATTAAATAACAAGAATTATTTAATTTATTAGAACTATAGGAAAGTGACATAATTAATTAAAATATTTAATTAATTATAAAAGGAAAATAGATTAATTAATTAAATAAATGTATTTAATTAATTAAAATGGGGAAGAATGTGTAAATTAAGTAAAGGGGAGTGATGTTAGATTTAGGTTGACTACATTTTTCCCCTTTTTGATGTAGTGTTTGAAGTGATATTGCTTCAAAGAAGTTTAAAATTTTTCCCCAATGGATTGGAAAGTTAGTTAGGAGGTGGTGCCCCTCAAGAGACTGACCAAAAAAATATAGAAAAAATATTTTTAGTTAGGGTCTCAAAAAAGGTGGGTTAAAATGATGTGGGATGGTGTAGAAGGAAAAATTAGAAAAAAGCAGGAGAAGGAATGGGGAGATTAGGCAAAACAGGGAGGGAGAATGAGACATTTGATGCATCTAGTATAGAAGGAATTAAGGTTGGAGATATAATTAGTGGATAATTAAAGTTAAACAACCTATAAATAGGCTTTGAGGGGTCCAAAAATTCATTTTCAAGTTTTGATTGGTGGAGTGAAGCTTAGGTGGTAAAGAAGAGAAATGACAGACATTCTTCAACATATGCATTGTGTGGAGCGAGTTCGGGAGTATCAATGGCTGAAGGATGCAGGAAAGTCAGTATGTGTTCTATCCCTTAGGTTTAGGTTAGATTAGGGGGGTCCACGATAGGTCAAACTAGGAGAAAATGTTTGAAAAATAGTTGCACCATTTCATGAAATGGCACCTAATGGCACAATTGTGGCGTTGCATCAAATAAATCATGCTTGCATTTCTACGGTACCTATTGTCGATTTTGGAGCCCATGTTGAAAAACATAGTGTTTGCATTTGATGTGCATGAATTTAACGTTCATGCATTTGATGAGCATAGGGGGAATTAGGAAATGGCACATGCATGATGCAGGGTCTACATCAAAAATTGACTTGCCTAGGTGTAAAATTGTTGTGCCTACATAAAGTGGTGCTTGGGTGTAAAATTAATATGCTTGTGTTTGATAAAATGACACCTACACAAAAATGGAAGCACAACTTCACAAAAACTACAATGGTGGGCCAATTAGTTTAGAAATAAGTTCATGGTTTGTATGAAAAGGCTAATGTTAGTGTGTGGAATGATGCAGGAGGACCTGAAGGTCCTACAGTTGTGGGAGTGGTGGATGGCAGCGTTGGGGATACTTTGGGAGAAGCTTACCCTTGAGGACGATGACTGACTACACCTAATGGCATTTTATTTTATTTCCCACATGCCTTGAATTCTAGCACATATATCATTGATGAAAACACTAGTAGAGAGGTGTCATAGTGATATGATCAGTTTTCATTCACTCACTGGCAAGGCCACTGTCACATTAGAGGATGTGTGGTGGATTCTTTGGATACTAATATAAGGAGAGCTAGTGGTATACTAGCTCCAGGGGCCGAGGGATACATTGCGAAGGTTATTTGCATGTCGATATTTGTCATTTTGAGGAGTGGAGATGGAATTAGATGCAAGGATAGGTGAGTGGCCATATCTTTGTCTCTTTATAGTTGCACTGATTACAGGAACCTTGATGTCGGATGGGAGGTCACAGGGATTTGTGATAGGCTAGATAGGCATGATGGAGAGAATGTTTGACTAGGGGATAGTATATGCATGGGGGGGTGCTTGTGTTGGGAGATTTATACAGAGAGCTTCATTATGTTGTGTATAGAAGAGGGTAGAGTTTGGCTACAGGTGTGACTCTGCTACACATTTGGGCCTTTGAGCACATTTTCGTATTACGGTTAGTTTGCAACAGACGATGGGGGCTAGACATGCCTTATGTCACAGTTTCAATGACAGTGTCATTTGGGTGAGTTGGAACATTGGCGTAGGATCATTGATGAGATGGATTCATTCATTTGGTGGTCATATATTGATTGTGAGGACTAGGAGGATGATCAGTTGTACATTCCCTTCATCTAGCATGTGCACTATTTGATAGGATAGACTTCGACCATCATTGAGAAGTATTTTATAGTGTGGATGCTTTGATAGTTTGGTTAGCAGTAGGGTGTTCCTCAAGCAGAGGCAGTGTTTGGCAAGGTGGCCCATGAGAGGCAACAATGGGGCGGCTTTATTGAGTATGAAATGACATATCAGAGTTGGAGGGATACCTCAGTAGTGGTGTGGGATCTAGGGAGAGGGGTGGTGGATGCCAGTACTATGGTAGAGTATGACACCTGGTGGGAGAGGAATAGACTTGTTTGACTTGCCATGCCTCATAATCAACTAGTGGTAGTAGAGGGTAGTGGGGATGAGAGTAGCAACAATAGTTCAAAGGATAGAAACAACTCAAAGGATGACAGTGATGGGAGTGAGGACGATGACAATGGTGATGATGGAGAGGATATTGGAGGGGAGGATACTAGAGTAGGTGGAGGTGAGGAGGGCCACCATGTGTGATAGAGGTGTGGAGACTTATAGGGTCAACTTGATGCCATGAAACTGGAGAGAGATTGACTCCACCAAGAGTGCGATCAGGCCTGAAAGGCTCATTTACATGTCAATGGGAGATATATGGCATGAGCTGATGTGGTATGCTTATAGGGTTAGAAGGATGGGCAAGTTGCTACACTTATTGTAGAGCTAGGGAAGAGGTGGTTACTTTGCAGGGTGAGGGCTTGACACAAATAGGTCTCAAATGGTGACTTTTTTCATTGAGAGGGGCGTAGCCAAGGTGGAGGCAGCCAAGTTATAGGCATTGCTAGATGGAGGGCCAATGTTGGAGGAGATGGTGGAGTAGGAGGAGATGAAGGGTAGGTGGAAAATTTAGATCAACTACGAAGGGAGGTAAATAGACTTTAGAGGGAGTGATATGTAGCTTGTGATATGCTAGGTGAGGGTGGGTTGGCAGTTGGGTTAAATTTTTTTAGATGTGATAACTAAGAGGAAGAGAGATGGAGGAGGGCTTATGAGGAGACAATGCCACTAGAGTAGAGGATTACCAGTGTCTCAGTTAGTACCAGATCACACAGGACAGATTGATTAAGGCCATTAGTGGCTATGGGTTGGGAACCACTACCATGAAGAGATCCACCATAGAGGTCCCTTGATAGGTAGTCATATGTAAGGAGCACAGGCTAGTACGTGTTGATCATGACTTTTTGGATTTTTCCCTAGGATGGTTTCAGGTTTTTGTACACACGAGAGATTGTTATACATTTTGTATCATGAAATTATTTTTTGATATATATGATATGATGGATTTAGTCTATATGGTTTATGTAGATGTGTTATATATGACTTTTTATTATGTGATGTGGATTAATTATGCATGTGATGTATTTTATGTTTATGAATCCTATATAGTGATGCTTATGCTAGTTGTTATATATGGATGTGTATTTATGTGCTATTTATGATAATGTGATGGATTTTATGTGGATGTTATGATGTTTATTATGATATGCATGAGATATATTGGATATATGCAATTGTTGACATTTGAAGCATTTATCCAAAATTAGTGAAAAAATCCTATGGAACTGTTGTTCTCATGTCTCATTTGCTTTTAGATTTAACCTCTTATGTAATTTTTTCATCTACCATACCTCTCAATTACAAAACTAGAATCAAGAACTCAATAATGGTATTTTACTGTAGTGATTTCAAATACAAAAATTAATAAAAGAAGCTAGGAGATCAACAGGTTCATAGGATGAAGTGAACCTTTATGTGAGAGGACCAAGACCCTTATACTAAAGTTTTCTTTTGATGGTTGTTTATGATTTAACTTTCAATGAATACCATATGTTTTTCTTCACTTTCTACTATGATGGGTAGATGGTTTTATTTGTAGAGTATGCAGTCAGAAATGTTATAAAATTCATGGTAAATGATTTAGTGGGAATGAATTTTTATGCATATGATAAATGAATGTGAAAATGTTAATGTTTATGTATCTATGTTATGCTAATGATATGAGAAAATTTTCTTATTACCTATGTGAAGTTTTGATGGGATATGTATGAATGTCATGCCATTGATAATACCTAATCTATAACTTGGATGTCAACCTGTTTACATTTAATTTCTCTTATGGTGGTTTTGTAGCTAATTGGTGGTTTTGTAGCTAATTGGAAATGATTGATTTGCATCACAAAAAAATAATTAGGAGGAATTAGGATGGTGATAGGTGCCTTGCGATAGTTGTCTCTCTCTTAGTCATTAGTGTAAGAGTTGTTGATGAACTCAAGCACCCAAGATCACCTATAAAACCAAGATATGCCTTCTACACGAGAGTAGCAAAGGATGGATTGCTGGAATATGGTGCAATAACAAAATGATGTTATTATTACACACTAAATGATACAATATGCCTCAACTCTCCCTTGAATTGACTGAGCTAATATGAACTCATCTGGACTTGATAGGAGGGAGAGGTGAGTGTTGAATATATAGCAGAATATGGGAAAATAATTCTAGGAGGGGTAATAACTCTCGAATTACCAAATTGGGTGGGAGTTATGCCTACTTGGAAAATTCCAAACATGTGGCATAACCTACTTAGAAAGAGACAATAGAGTGGTTTTGTGAGGTGGTCTAAAGGCCAAAAGAGGGTGTGAAACTCAACCACCCAAGTGTGGGTGAGAGAAACACATGTAATTAATGGATTATACAATATGTCCTCGCATGAACCACATCTCCTATAACCTAATGTATGCTTAATAATTTGTAGGAAAAAATAAATATTAAAAAACCTACACTAACACCCACCCCTTAAGCATAGTTTAGGTGGGTCAAAGGATGAAACAATTGAAAGATGGGTCCCAACTACAAGGCCATGTTAGGTACCCATTTACAAATGCAATGAAATCTCTCACAAACGGAGAAAAGGAGAAAACCCAGTGGGACAAAAATCCTCCCCAAAAGAGAGATAACGATACAAAATGAAATGATCTCAATGATGCATGAGAAGGTAAAAACCCTATGTGAGGAAAAAGACCCCCCATAAGAGAGAAGTAGAAAGATCATACAGTCTCCCAATGTAGAATCTTCTGCATTATTGGTGAATGCTCGACACAAGAAGATGAAGACGATCCAAGATCGCCAAACAATATTCCTCCCCTTAGGAAGAAATAAAACCAAGGATGTATGCAAGATATCTTCCCATTCCTAAAAGGAATATGGAGGAATAATGATGAAAATATATGATGTCTTTGAACTCTACTCAGGTGTCCCTAGGCTAATGCTAAAAGTTATCACCATAAAATCAGGTGTTCTAGGCCACACTGAAGAAGATGAAAATCCATAACCTAGTGGAGATGGATGTAGAAAAAAATTATGAAGACAAATATATCTCCTTTGAAGACAAAGGAGCCTCCTCCAAATTGTGCTCAATAGTGACCATAGTCATGTCAAACTATGAAGAATGATCATGTGGGTAAAGAACAAGAGGGTCAAAAATTTCCCCCTCAACATTTGAAGAAGATGAAGCAACTTCATCAAAGAGAAGATGTATGCACTCAATTGTGTCCTCCAAGTCTACAAGATAGGAATCACAAAATAAACCTACAATTTATGTCAAGTATTCATCCCAAGTAGTTGTGTCTAGAAGATAATGAATGTCCTGTTGCACTGAATCACAAGGAGCCAAAAATGTTGGATCATGAGCATCCTTAGGTACAACAGTAGATGAAGGAGATGAAATCTTAGTGCATGTCATATGACTATACCTATCACCCTCGTTTGTGTCCTCAAAACATGATGAACAAGATGATTTTTTCAATGTTGGATTACAAGAGTCCTCAGCCTCAAGATGATGACTCATAGATGAAGAAGATGAATCCTATAAATATGGATTAGGAGCCATAGAAACTAAAATATCAATAGATGTCTCTACAAGAGGAGAAGGTTTTGTGTCATCAAAACTACCATGCCTTTCCCAATTAGAAAGTGTTTCGGTTGTTTTATCATCAATAGGTTGAAACTCTGCAAGTGGAACAAGACAATCCGCAACAGGATCCTTTGGGAATGGAGATTCATTCGAGTCTCCATACATCTCCCAAATTTTAGTCATAAGGTCACGAGGGATCTCAATACCTTCAATGACCATTTGTGTATCAATATCACAACTACAACCAACTACTCCCAGGATATGTTCTATTTTTAAGTCCCACACAACTCTCTTCCATTTTGATGAAGGTTTAGGAACTAGTCCATAGAGATAGGGAAAAAGATTAAGCCACCTACAATGTGTTAGGATTCCATCTCGCCAAGACTTAAAGATTCACCGATTTAACCTTATTACAAGAGGATGTGTTTTGATTCCCATATTAAACTCCTCAACTTTAGTCACATAATAGACCAATCAAGAGACATAAGCCAATTCAAAGGCCAAATATTACCCCCTAAAATTATTCAATCATGATCCCCCCAAGAAAATATTATGGTTGAACTTTATAATTAGTGGGTTTACAATTCTAGAGTTGTTTTCTAGAGTTTTACAATGTCTAATATTGGACCCAAATAATGAAAGTACAAAATAATCTCAGAATCAAAACCCCAAAATAGCACCATTATGTAGTGCTAAAAAAAAAACTTTCAAAAAAAGAATCACGTTGATCTAAGGTCATATGTGAAAGTTATAGCCGTTTGAAGTTCCAAAAACAAGAATTGACCTTTAGATCTGTTGAAAAACCTAATTTTCTAGAAAATATGGATCACTTGAGAAAAAATGGATCACTCCATTGAAAAGCTTGCAAAATTCTACCCCAAATAAAAAAAAATTCTTTCAAAACGGAGCCTAGATGACTAAGTTAGAGGCCTTTGAAGTTCGGATGCAAAATGCAAAACTCCAATGGAGAGGGGCTCTGTTGAAACACTCTAATTTAGTTTTTGCAAAATATATAACCTGCATGCAAAAACTAGCAACAACCCAGATGGTTTTTTTCTGCTGCAAATAAAACCCAGATGGCAGAATTTTCTTTAAAATATACGAAAATGTGGATCTAGTGTAAAATAAACACCTTTAGCAACATAAAACAACCATAGGAACCAAAAAATGGCATGCAAAGTTATAACTAGTTACCTAATACAAGAAAGGACATGCTAAAACCTGCAATACTAATTAAAACATTCACAAATCTCTCAAATTCGAGAAGGGGCTTGCAGATCTGATGCTCTGATACCATGTAAGAGTTGTTGATGACCTTGAGCACCTAGGATCACCTGCAAAATGGTGCAATAAAAAAATGATGTTATTATTACACATTAAATGACACAGTATGCCTCAGCTCTCCCTTGAACTGACCAAGCTGATATGAACTCATCTGGACTTGATAGGAGGGGGAGGTGAGTGTTGAATATATAGCAAAATATGGGAAAATAATTCCAAGAGGGGTAATAACTCCAAAATAAAAAAATTAGGTGGGAGTTATGCCTACTTGGAAAATTCCAAACATGTGGCATAGCCTACTTAGAAAGAGACAATATAGTGGTTTTGTGAGGTGGCATAAAAGGCCAAAAGAGGGTGTGAAACTCAACCACCCAAGTGTGGGTGAGAGCAATATATATAATCAATGGATTACACCATGCGTCCTCACATAAACCAAGTCCCCTATAACCTAAGGTATGCTTAATAATGTGTAGGAAAAATAAATATTAAAAAACCTACACTAACAATTAGTGCATCCATGAATCTAACATTGTGTCAATGAATTTTGTTAGTTTTGTACTCAAAATTATCTTATTAAAATCATGTGCAATGTAGGTGAGTATTTTTTTTTTGTGTCATGATACATGCATTCTAGTATAGGTGTGTAGGAGGGGATGGGGGGTTAATAGAATCGAAAAGATGAGGGGTAGAATGGTTAGTGTTAGAAGAGGAAAAGTGGATGGAGGGATTATGTTGGGAAAATGTGGTGAGCAATCCTTTATTTGATATAGAAAGAATAATTATGATCCAATGGTATAAATGGCCAAGGCGTGATCATGTATCTTGCATGGACTTTGAGACTCACAAATGTATGCAAACAAAAGATTACTAAATCACAAAATGATTCTTGGCACCATAGTGGATCATAGAGGGGATTATATAGCGGACCAGAATTTTGAACCCCTCTAGCCAAGGTGTGATAAATCATTAGTAAATTAGGCTAATCATAGACACGCCACAAAAGGTGACCCATATCTACTCCATACCTTGTTGTAGACACACCAATATATGAAAAGATCTAGGTGGCCTCAACTTGGTGACTTTGTAGATCACAACATTAAATCCAAAAAAGAAAAAGCCAAATCTCTTGGAAAAAGGTAATATTGATAGAGGTTGTTGGACCAAGGAATGATGCATCCTATCAAGTAAAGATGGGGTGGATTACGATGGGAGGAAAGAAAAGTGGCGGGATGATTTTGGGGATTATGTTGATGGTTCAGTACTAAGGTCCATGCGGGCATGCATGATGGTTCAGTACTAAGGTCCATGAGGGTGAAATGGGTGTACGATGGGTGTATTCGAAGTATAGTTGGCAGGGTTTGTGGATAAACTTTATTATGGATGGATTTATTACGGGTGGATGGGGTTATTATGGATGAAGGAAAGGTTGGTCCAATAGATGGTGGACATGTCATACACATGGAGCCTATTTTCCAGGTTTTCACCATGGTACTTTCCTAAGGCCCCACAAAGTGGTTTTCACCATTGGACAAACTATTTCTATTTACTATTTTTTTATTTTTTTTATTTTTTTATTTATTTTTGTTCTTCTCATGTGAAGAATTTTTTGAGATGGATGATATTCATGGGCTCTTCCAAGGGTTCTCCTTCCATGGTAGCTAATTAATATGCTCCTCATCTATATTTTGCTATAACAATGTAAGGGCCTAGTAAATTAGGTTAAAACTTTCCCTTCTTTTCTCATTCCTATAGGTTACACTGATTTTCCTTATGGAAAAAATCTCTAATGAAAAATTATCTAGGCTTGATCTTCCTATTGTATGATCTGTGAAGCCTATTTTGATATTCTCTAAGATGGTTGAGGGAATTTAAACATTTCTCATCTAGAAGCTCCAATTGTTGAAGGCATGCTATGCAGTATTCTTCATCATCAATGAGATGCTATAAAGATATTCTCAATGATGGGAGCTCGACCTCTATTGGCAATATAGCTTCCACACCATATACTAGGGAATAGGGAGTGAAACTAGTAAGTGTGTGAATGCTAGTACAGTATGCCAATAGTGTAGGATTGAGTTGTAAGTTACAATCTCGACCAACTTCATTGACCATTTCTTTAGGATTCTTACAATGGTTTTGTTTGGGCCTTGGCTTGGCCATTTCCTTATGGGTAATATGGAGTGGAAAAATGATGTTGAATTTGGAATTTTTAACATAGATTATAGACTTCTTTGTTTTTGAAGTGTCGTCTATTGTTTGTGATTATGGAAACAAGAATGCCAAAGTGAAAAATGATGTAATGGAGTATGAATTTGGAAATTTGTTTCCCTATAATGTAGGCCATAAGTATGGCTTCAACCCATTTGATAATATATTTAGTGGTAGTGATTATTAATTTATGACATTTGAGGATGTAGGATGTATCTTTCCAACAAGGTCTAACCCCCATTGTGAGAAAGGACATGTAGTAACAATAGGCTGCAATTCTTGTGATGGTGCATGAATCAAGTCACCATGTTGTTGACAAGGTTTGCATACTTTTACCAAATTGATAGCATCTTGCTCCATTGTAGGCCAATAATATCTTGTGCGCAAAAACTTCTTAGCTAATGTTGTTCCACTAGAATGGGCCCCACAAATACCTTAATTTTCCTCATTTAGGGTATTCTAAGCCTCTTCCGAGTCTAAACATCTTAGGAGGGTTCCATCAAAGGAGTGAAAATAAATAATGTTTCCAAGAATGGTGAAGTGGGATATTTTTTTGATGAAGGATTGGCATTTTGAGGTTGAGAGATTGGGTGGAATGGTGTTGTTGTGTAGGTACTCATATATATCTTGGTACCATGGTGAATCAGGACCAACAATGTCACCAACCATTTTAGATTCAGGGACATCATAAGTAGGGACCGAAGGTTCCATGAGGAACTCATATTGTTAGATATTTTGTGGAACATCAATGAGGGAACTAATGGTAGCCATAGCATCTACTACTTTATTGTTTACCCTTGGAATCTAAAAAACCTAGGATTGTGTGAATAACTCCTTGAAGCTATCCACCATGTGTTTTTTGGGAAAAATTTTGTCATCCTTTGTCTGATATTCATCGTCCGCTTGTTTGATGACTAATTGAGATTCACCGTATACCTATAACTTTGAAATTTTCCATTGGATGGAAAGCTTAAGTCCTATTATCAGTGCCTCATATTATGCTATGTTGTTTGTGCAAGGAAATGCAATTCAGTATGACTTAGGGATACAACCTCCTTGAGGTGTAACAAAAAGTATTCCTACCCTTGAGCCATGTTGTGTGAAAGATCCATCAAAGTATAGATTCCACCATGTTCCTTCTTTTGTAGTCAAGATGTGTTCATTTAGGAATTCTAATAATAATGGTTGACTATCCTATAAGGGGGCTTTGAAAAGATGATCGGTGACCACTTTTCCTTTAATAGCTTTTATGTCTACATACTTGATGTCAAATTCACTAAGAACCATGATCCATTTAGCTATTCATCCTTGGAGTGTTGCCTTTGCAAGTAGGTATTTTAATGGTTTCACTTTTGAGATGAGTTGATTCTTATAATTGAGCATATAGTGTCACAATTTCTTAGCACAAAAGACAACCAAACATGATCTTTCTCAGTGCTAGCTAGTGTGTGAGATAAGTATTATATTGCTCTTTCCTTCCCCTTGTTCTCATGTTGAGCTAATAATGCCCCCAATGCAACTTGAGTAGCTGATATATACAAGAGGGGTGGTTTATCTTCTTGTGGAGGTACTAGGACTAGTGGTGTTGCAAGATAGTCTTTTAGTTGTTGGAATACTTGTTGACAATTTTCATCCCATTTGAATGTTATTTTTTTGTGAAGCAAGTGGGAAAAGGGTTGACATTTATCAGCCGACTGTGTAATGAATCTTTAGAGTTCCTGTAGCTTTCCTTGCAAACTTTTGAGTTGTTTGATGTTCTTTGGTGGAGGAATTTCTCTTATTGCTTTTATTTTTGTTGGATTTTCTTCTATTCCTCAACAAGAAACAATAAAGCCCAACAGTTTTCTGAATGAGACTTCAAATACACATTTCTTGGGATTAAGCCATAGTTGATACTTTTCTAGTCGATCAAAGATTGTTTCAAGTACTTCAATGTGTAATTTTTTTTTTGATTTTCCTAGGAGATCATCCACATAGTCTTCCATAATATCATGTAGCATGTTGTGGAAGATGATAGTCATTGCTCTTTGATATATTACTCCTACATTTTTAAGTCCAAAGGGCATGAATTGATAACAAAAACTTCCCCATGGAGTTATGAAAGTTGTTTTATGTTGATCTTCTTTAGCAATGAGGATTTGGTTATAGCCTAAAAATCCATCCATGAAAGATGGCATTTCATGTCCAATGGTAATATCTACGATCATATCAATGTTGGGAAATGGAAAGTCATCTTTTGGACATGATTTATTGAGATCTCTAAAATTTGTACATATGTAGATTCCCCCAATAGGTTTTGAAACTGGTACAATGTTGGACACCCATTCAAGATAATCAATAGGTTTGATAAATCCATTCCAAGAGTTTATGTAATTTTTCTTTTACCAAGAGAGCTATTTGTGGATGTATTTTACATAAATTTTTCTTGACAAGTTTTGCATCTGGATAGACTACCAAATGATGTAATACAATACATGGGTCCAATCCTATCATGTCTTTGTATGTCCAAGAAAATTTAATGGACCTTCTTTTGAGGAACTCTCCTAGATTTTCATTAAGTGTCTCTTCTAGCTCTTTGGCCATGTAG
Source organism: Sequoia sempervirens (assembly GCA_007258455.2). NCBI lineage: Eukaryota > Viridiplantae > Streptophyta > Pinopsida > Cupressales > Cupressaceae > Sequoia > Sequoia sempervirens. The sequence goes on along the minus strand of VDFB02000002.1, from coordinate 20,848,448 downwards.
GCAATTTTAGGTTCCTCATTTGTTCCCAAATTAATGTCCGTGATATCTTTAATTAATATAGTAGATGTCTCATCATGGTTGGGGATCAAATCATGTGCCCCATCCTCCAATTCCTCATAAAGGTTTTCATTAGAGGATGCATCTTTTATTTTTACTTTTTCACGATCCAAAAGTGCCTCATTGAGGTTTTCACTAAGAGATCTTTCTTTCTTATTTTTATCTTTCTTATTTTTGTGATTGAGGCACATGATTTGTTCTCCAAAGTAGGCATCTTTAAGTAGTGTGATTTGGATACCCTTCTTGTGATCTCCTAATGGGAGGTGTTATCAAACTCCCATAATTTCTACAACTGCTTCATCATTTTGAAATATGTCTAAGGCTAGAGTTCCTTGTTGGTCCCAATCAATTAATTCAAGATACATGAGTTGATGGTCCATGGAGGATGAAATGGTGTATATGTGGTCAGTGTCAAAAAGTTCGGTGATGGTGTGAAAGGATTCCTCGATGGCTTCCTCCTGAGAGTTCTTATCAGTAGAAGTCTTTCCACCTTTATTATGAGAATACTAGGGTTTTATGGTTACCAAATCAGTGGCCAAGAAGCCAAGTTCTTGATGGTCCTTATATTCTCGATGAATGGGCTTCATGATTCCTTGTTCTTTTTCTCCTGATCCTTTTCCTTTGTAGCCCTAGTTTTTGCATAAGTCATGTCCAGTAGGATACCTATGGGTCTCCAAGGAAGGGAGCTTTTTTTCTTCTTTTACAACCAAGTTGAAACATAAATTTCTAGAACCAAGTCTTCTTTGTCTAATAATCCCTATTTATTGAAGTTTTTGAAAGTTTCTTTTGGTTTCAAGTTGAGTGTTCAACCATATGAGCATGGAGATGTAGGGAGTTTCCCTATGCAAAAGGAATTTTGAATTTTATATTCTCCACATCCTTTGTCGATTATCTTGAACTTATCCTTAGAAATGGAGGGTGGTGTGGATGATGGTTGCAACGTAGATGGATGAATGTAGGTAGATGAGGTGGAAGCTTCATCATTAATAGGGAAATGGTGATAGCTTTTGTACTTTCCTTCCAATTCTTTACAATATTGGAAAGGTTGTGGGTCTACAAGAATGGTAATTTCATTTTTGTCATGAGAGAATTTTAGATATTGGTGATAGGTGGAAGGATGGATTGCATGGCATGTATCCAAGGTCTTCCATGGAGAATGTTATATGGTAGGTCAAAGTCAAGTATGTGACATATTGATTCCATAATGGTCAGTCCAACTTGGAACGGGTAGTTTGATAGTACCTTCTAATTCTCTTTCAACATCATCATACGCCTTGATAATTATCTTTTTGTGGGGATCAATGACATCATCTAAATAGCCGAATTGTTTTATTAATTTTAAAGTGCATATATTTAGATTGGATCCGCCATCTATTAGGAACTTTTTGATGTTATGTTTTTGAATGATGGCTTCAATGTGCAATGGTTTATTATGAGGTGCTTTGGTATGAAGATATCTATTAGTGAATGATAGTTGGCGTGAGGATGAAAGGTGTCCTATCATAGCTTGGAATTGGTTAACATTGATATCACTTGGTTAACATAATTTCAAAAGTTTTCTCAACGCTTTGTAGCACAAATGAAGTACATAGAAGAATACACAAATCATAAAGATGAATCATTGCTTTCATTTATTTCACAATGCTTATTCACATTATAGTATTTAATTTGTTTGCAAATACAAATGATTGTACAAATTTTCATTTTTGATACATTTCTTTTCAGAATTGAAATGAAAAGAGAAATTAAAGGATCCACACAATTCAGGGAGATAGCCAAAACAATTCATTGCAAGAAATGAATTATACTTGACTGAAGGTTAAAAAAGTAAGAAGAAAATAACGTAAGATATATCCATCATTTCCTATTTCTCAATCTTCAATTTTTGTTCTTGCAGCTTGCTTCGTCCTCATTCTAATTTTGAGTGTACCTGCAAAAGATTGGGAAAGTCCTGTTAGAGCTCCACATATGAGTTACACTACATGCTCTACCGACAGAGATATAATTCATTCCTTGAAATGCATAGAATCAACTAAGAATGAAGAGTGGAGTAATAAGAGCCTAAAAATGAAATGACATCATGGAGCCTTTTAAACTTCATTATTTTATGCTAACATTGTTTCCTTTGCAAGTATAGGAAAAGTCATGTAGCTGATCATTTCATGAAGACATAAAATCATGTGGAGTAAAATGGGCTCCCACAAGGGTGGAGCTCGGCATGCTGCCCCTCAACATACAAATGAGGGCCAAGTAAAGAAATATAATCATTATGCTAAATTGAGCCAGTCAAGAAGGAATGGATACATTTCAACAATCAAGACCATTGTTCACTCATAATAGTCAAATCCGAGAGAAATGAAGTGAATATTATGAGTGAGCAATGAGCTCAATTGGAATACAGGATCAACAAGTATTTCATTACTTAAAGAAGTGAACACGCATACATAATTTCCTTTTTTATAATCATTAATTTCAGCTGAAACAATAGAAGGTTCCAGAACATCATAATAAGGAGTTTATATTTCAAATTTTCCCATGCATCATGATGCATCCACATCATCATGCTATTGTTTGAAGAACAAAAGGGGAAATTGCTGACTATGAATTCAAAGAACACTAAATTTTGAATGTGCATAAGGTAAAACATCATTGCTTTATGAAAAGAATCTGCTGAGTATAGGCGTGTTTCAGTGTTTTGATGCTTCTATTATGAGATAAATCTGATTGCACGGTTAAATATTTATTTGCAACACAAAATGAAGCACTATGGTGGGAAAAGTAGAATGTGCATGTCCTCTGAAAAATCCAGGTGCATGAGAAGTATGACAAGTGACCTTCAATAATGCTTCAGTGGATGGAAGGAAATGATTGCAAGACAAGAAATTAAGCATGGCAATATATAGTACATTTGAAAGAAAAATATGTGTGTTGCATAATGTCTTTTGGTTTTTCCAAAATAGAGGAATATGCTACAACAAGACAAGTGTCCTTTGAAAAATCCATTGTTTCAAATGAGTGCAAGAGAAATGGTACATAGTGTTTTCTAGAAAATGCAGAATTGAGCTTGTTAATTCAAATTCAAAGAAGGGAGAAAACCCTATTACTCATTCTCATACCTGCAGCCTAGAGAGGCCATTTTATTTTGCTTTCATAAGCCACAATACCCATTTAGGGTTTCAAAATAAAAAGTTCCATACAAAGGAGAAATAACAAGGTTTCAAACCTTGACCTTAAATGTTTCCAAAAATGGTGAAATGGAGTGTTACAGGTCGTAGCCTGAGGAGAAGATTCCATCTTAAAAATAAAGTACCCACTTGGGGTTTTCATTTTAAACAAAAAAAAATGCATGTAAATATAGAAAACCCAAAATATGAGAGAATAAAGAGTTTGTTGTTATGGCCGCAACCTGTGGAGGAGTTTTTTTCTATTTTGAGGAATACCCATGTTGGGGTTTCATGTTCAAATACAAATGCCATCAAAATGCATAGTTTTGAGCTTTTAAAAGCTCTTCAAAATGAAGGAAATAACAAGTATTGGCTGAAGCCATGAATGTTTGAAATCCCACAAAATAAAATATTCTTCAATCTGAAAGCTCTTATAAGTTGACATTTACAATCATGGGTCGAGCCCAGAAATGGGAGAAATGCAAATCCTTCATGAAAATGTGGTAGAAGTTTCACAAAAGCTCGAAACCCATCTAGGTTTCCTTCATGAGAGGTAGAGCTTATAATTTTTTTGAGTTCATTTAAAGAATGAAAATATAGTGGGTTTGCAAAATACCCAGATTTGTGCAAGGTTAGCCTTGGCCTACAATGAAAGAGACATAAACTTTCCAAATTAATCTTTCATAAAACAAAAGCCTTCACTATCATGCTTTCATCAAACTCGTTTTGAGTTTTATTCAACATAATAGAGGAGAAGTAAAGAACTTGAGTGGTGAGTAGGCTTACCTTGTGTTTCCATTCATGAAAACCCATCAAGCCGTGAGTTTCTCTCATCTTTTTCCTTCAAGAAACTCAAAAAACTGGTCTTCCATGTCTCCAAAGACTGAGCATATCATCAAGATAGGAATGCAGAGACAAATATGTGAGAGAATAAGAACTACAGTGGTGGATGGAAACTCAAAAAATACCCTAAAAATTTCATTTCAAAATGCCAAAAATGAAGATGAGGTTCCAAATCAAAGAGAGGAAAGCTTACTCTCTATTTTTTAGAGGTTAATCTATAGAAAATGGTGGAGTTTGAGCTCGATATCAATGACCAGGTCAAGCTCTCATGGAAACCAAATGAAGGAGAAACATAGAGGAGACCAAAATACATCAAAAGCCATCATATTACAGTCGAAGGCCATAGCCTTTAAGCCAAAGTTATTTCAAAAATAGTGCAAAGAAACCACGAAATGACTTAAGAAAACAATTTACTAGTCCATTCTGATGGAGATTCAAATAACAGAGGGGTCAATGGACAACCTCACACTCTTCCTACGCAAACCCTAGCCTCACGGTGGCGGCACTCTTCTTTCTAGTAGAGAAGCTTTTTTTTTCTCCAAAAACATCAAGTAAAAATGAAGCCGATAATTTAGGGTTTTTCTTGTTTTGTCATTAGGGTTTTTCCTGCTTTGCCCTAATTCGACTTAGGGGTTTTTTTTCAATATTTTAGAAATATCAAACTCCCAAGACTAATACCATGGTCTCATATGCCTTAGGTATAGCCTTTTCAACACTTCATTTGATATCATTTGCCTAAGTTTTGGAATAGGCATTTAAATATTTTTCAAAGTCTTAAAAGCCTTAGGGTTTTTTATTTATTAAATGCCTATGCCTTGGTGAAAAATAAGACATTCATATGTTATGCTTAGGGTTTTGATTTTATTGATTTTGTGGAAATCAATTAAAACTCAATAATAGGTATTTTTTCCTTGTGTTTTTATGATTTTTTGGAGAAAAATCAATTGTGATAAGAGATATCAAAGTTGTTATTTTTTTGCAAAGATTTTCCTTAAAATATTAACTGCAAAAAAATCAAAATAAAGATAATCCTTTATTTTTAATTTGTAAAAACTGCAAAATCTTGTGAAAGCAAAGATAAAGCAATGTTTTATAAATTGCTTTTATTTTTTGCTATTTTTAGCAGTATACTGAAAGCAGATTTTCTCTTGGGAAAAGTTAGGGAAAGATGGATAAACTGAGTTAATTTTTTCTAGTTTTGGGGTGGATGGAGCTTGATTTTAAGGCTTCAGTGGATAGACATCTTCGAAAGAGAAAGTTTCTACTTTTCTCTTGCAGTTTGGATTAGATTTTGGGATCTTTTTTCTAGCTTTTCTTCTGAGCTCGAAAATTGAGTTTTGAGATATATATTGGAGGAAACTTAGAGTTTTTCTCAGTTTAGATTTTTGTTTCTTTCTCTTACACACATTCTGAGAGCTTCTAAGCATCACTAATTTGTGCCTTTTAATGGGGGAAGCCCATTGAATATTTCCCAACATGATGATCTTTCAGTTGTAGCCCTAAAAAGTCTATTGTACTTTACTAGAGAAGATCACACAATGCAAGTTGACCACATTCGAAATGTGGCCACCTAATGCTCAATTCACAACATCACTCAAGAGAACATAGCACTAAGGCTCTTGGCTACGTCGTTGAAAGGGAAAGCTTTGCAGTGGTTTAGAGGTCTTCAACCAAATACCATCACAACATGGGATGCATTTGGTGATGGCTTACACCGACAGTCCAAGGATAAGTCAGATCACCTGTCCATGTTAGAATAGTTGAACATGGTTAAGAGAGCCTCGCATGAACATATGTGAGATTTCAATTATCGATTCTAGAGGACCTAGGACCAAATTCCCTTAACGATAAAACCAACCCCTCAACATTCTTTTTTTTTCCCTAAAGGCTTTGAATAGTAAGATTTCAGTAATGATCCAGTCTATGGGTGGATTCACACTCCCCAATGCTTTTGACATCACTATTAGAGTGGAAAATTGCCTCATTCAAGCTAGAGAAATTTCCCCTAGGCCTTCTATGCCCCTATTTCCTAAAGTACAACTACCTATTCCTATTACTTTACCCCCTTTAGTTGTTGTCCCACTTGTTCCAACAATAGGGTATCACACTGTAATGCATGAACTTGTTGTCCCAGCCCAATCCCAAGAGCTTCATGAGATAAAAAATATACTTAAGACCTTTGGAAATGATCTCGTGAGCATAAAAAAGCAGGTTGCCCAAGAACATAAGTCCTATCAAGCCCCTTATTAGTAGAATCAACAAAATAGACAAGCCTTTCGAAATGACTACCAAGGCTGAAAAAGGAATTTTAATCCTAGACCTTTCTAGCCCTTTAACCCGAATGCTGCTAGTTTTTCAAAGGAACTTGTACCACAAAATAATGTTGCCCAAGATTGTGATTGGTGTTATCCATCCAGTCAACCCCATAACTAGTCAACATGTGTCAATGGCATGAGAAATTAGGCCTAAATGGTCCATAATAGTTATGTTGGTTCAGAGAATGTACAAGATTAGAATCAAGAGCAGCAAGATAATTTTGAAGTTGTCTTGCCAAACTGGCAGAGTTTCGAGTTTTTTGGCGTAAATGGTCAAAATCAACAAAATTCTATTATTTTAGCCAACACCAGATCGAAGAAAAGGGCTACAGATTTGGGGCAACAAGTTGGAAATGCAAAGTAGCAGTCTGCTAAGGACAAGCTACCTATTTCTCTATCTCATGTTACTCCTGCAGCCCATTCTAAAGTGTAGATTTCTAAAAGAGGTCAGACCGTACCCGAGAAGGATTAGTCTAAGATGTAGTCACAACCTTTACAGAAAGGAAATGATGTTGTTATTAAAAATCAGCAAAAGGTGTGTAATGTTTTGAAATTATCACTTACCAATTATAACCATTAATTTCCAAATTAATTTAATAGAATATTCATATGGGGCAACATACATCAAAGAATCAAAGATTATTGAAACAAGGTTGTTCCATTATTAGATATAGCCATACTGGCTTACACATGAATGATCATCTCATCAATACGTGTAAATTCAAACATTGCAAAGCAAAATTTAAGGTAAAAGCAAGATCATAAATGCATCCACAAAGAAACCATAACACAAAGATTTCATGAGTGGAAAACCCTTGTGGGGATGAAAAACCACATGTAAAAGTGCCTTACTAGCTTAATAAAATGCTTTTCTAGTAGTGCCTTACTGGCTACAAATTCTCAATGGTCTTAAGATGCCTCTCTGGTAATGATCATATGGTCTCAAGGACCATTTATAACTTCAATACATGTTTGACATGTAAAATCATTAGCTACAGAGGTTTACTTTGTTCCTTTACATAACATTTATCTGGAACTGGCATCCTTAGGATATAAGCATGTCAAATAATAACCCAATTGTTTTACATACGATTTACAAAATCTCATGTATTTCCCAATTTCTCTATAAGCAATCAACTCTTAAAGAGTTAAAGGATCTTGAGCTAAATGATACTCATTATTTATAATTCCTCTCCATATAACTAACTCATGAGAGTACACATTTTCCAAGATACTCTATAGATGATGATACATTATGGATTTACCAAGACTCTAATGAAAGTAACTTCAATACACATAATAGATAACACCATTAAATGAGAAATTACAATAAATAAATAGGATTCCTTAATTATCATTCAAGGAATATACTGTAGAATGCTTATATCTTAACACAAATTTGTAACTTTCCAAAGTTTACCATTTCACCAATAGAACATCACATTATTCACAATTTTACCACAATCTTATTCATAGCCTTACATACATTCTGAAGGTAAAATAATTTTCGTAGAAAAACAATCACATTTAAAGGGACTAGAATTGTCATTCAGTAAAAACGTAATTGTAGGAGTAATTCAGAAAATTATTTATTACAAGAAAATTGAGAGTAACTCCAATTACTAAATTAACAATCAAATATTTGCAATCACAAAAAAAATTTAATTACAAAATATACATTACAAGAAAATAAACAATTGTCAAATGGAATTAATGTTGGTAATTGTACACTCGTGTATCTCTTTATATAATCAGTTATTTTTATTCATAAGTTCTTAGTAATGTAATTCATAAATAAACCATTATAGATAGAATGGTTAAATAAATTTGAAATAAAAAATCCTCTCTATCAACATTATATGCATTTTCAGCAATTATATTTTGCACTTTTATTTATTTAGTCTACAAACATTTAATAAAGAATCCTCTCTATCAACATTATATGCATTCTCAACAATTATATTTTGCACTTATGTTATTTTAGTATACAAACATTTAATAAAGAATCCTCTCTATCAGCATTATATGCATTTTCAACAATTATATTTTGCACTTATATTATATTAGTATACAAACATTTATATACATATAAATATTTATCTATAATTAAAAGTAGCTTACTCCCAATTTCAGAACAAAATCAATGCTCACACATAAATTTATCAGCCTAACACGAGACTTTTGGTATTTCTCAACCAGATTCAAATCTACTCTTTTCTAGTTTGATAGTTTATTTATTCTCTAATAAAAGTAAATAGATATTTATATCTAGTTTTATATAAACTTATATATATTTATTTATGTACATACCCAAAAATTATCAATCCAAGAAAAAATATAGTTTCAACATGGTTATCATTTTAAAAGAAAAAAAAATAGAATAACATGCCATGGGTGTAATACTATATACAAACATATACATCTACTAACCCATTCATTTAAATATGTAAACATTATGTTGTAGATAAGTACACACACACACACACACACACACACACATATATACGTACCAATGAAGAAGTGCAATGCATATACCTATAGCCTTGAAAGAAATATATGTGACAGGGCATTTGATTTTGTGTATTTAGCAGACATATATATATAATTTAATATATATAAAATATTGTCCTCACCAAGCAACTATGCTTTTAACTTTGAGTTTTAAAGTTTAGTTTTAAAGAAATGAAAGGGAGTAAGGCCAACGCCCTTCCCCCCCATTAGGGAGGCACTGATTGTGGTGGGTACGACTGCCTCCACAGGCCACAACTTGTAGGAGATGCTACCCTCCACAGAGCAGCCCTTACCCAATGGGGAAGGACGTGGCTGGGGAGGGAGAGCTCAAAGAAACATCTTAAAATACCAATCTTTACCATTGACAACGGTTTCATTGTTTTTTTTTTGTTTTTTTTATTTTCGATTTCATTTTGTATCAATTTTAAGATATGTATATATGTATATATATATATACACATATATAGTTTTGTGTGTGTGTGTATATATTTATATATTTAGATGTACACAATTTCTACATAAACTGAGTCAAGATTTCCTACATAGAAAAGAAACCTCAATCTAGGCATAAAAGATTTAATATAGAGGAGTTGCAAAATCTAAATGCAAATATATAAAGAATTTGGAAAAATTGTACAGGTTTCACTAATGAATTTTACACAACACACACTTCATGTATAGAGGTTTTTGCACAATGGTTTTCAAAAGAGTTAAATTCTTGAACAACATAGAAATTCTTTTCTTAGATTATGGAATTTAAATTGCAATAGTAGAGATTTTAAATACCTGGATAGTTTGCCTCCGGCTGAAAATGCCCTTCTTTTACTTCTTCTCTTGTTACTTTCCTTACAATTTGTTTTCTGAATAATCTTCCCTTCTTTCTTTCCTTGTACTTCTCCTCTTATTTCCTTATTTCTATTCTGCTGAAAGTTAAAACATCTAATGGCATCCATTATGTTGCAATTGTAGAGCAAAAATCATGAAAATTACCGAACTGTTATGTTTCCGTTATCATTTTGCACCTTTTAAAGATTTCTCATCCCAATCCAAAATACCTAATCTTGAAAATCTTAATAATAAAGTTTATTTCCATTCACAATATTTATTCTCGGTAAATAAAGAAATCTTATTTTTAATTGCAAACAAAGTGCTTAATCTTGGTTATTAATATTATACCATTTTAATTGCAAAAGAATTGAATATCTATTTTGAGTAAATAATGGAATTTCTTTTATTTATGATTTAAATATTTATTCAAAATAGTTAACAAAGAGGTAACTTTTAATTGCAATTATTAAATAATTATTTTAAACTACATCACATTATCATTTATTTGAAAGATAAAATCTTAAATTATAATGAATTATTTTTATTTCTTTGTACTTTTATTTCATCATCAATTAATTTAATTTAACATTATAAAAATATGAGCAATAGAAATAGGGGTCATGACAAGGTGAACCTTATTTCTTTCAATGTTGTTGAACATCTTAAGAAGGTCATGGTCAGCATGTCAGTTTTAGATGCTTTGCATATTCTGAGTCAAAAGAGTTTGTTGCAGGATGCCTTGGCTGAACTCTGTGTTTCTGATGATGCTAATCAAGGAAATGCTAAAGTTGTGCTTACAAATAGTCTGGAGGTTAAGAATGAGCAAAAAAATAAAGACGTAAAGCCCCCTTCATTTTACTTAATTATGATTATTGGCAATAAAATAGTACATAATTGTATGATTGATTTTGATGCGAGTAGCTCAGATATGCCCAAAAGCTTAGCTAATAAATTAGGTCTTGTTTATGAGCCTAATTCCTAGAAAGGTGTAGTTCAGTTGGATGGATCTGATGTTAAAACTATTGGTGTGATTAAGAATTTAGCCCTTACTTTGCATGCATCCCTGAATTTTGCAATTCCTCAGGATATACATGTTATTGACCTGCCACCCCATTTTTCTATTTGCCTCTCGAGAGACTTTACAACCAAACTAGGTGGATTGTTGTCTTCTGATTGGTCTTATCTTTTCTTTAGAACAAGATATGGTACGAAAGTAACCGTAAAGTCTGAACCCCTAGCTAAAGACCATATAGAGCCATATGTTTCAACTCCTATAAACGCTAACCTCTATGTCACCCCTAGACTAGAGGAGAGGGCCATGACCTTAGACCACATCACCCCTATAGAAAATGTGAATTTATATGAGTGGGTAGCTAACGATCACGAGCTTGATCTTTTTTAGTACATAGATGAGATAGGATTAGGAGTTTATATGATTCATGGACCTAATGCTGTTACCCCCAATCTAATCAAAGAGGAAGAACAACCTGTAGAGATAGAAGATAAGCTTTGGAAGCTTTACTTTGATGGCTCGAGAAGCAACATAGGTGTTGGTGGTGGAGCCATGCTGATATCACCAAATGGAAACAAGTATTATTTAGCCATTAGGTTTGCATGTAGCTATTCAAATAATACAGCTAAATATGAAGCACTGGTGCATGGCCTAGAATGGGCCCGAAAAAGGGGTATTAAGTGTTTACAAGTTTATGGTGATTCAAAATTAATTGTGAATCAAGTTAGGAATTTGAATGCTATGAAAAATGACTGACTTGCAAGTTACAAGCATCGAGTGTGGGATTTCATTGAGAATTTTGATGCTTTTAATATATTTTTAGTTCCTAGGAATGAATAAACATGCTGATAGTCTCGTTGCCATAGCAGCCCAATTTGATATTCCAAATGAAATTCACAAGGTAGAAGCACGTCAATATGTAAAAATTGTAGTTAGACCTTTTGTACTTGATAATAATGTGAGTTGGTAGGTTGTTTACAACAATGAGAAAATTGTGAGTTTTTTAATTACTGAAGTTGAGTTTGCAAATCGAAACCAACAAAAGTGGCAACAACAGTATGATAGCTAGGTTATGCAGTTAAAGACAAACAAGCTACCAAAAGGATTGGTGACCTTAGAATCTATTTTAAACTTAGATGATCAAGTGCGAAAAGATAAGTGCAACATGGCTATCAAGGAGGAACACTATGAGGCCATTGAAATTTTCAAGAGTAATATTTTGAAGCTGGGAAAGGTATGTACTAAGGAGGAACAACAAACTTTCATTTTGTTATGTCAAAAATTCAACGATGTTTTTGCCTAGGAATACAAAGGCTTGAAGGGTTTTGATCCGGAATTGGTTCAACATTCTATTGAATTAGAGCCTGATGTGAAGCTAGTAAGGTAGAAATAGAGACCACTTAATCCCAAGTTAGAGCACCTTATGAAGGTTGAACTGATAAGTTAATTGAGAGTGGCATTATTTTCCCTATTAAGCATACATCTTGGGTATCTAACTTAGTTCCAATTAGAAATAAAAATAGGGAAATTAGATTGTGTGTTGATTTCCAAGATTTGAATAAGGCTTCCCTAAAAGATCATTATCCACTTCCTTCCATGGAACAAATTTTGCAAGTGGTTTTTGGTTCTGATAGATTTTCTTTGCTAGATGGGTACTCAGGTTATAATCAGATTCTGGTAAAGCAAGAAGATCAATTCAAGACAACATTTACAACCAAATGGGGAACTATTCCCTACAAGAAGATGCCTTTCAGCTTATCCAACGCTGGAGCAACATTTCAACGAGCGATGGATATGGCTTTCCATGGCCTTATGAAAAAAATTGTTCTAGTATACTTAGATTCTATTACTATTTTTTCAAAAGATGCTAATGAACACTTTGAGCATTTAAAACAAATTTTCCAAAGGTGTAGAGAGTTTGGAGTGTCTCTCAATTTGAAGAAGAGTATTTTTTTCCCATGAGGGTAGGCTCCTCAAACACATAGTTTCAAAGCAAGGTATTTCTATAGACCTTGAATGAGTCTCTGCTATTCTTGAGTCGCCACTACTAGCCCCAAGAAAGGCTTTCAAAGCTTTCTTGGATGAATTAATTTTGTAAGAAGATTCATACCCAATATTGCAGCTTTGTTGCAACCTCTCACTGCTATGCTAAAAAAGAATATTCCTTTTAGCTGGACTAAGGAGGGTAAGAGAAGTTTTGAGAAAATAAAAGAATCCCTTGCAACTGCCCCTGCCCTCATTAATCTAAACTATGATAGAGATTTTATTCTTTATGCTTTTGGAGGAGTTGATACTATTTCAGCTATGCCATGTTATCAAAACAATGAAGGTTTGGAGCAACTTGTAGCATTTTTCAGACAAGTATTGCATGATTACGAGGTGAAGTGTTCTTTCATGGAGAAACATATTTTTGATATTGTAAGAAGTCTCAAAAAGTTCAAACATATGTTATCGAATAATAGAATTCAGTTACTAGTTGCTCATTCAACTGTTAAGGATTTTTTACTTAACCGAGATATCAATGATAAACGTGTTGGTTGGATAACAAAGGTTATGGAATTTGATATTGATATCAAGGTGACTAAGTTTTTCAAGGGCAAGGGTTTGTGTGAACAGCTTGTGGAAAATGAAGACATCATCTTAAAAGAAGCTGAAAATGTTGATAAAGTACTAACTAATGATGATATAGTTGTTGTTTCAGTACCTATTACTTCCTAGGTGTAGCAAATGATGCACTATTTGCAGACTGGTGAATGTCCTGAAGGCTTGGATAGAGAAAAAATAAGTTACTATAGGTTACAAGCCATTCCTTAAGCTATTATTAACGGTATCCTTTATAGGAGAGATTGTCAAGGTGTTTTATTAAGATGTATTGAGCCTAGTCAAGTTGACAAGTTATTAGAAAAATTTCATGATGGGCCTTCAGGAGGCCATTTTTTACCAAGAAAAACAACCCTAAAATCATGTGGGCTAGTAATTATTAGCTAGATCTTTTTAAAGATGCAATTACTTGGGTCTGAAGATGCAAGAAGTGTGCTTTGTTTGCTAGAAAACAAAGGCTTGCAACCATGCCTTTGCATCCTATTCAAGTGGAACAACCATTTTCCAAGTGGAGTTTAGATTTCATTGGACCAATCAACCCACCTTCAAGCATGGGGCATAAGTGGATTCTTACTGCAACATACAACTTCACTAAGTGGATCAAAGTTGTTGCTTTAAAAGAAGAAAATGAGACTTCTATGCTTAGTTTTTATCAGGACTTAGTGTCAAGATTTGATACCCCAGATTTGATAATCTTTGAAAATGGTTTAGCTTTCATTGGTTTAAGGATTTCTGATTGGTTAGTTAAGAATAATATTTTTCTGAACACATCTTCTAACTATTATGCACAGGGTAATGGGCATGCAAAATCTACAAATAAGAACCTGATCAAGATAATTAAGAAAACTATAGAAGACAACCAACAAACATGGTATGAAAAGCTAAAGTTGGCCCTTTGGGATGACAGGGTGACTCCTAAAAGGGCCATTGGTTGTTCTCCTTTTGTTCTCACTTATGGAAAAGAAGCTGAATTAACTATTTCTATCAACTTACCAACTTTGGGTTATGTTAAAGAACTACAATTGTTGAATGAGTAGCCTCTTGAAGTGAGATTTGCACAATTGATGGAGCTTGAGGAAGCCAAAAAGGAAGAATTAATGCAACTTGAAATACATCTAGCTCAGATGAATAAATTTTTTGATAAAAGGGAAAGGCCATGAGATTTCATCATCGGTGACTTGGTTTTCAAGTGGAATGAGTACAAGGGTAAACCTAGATGACATTCCAAATTTGATGCAATTTGTGATGGACCTTATGTGATCATTGAGTGCAAGGAGGACAACGCTTTCCAAATTTCTAAGTTGACTAGAGAGGTGTTGTCTATCCCAGTTAATGGGATCCACCTCAAACATTTCCTTTGAGATAAGTATTATCTTTGTAAATAGAAGAGTAGTTGCTAGAAATAAGTGCTTCACACATATTTCATTTAAGTAGTTTTTTCTTTCCCTAAGTGTTGTTGCGCATGTTTTGTTGGCCATCAGGGCCTATTAGTTTGCTTTTAGTTTTGTTCAGTTTTCTTTTGCTGCTGTTTGTAGTGTTGCGGTTTGAATTTCTGAGTTTCATGAAGGGGCATAGTTGACTCCACACCCAATTGAGTATTGAAGGCAACTGATCTAATGTTTAGCAGGAAAAAATTTAGCAGAAATCACCAAAATGTTACCAATTTTCACTACAACTCAATTAGAAAATTTGATTAGTTTGTTCATTTTAAATTGAAAAGATTAGTTAATTTCTGCATTGCTTAAATTACTGTTTGCATCAGATTTATGAAGTTTCAGTTATGCAAATTTTTTCAGTAAATAGAATTTCAAAAAAATTCTTAGTGCTTTGTAGCACAAATGAAGTACAAAGTAGAATACACAAATGATAAAGCATAATCATTTCTTTAATTTATTTGATAATGCTTATTCACATTACAGTATTTCATTTGTTTGCAAATACAAATGATTGTACAAATTTTCATTTTTGATACATTTCTTTTCAAAATGGAATTGAAAAGAGAAATTAAAGGATCCACACAAGTCGTGGAGATAGCCAAAACAATTCATTACAAGAAATGAATTATACAACTGAAGGTTAAAAAAGTAAGAAGCAAATAATGTAAGACATATCCATCATTGCATGTTTCTTGATCTTTAGTTGATGTTCTTATAGCTTGCTTTGCCCTCCTTTTGATTCTGAGTGTACCTAAAAATATATTGGGAAAGTCTTTTTAGAGCTCCGGATATGAGTTACACTACATGCTCTCCCAACAGAGATATAATTCATTCCTTGAAATGCATGGAATCAGCTAAGAATGAAGAGTGCTATAATAAGAGCTTGAAAATGAATTGTCACATCATGGTGCCTTTTAAACTTCATTATTTTATGCTAACATTGTCTATTTTTTATGCAGGTATAGGAAAATTCATGTAGCTTATCATTTCATGAAGAGATAATAGCATGTGGAGTAAAACGAGCTCCCACAAGGGTAGAGCTCGGCATGCTACCCCTCAACATAAAAATGAGGGTTGAGTAAAGAAATATAATCATCATGATAAATTGAGCTAGTCAAGAAGGAATGAATACATTTCAACAATCAAGACCATTGTTCACTCATAACAATCAAATCCAAGAGCAATGAAGTGAATATTATGAGTGACCAATGAGCTCAATTGGAATACAGGATCAACAAGTATTTCATTGCTTAAAGAAGTGAACATGCATACATAATTGCCTTGTTTATAATCATTAATTTTAGCTGAAAAAATAGAAAGGTTCCAGAACATCATAATCAGGGGTTTATATTTTAAAATTTTCCATGCATTATGCTGCATCCACATCATCATGCTATTGTTTGAAGAACAAAATGGGACATTGTTGACTATGAATTTAAAGAACATTGAATTTTGAATGTGCATAAGGTAAAACAACATTGCTTTATATAAAGAATCTACTGAGTATAGGCTTTTTTTAGTATTTTGATGCCTCTATTATGAGATAAATTTGATTGCATGGTTCAGTATCTATTTGCAACACAAAATGAAGCACTATGGTGGGAAAAGTAGAATGTGCATGTCCTCTAAAAAATCCATGTTTTTGAGAAGTATGACAAGTGACCTACAATAACACTTCAATGGTTGGAAGGAAATGATTGTAGGACAAGAAATGAAGCATGGCAATATACAATACACTTGAAAGAAAAATCTGTGTGTTGCATAATGTCTTTTGGCTCTTTCAAAACAAAGGACTATGCTACAACAAGACAAGTGTCCTCTGAAAAATCCATTGTTTCAAATGAGCGCAAGAGAAATGGTACATAGTGTTTTCCAAAAAATGCAGAATTGAGCTTGTTAATTCAAATCCAAAGAAGGGAGAATACCTTGTTTCTCATTCTCATACCCGTGGCCTAGAGAGGTCATTTTCTTTTGCTTTCATAAGCCACAATACCCATATAGGGTTTCAAAATCAAAGTGCCATACAAAGGAGAAATAACAAGGTTTAGAACCTTGACCTTAAATGTTTCCAAAAAATGGTGAAATGGAGTGTTACAGGCTGTAGCTTGAGGGGTATATTCCATCTTTAAAATAGAGTACCCACTTGGGGTTTTCATTTTAAACAAAAAAAAAATGCATGCAAATAAAAAAAACCCCGAATATGAGAGAATAAAAAGTTTATTGTTATGGCCATAGCCTTTGGAGGAGTTTTCTTCTGTTTTGAGGAATGCCCATATTGGGGTTTCATGTTCAAATACAAATGCCATTAAAATGCATAGTTTCAAACTTTTAAAGCTCTTCAAAATGAAGGAAATAACAAGTATTGGCTGAAGCCATGAATGTCTGAAAGCCCATAAAATAAAATATTCTTCAATCTGAAAGCTCTTCTAAGTTAACATTTACAATCATGGGTCGAGCCCAAAAATGGGAGAAATGCAAATCCTTCAAGAAAATGTGGTAGAAGTTTCACAGAAGCTCAAAACCCATCTGGGTTTTCTTCATGAAAGGTAGAGCTTATATTTTTTTTGAGTTCATTTAAAGAATGAAAATATAGTTGGTTTGCAAAATACCCAGATCTATGGAAGGTTGGCCGTGGCCTACAATGAAAGAGACGTGCACAAAAAAATTCCAGATTTATCTTCCATAAAAGAAAAGCCTTCACTATCATGTTTTAATCAAACTCATTTTGAGTTTTATTCAATAGAATAGAGGAGAAGTAAAGAGCTCGAGTGGTGAGCAGGCTTACCTTGTGTTTCCATTCATAAAAACCCATCAAGCTATGAGTTTCTCTCATCTTTTTCCTTCAAGAAACTCAAAAAACTAATCTTCCATGTTGCCAAAGGCCGAGCATATCATCAAGAGAGGAATGCAAAGACAAATATGTGAGAGAATAACAACTATGGCGGTGGCTAGAAACTCAAAAAATACCCTAAAAATTCCATTTCAAAATGCCAAAAATGAAGACGAGGTTCCAAATCAAAGAGAGGAAAGCTTACTCTTTGTTTTTTAGAGGTTAATATGCAAAAAATGGTGGAGTTTGAGCTCGATATCAATGCCCAGGTCAAGCTCTCATGACGGCCGAATGAAGGAGAAACACAAAGGAGCCCAAAATACATCAAAAGCCATCATATTATAGTTGAAGGTTGTGACCTTTAAGCCAAAGTTATTTCAAAAATAGTGCAAAGAAGCCATGAAATGGCTTAAGAAAACAATTTACCAGTCCATTCCGATAGAGATTCGTCTAACAGAGGGGTCAATGGATGACCTCACACTCTTCCTGCTCAAACCCTAGCCTCATGGTGGCAACACTCTTCTTTCCAATAGAGAAGCTTTTTTTTTTCTCCAAAAAGATCAAGTGAAAATGAGGCAGATAGTTTAGGGTTTGTCTTGTTTTTTCATTAGGGTTTTTCCTTCTTTTCCCTTATTCGACTTAGGGTTTTTTTTCAATATTTTAGAAATATCAAACTCCCAAGACTAATACCATGGTCTCATATGCCTTTGGTCAAGCCTTTTCAACACTTCATTTGATATCATTTGCCTAAATTTTGGAATAGGCATTTAAATATTTTTCATAGTCTTAAAAGCCTTAGGGTTTTTTATTTATTCAATGCCTATGCCTTGGTGAAAAAAAGGCATTCATATGTTATGCTTAGGGTTTTGATTTTATTGATTTTGTGGAAATGAATTAAAACTCAGTAATAGGTATTTCTTCCTTGTGTTTTTATTATTTTTTGGAGAAAAATCAATTGTGATAAGAGATATCAAAGTTGTTATTTTTTGCAAATATTTTCCTTAAAATCTTAATTGCAAAAAAAATAGAATAAAGATAAGCCTTTATTTGTAATTTGTGAAAAACTGCAAAATCTTGTGAAAGTAAAGATAAAGTGATGTTTTATAAATTGCTTTTATTTTTTGCTATTTTTAGCAATATAATGAAAGCATATTTTCTCTTGGGTGTAGTTAGGGAAAGATGGATAAAATAAGTTGTTTTTTTCCAGTTTTGGAGTGGATTGAGCTTGATTTTAAAGCTTTAGTGGATAGACATCTTGGAAAGAGAAAGTTTCCTCTTTTCTCTTGTAGTTTGGATAAGATTTTGGGATATTTTTTCTAGCTTTTCTTTTGAGCTAAAAAATTGAGTTTTGAGATATATATTGGAGAAAACTTAGAGTTTTTCTCAATTCAGATTTTTGTTTCTTGCTCTTACACAAATTCTGAGAGCTTCTAAGCATTTTTGTACTAAGATTTTAGGCAGAAACACTCTTTCAGATTCAATAAAGTAGCAGAGTTCTTCTCATCTCTTGTCTCAATTTTGTAATGGAAATTTGACGTCTTTGTGATTCAAGTTTGGATCCTTATATGTCTTGCCATTCTGAATTTGTGTTTAGAATTACATAGTTTCAAGTTGTATGTTATATTTAGTTATAGATCTTCATACAAATTATTGATGAAAGTATGTTCCAGTGAGATTGTGAGGGCTATTGTGATAGACAAACTGTTGTGAGTGATAGTTGTTTGAATTTCATAACTTCTACTCAATCATCTATTAGATTTAAGTTTTACTTTCAGTTATCTTTCTCCCCTTTACTTCAGAAAAATCATTTAGAATAGGAAATTCATTCAAAGAACTAGCTCACTCTGGAGATTCCTTCACATAGATCACCCAAATATGATTGTTAATAGTTTTTGGCACGCCCGGTGGAACCCTAAAAATTGATTTCAGGAAGAGCTTTAATTTCTAAACTTGTTGTTTGGTGTATGTAGTAGTTTTATTTTAGCCTTTCAGAGGTTTCTTAAATGCCTAGTGACTCCATCTCTATTTCTGCATGCAGACTTAGTGCAACCTGTGCATGAGAATAATACAGACTAGATCAAGTTTTGCACCATTCGAGTACTAGTAGTTATCCCCACCACAAAGGAGAGGAAAAACAACAAAGAGATTGTTTGAAACACCTGTGAGGTCAAAATCAATGCCTCTAGTTTTCAACTCTATAGTTCTATCACCAAGAAATTCTATTCTTGTAGCACAAGTGTCGCCAATGGCAAGACAACATCCATTTGCACCTTTTAATGGGGGAAACCCATTGAATATTGGACAACATGATGATATCCCAATTGTAGCCCTCAAAATTCTATTGTACTTTACTGGAGAAGATCACACAATGTCGATTAACCACATTCAAGATGTGGCCACATTATGCTTAGTTCACAACATCACTCAAAAGAATATAGCACTAAGGCTCTTGGATGTGTCATTGAAAGGGAAAGCTTTGTGGTGGTTTAGAGGCCTTCAACCAAATACCATCATAGTGTGGGATGCATTGGGTGATGGCTTACACCAGCAATTCAAGGATAAGTTAGATCACCTGTCCCTACTAAAACAATTGAGCAGGATTAAGAGAGCGCCACATGAACATATGGCAGATTTCAATTACCGATTCTAGAGGACCTGGGACCAAATTCCCTTAACGGTAAAACCAACCCATCAGCATGCTTTACTATTTTTCCTAAAGGCTTTGAATAGCAAGATTTCAGTAATGATCCATTCTATGTGTGGATTCACACTCCCCAATGCTTTTGACATCGCTATTAGAGTGGAAAATTGCCTCATTGAAGATGGAGAAATTTCCCCTAGGCCTCCTATGCCCCTATTTCCTAAAGTACAACTGCCTATTCTTGTTTCTTTACCCCCTTTAGTTGTTGTCCTGCCTATTCTAGCAATAGGGTATCACACTACATCACATGAACTTGTTGGCCCAGCCCAATCCCAAGAGCTTCATCTGATAAAAAATATACTTAAGACCTTTGGAAATGATCTTGTGAGCATAAAAAAGTAGGTTGGCCAAGAACATAAGCCCTACCAAGCCCCTTATTAGCAAAATCAACAAAACAAACCAGCCTTTCAAAATGACTACCAAGGCCAAAAAAGGAATTTTAATCCTAGAACTTTCCAGCCCTTTAACTTGAACGCTATCAGTTTGTCAAAGGAACTTGTACTGCAAAATAATGTTTCCCAAGATTTCAATTGGTGTTACCCATGCAATAATCCCCATAACCAGTCAATATGTGTCAATGGCATGAGAAATCAAGCCTTAATGGTCCAAAACAATTATGTTGATTTAGAGAATGTACTATATTAGAATCAAGAGCAGCAAGATAATTTTGAAGTTGCCTTGCCAAACTGGAAGAGTTCTGAGTTTTGTGGTATAAATGGTCAAGATCGGAAAAATTCTCCTATTCCAACCAACACTAGATCAAAGAAAAGCACTATGGATTTGGGGAAATAAGCTCGAAATGCACAGTAATAGTATGCTAAGGACAAGTCACCTATTTCTCTATCTCATGTTACTCTTGTAGCCCATCCTAAAGTGTAGATTCTGCAAAGAGGTCAGGCTATACCCGGGAAGGATTAGTCTAAAACGTAGTCACAACCTTTGCAGAGAGGAAATGATGTTGTTGTTATTAAAAATCAGCAAAAGGTGAGCCCTATTTCTTTCAATGTTGTTGAACATCTTAAGAAGGCCACAGTCAGCATCTTAGTTTTAGATGCTTTACATATTCTGGGTCGAAAGAGTTTGTTATAGGATGCCTTGGCTGAACTCTTTGTTTCCGATGATGCTAATCAAGAAAATGCTAAAGTTGTGCTTGCAAATAGTTTGGAGGTTAAGAATGATCAGAAAACTAAAGAGGTAAAGCCCCCTCTATTTTACTTAAGTCTAATTATTGGTGATAAAATAGTACATAACTGTATGATTGATTCTGGTGCAAGTAGCTCAGTTATGCCCAAAAGCTTAGCTAATAAATTAGGTCTTGTTTATGAGCCTAATTCCCAGAAAAGTGTAGTTTAGTTGGATGGATCTGCTATTAAAATTTTTGGTGTGGTTAAGAATTTATCCCTTACTTTGCATGCATCCTTGAATTTTGCAACTCCTCAGGATATACACATTATTGACCTGCCGCCCCATTTTGCCATTTGCCTCTCAAGAGACTTTATAGCCAAATTGGGTGGGTTCTTGTCTTCTGATTGGTCTCATATTTTATTTATAACAAGATATGGTATGAAAGTAACCATAAAGTCTAAACCCCTAGCCAAAGACCATATCGAGCCATATGTTCTAATTCCTACAAATGCTAACCTCTATGTCACCCCTGGACTGGAGGAGCAAGCCATGACCTTAGACCACAACACCCCTATAGAAAATGTGAATTTAGATGAGTGGGCAGCCAAAGAATCATGAGCTTGATCCTATTCAGTACATAGATGAGATAGGATTAGGAATTTATATGATTCATGAACCTAATGTTGTTACCCCCAGTCTGATCAAAGAGAAAGAACAACCTATAGAGATAGAAGATAAGCTTTGGAAGATTTACTTTGATGGCTCGAGAAGCAACATACGTGTTGGTGGTGGAGCCATGCTGATATCACTAGATGGAAACAAGTATTATTCAACCTTCAGGTTTGCATTTAGTTGTTCAAATAATACAGTTGAATATGAAGCACAAGTGCATGGCCTAGAATGGGACTGAAAAAGAGGTATTAAGTGTTTACAAGTTTATGGTGATTCAAAATTAATTGTGAATCAAGTTAGGAATCTGAATGTTGTTAAAAATGACTTACTTAAAAGTTACAAGCATTGAGCGTGGGATTTGATTGAGAATTTTTATGCTTTTAATATATTTTTCAGTTCCTAGGAATGAAAATAAACATGTTGATAGTCTCGCTACCATAGGAGCCCAATTTGATATTCCATACAAAATTCACAAGGTAGAATCACATCAATATGTAAAAATTGTAGTCAGACCTTCTGTATTTGATAATAATGTGTGTTGGTAGGATTTTGACAATGATGAGAAAATTGTTAGTTTTTTAATTGCTGAAATTGAGTTTGCATATGGAAACCAACAAAAGTGGCAGCAACAGTATGATAGCCAAATTATATAGTTAAAGACAAAAAAGTTGCCAAAAGGATTGGTGACCTTAGAATCTGTTTTCAACTCAGATGATCAAGTGAAAAAAGATAAGTGCAACATGAATATCAAGGAGGAACACTATGAGGCCATTGAAATTTTCAAGGGTAAGCTTTTGAAGTTAGGAAAGGTATGTACTAAGGAGGAACAACAAACTTTCATTTTGTTATGTCAAGAATTCAATGATGTTTTTGCCTAGGAATACAAAGGCTTGAAAGGTTTTGATCTAGAATTGGCCTAACATACTATTGAATTAGAGCCTGATGCGAAGCCAATAAGGTAGAAATAGAGACCACTTAATCCCAAGTTAGAGCACCTTATGAAGGTTGAACTGAATAAGTTAATTGAGAGTGGAATTATTTTCCCTATTAAGCATATGTCTTGGGTATCTAACTTAGTTCCAGTTAGAAAGAAAAGCATGGAAATTATATTGTGTGTTGATTTCCAAGATTTGAATAAGGCTTCCCTAAAAGATCATTATCCACTTCCTTCCATGGAACAAATTTTGCAAGTGGTTTCTGGTTCTGATAGATTTTCTTTGCTAGATGGGTACTCAGGTTATAATCATATTCTGGTAAAGAAAGAGGATCAGTTCAAGACAACATTTACAACCAAATGTGGTACTATTCCCTACAAGAAGATGCCTTTAGGATTATCCAACGTTGGAGCAACATTTTAGCGAGCGATGGATATGGCCTTCAATGGCCTCATGAACAAATTTGTTCTGGTACACTTAGATGATATTACTATTTTTTCAAAAGATGCTAATGAACACTTTGAGCATTTAAAACATATTTTCCAAAGATGTAGAGAGTTTGAACTGTCCCTCAATCCAAAGAACAATATTTTTTTTGTTCACAAGGGTAGGATCCTCAAACACATAGTTTCAAAGCAAGGTATTTCTATAGACCCTAAACGAGTCTTTGATATTCTTCAGTTGCCACTGCTAGCCCACAAGAAAGGCTTACAAAGCTTTCTTGGATGGATTAATTTCATAAGAAGATTCATACGCAATATTGCATCTTTGTTGCAACCTCACACTGTTATGCTAAAAAAGAATATTCCTTTTAGCTAGACTAAGGAGGGTAAGAGAATTTTTGAGCAAATAAAAGAAGCCCTTGTAGCTGCCCCTACCCTCATTAATCTGAACTATGATAGAGATTTTATCCTTTATACTTTTGGAGGAGTTGATACTATTTTAGCTATGCTATGCTATCAAAATGATGAAGATTTGGAGCAACCTGTGGCATTTTTCAGCCAAGTATTGGACAATTATGAGGTAAAGCATTATTTCATGGAGAAACATTTTTTTGCTATTGTAAGAAGTCTCAAAAAGTTCAAACATATGTTATCCAATAACAAAATTTAGTGTCTAGTTGCTCATTCAATTGTTGAGAATTTTTTACTCAACAGAGATATCAATGATAAATGTGCTGGTTGGATAACTAAGGTTATGGAATTTGATATTGATATCAAGGTGACTAAGCTTGTTAGTGGCAAGGGTTTGTGTGAACAACTTGTAGAAAATAAAGAAAAAAACTTAAAAGAGGCTGAAAATGTTGATAAAGTACCAACTAATGATCATACAGTTGTTGTTTTAGTACTTGCTGCTACTTGGGTGCAACAAATGATGCACTATTTGCAGATTGGTGAATGTCCTGAAGGCTTGGATAGAGAAAAAGGAAGGTACTATAGATTACAAGCCATTCCTTATGATATTATTTATGGTATCCTTTATAGGAGATATTTTCAAGGTGTTTTATTAAGATGTATTGAGCCTGGTCAAGTTGACAAGTTGTTAGCAGAATCTCATGATGGGCCTTCAAGAGGCCATTTCACAGCAAGAACAACAACCCTGAATATCATGAAGGCTAGTTATTATTGGCCATATCTTTTTAAAGATGCAATTGCTTGGGTCCAAAGATGTGAGAAGTGTGCTTTTTTTGTTGGAAAACAGAGGCTTGTAGCCATGCCTCTACATCCTATTCAAGTGGAACAACCATTTTCCAAGTGGGGTTTAGACTTCATTGGACTAATCAACCCACCTTCAAGCATGGGGCATAAGTGGATTCTTACTGCAACGAAATACTTCACTAAGTGGACCGAAGTTGTCACTTTAAAAGGAGAAAATGAGACTTTTGTGCTTAATTTTTATCAGGACTTAATGTTAAGATTTGGTACCCCAAATTTGATTATCTTTGATAATGGTTTAGCTTTCATTGGTTTAAGGAATTTTGAATGGTCAGGTAAGAATAATATTTTTCTAAATGCATCTTCTAACTATTATCCGTAGGGTAATGGGTATGAAGAATCTATAAATAAGAACCTGATCAGGATAATTAATAAAACTATAGAAGACAACCAATAGACATGGCATGAAAATCTAAAGTTAGCCCTTTGGGTTGATAGGGTCACTCCTGAAAGGGCCACTGGTTGTTCTCCTATTTTTCTTACTTATGGAAAAGAATCTAAATTAATTGTTTCTATCGAGTTACCAACTTTGAGTTATGTTAAAGAACTAGAATTTTTGAATGAGTGGCCTCTTGAAGTGATATTTACATAGTTGATGGAGCTCAAGGAAACTAGAAAGGAAGCATTGAGGCAACTTGAAATACATCAAGCTTAGATGAAGAATTATTTTGATAAAAATCATCAATGACTTGGTTTTCAAGTGGAATGAGTACAAGAGTAAACTTGGATGACATTCCAAATTCAATGCAATTTGGGATGGGCCTGATGTGATCACAGAGTGCAAGGAGCACAACACTTTCCAATTTTCTAAGTTGATTGGAGAGGTGTTGTCTATCCTAGTTAATGGAATCCACCTCAAACATTGCCTTTGAAATAAGTACTATCTTTGTAAATAGTAGAGTAGTTGCTGCAAATAAGTGCTTCACGCAATTTTCATTTCAATAGCTTTTGTTTTCCCTAAGCGATGTTGCACATGTTTGGTTGGCCATCAGGGCATGTTAGTTTGCTTTCAGTTTTGTTCGGTTTTCTTTTCCTACTGTTTGGAGTTGCAGTTTGAATTTTTGAGTTTCATGAAGGGGCAGATTTGACTTTGTGCCAAATGGAGTATTAAAGGCAACTGGTCTAATGCTTAGCAGGAAAGCATTTACCGGAAATTGCCAAAATGTTACCAATTTTCACTACAGCTCAATTGGCAGAGTTGATTAGTTTGTTCATTTTAAAGTGAAAATTTCAATTAATTTTTGCATTGCTTAAATTACTATTTGCATTAGATTTATGAAGTTTTAGTTATGAAAAAAAATTTAGTAAATAGAATTTCAAAATTTTGCTTAGTGCTTTGCAACACAAATGAAGTATAAAGTGGAATACACAAATGATAAAGTAGAATCATTTTTTTCATTTATTTCACAATGCTTATTCACATTACAATATTTCATTTGTTTGCAAATACAAATGATTGTACAAATTTGCATTTTTCATACATATCTTTTCAAAATGGAAATGAAAAGAGAAATTAAAGGATCCACACAAGTCGTGGAGATAGCCAAAAAAATTCATTGCAAGAAATGAATTATAAAAATGAAGGTTAAAAAAGTAAGAAGCAAATAACGTAAGACATATCCATCATTGTTGGTTTCTCAATCTTCAGTTGATGTTCTTGCAGCTTGCTCTGTCCTCCTTTTGATTCTGAGTGTACTTGCAAAAGATTGGAAAAGTCCTATTAGAGCTCCGGATATGAGTTACACTACTCTACCAATAGACATATAATTCATTCCTTGAAATGCATGGAATCAACTAAGATTGAAGAGTGTAGTAATAAGAGCCTGAAAATGAAATGTCACATCATGGAGCCTTTTAAACTTCATTATTTTATGCTAACATTGTTTGTTTCCTATGCAGATATAGGAAAATTCATGTAGTTGATCATTTCATGAAGACATAATAGCATGTGGAGTAAAATGGGCTCCCACAAGGGTAGAGCTCAGCATTCTGCCCCTCAACATACAAATGAGGGCTAAGTAAAGAAATATAATCATCATGATAAATTGAGCCAGTCAAGAAGGAATGAATACATTTCAACAATCAAGACTAGTGTTGACTCATAACATTCAAATTTGAGAGCAATGAAGTGAAGATTATGAGTGAGAAATGAGCTTAATTGGAATACAAGATCAAATACTTCATTGCTTAAATAAGTGAATGGGCATACATAATTGCCTTGTTTATAATCATTAATTTCAGCTAAAACAACAAAAATGTTCTACAACATCATAATCAGGGGTTTACATATCAAAATTTTCCATGCATCATATTGCATCCACATCATCATGTTGTTGTTTGAAGAACAAAAGGGGACATTGTTGACTATGAATTCAAAGAACACTAAATTTTGAATGTGCATAAGGTAAAACAACCTTGCTTTATGTAAAGAATCTGCTGAGTATAGGCTTGTTTAAGTGTTTTGATGCCTCTACGCAATCAAATAAATTTGATTGCATGGTTCAGTATTTATTTGCAACACAAAATGAAGCACTATGGTGGGAAAAGTAGAATGTGCATGTCCTCTAAAAAATCCAGGTGCATGAGAAGTATGACAAGTGACCTACAATAACACCTCAGTGGCTAGAAGGAAATGATTGTAGGACAAGAAATTAAGTATGGCAATATACAATACATTTGAAAGAAAAATCTGTGTTACATAATGTCTTTTGGTTCTTTCAAAATAGAGGACTATGCTACAATAAGACAAGTGTCCTCTGAAAAATCCATGGTTTCAAATGAGTGCAAGAGAAATGATGCATAGTGTTTTCTAGAAAATGCATATTTGAGCTTGTTAATTCAAATTCAAAGAAGGGAGAAAATCATGTTTCTTATTCTCATACATGTGGTTTGGAGAGGCCATTTTATTTTTCTTTCATAAGCCACAATACCCATTTAGGGTTTCAAAATAAAAGTGCCATACAAAGGAGAAATAACAAGGTTTTGAACCTTTACCTTAAATGTTTCCAAAAAATGGTGAAATGGAGTGTTACAAGCCATAGCCTAAGGGTCATATTCCATCTTAAAAATAGAGTACCCACTTTGGGTTTTCATTTTAAACAAAGAAAAATGCATGCAAATACAAAAAACCTAGAATATGAGAGAATAAAGAGTTTACTGTTATGGCCGCAACCTGTGGAGGAATTTTCTTCTGTTTTGAGGAATACCCATGTTGGGGTTTCATGTTTAGATACGAATGCCATCAAAATGCGTAGTTTTCAGCTTTTAAAAGCTCTTCAAAATGAAGGAAATAACAAGTATTCGCTGAAGCCTTGAATTTCTGAAAGCCCATAAAATAAAATATTCTTCAATTTGAAAGCTCTTATAAGTTGACATTTACAATCATGGGTCAAGCCCAAAAATGGGAGAAATGAAAATCCTTTAGGAAAATGTGGTAGAAGTTTCACAAAAGATTGAAACCCACCTAGGTTTTCCTCATGAGAGGTAGATCTTATATATTTTTTTAGTTCATTTAAAGAATGAAAATATAGTGGGTTTGCAAAATGCCTAGATCTGTGCAAGGTTAGCCATGGCCTACAATGAAAGAGATGTACACAAAAACTTTCCAGATTTATCTTCCATAAAAGAAAAGCCTTTACTATCATGCTTTCATCAAACTCGTTTTGAGTTTTATTCAATAGAATAGAGGAGAAGTAAAGAGCTCGAGTGGTGAGCAAGCTTTCCTTGTGTTTCCATTCATAAAAACCTATCAAGCTGTGAGTTTCTCTCATCTTTTTCCTTTAAGAAAGTCAAAAAACTGATCTTCCATGTCGCCAAAGGCTGAGCATATCATCAAGAGAGGAATGCAGAGACAAATATGTGAGAGAATACCAACTATGGTGGTGGCTCGAAACTCATAAAATACCCTCAAAATTCCATTTCAAAATGCCAAAAATGAAGATGAGGTTCCAAATCAAAGAGAGGAAAGCTACTCTTTGTTTTTCAGAGGTTAATCTGCAAAAAATGGAGTTTGAGCTCAATATTAATGCCCAGGTCAAGCTCTCATGGCAGCCAAATGAAGGAGAAACATAGAGGAGACCAAAATACATCAAAAACCATCATATTATAGTTGAAGGTTGTGACCTTTAAGCCAAAGTTATTTAAAAAATAGTGCAATGAAGCCATGAAATGACTTAAGAAAACAATTTACCAATCCATTTTGATGGAGATTCGACTAACAAAGGGGTCAATGGCTAACCTCACACTCTTCCTACTCAACCCTAGCCTCATGGTGGCAACACTCTTCTTTCCAGCAGAGAAGCCTTTTTTTTCTCAAAAAACATCAAGTGCTCAAGAATGAGGCCGATAGTTTAGGGTTTGTCTTGTTTTGTCATTAGGGTTTTGCCTTATTTTCCCTAATTTTTTTTATTCAAGGGGTAAATGATTTTGACCGAAGCTATGAACCGGATACAACCATTCAACAATACCACCCCAATGTGGTTTGAACCTTGGTGGCAAGAACAACAATACCACCTATAAACCATCACACCATGCCAATACCGACTATTTTTTTACATTGCAGGAATCGGGTAGCACGACCCCATATAAACTGCAGTGCGCCTACTAAACTTTTTAACGTGACTAGTGGCGCTGGCGCGATATGCCCTCCGGTGCTACAAGGTTGGGGGAGACTAGACCTCGTGACCAACCTCTTGCAACAGGAAAGATTTAGCCAACCGAGCTAAGGCCCCAACCCCTTATTTTCCCTAATTTGACTTAGTGGTTCTTTTTCAATATTTTAGAAATATAAAACTCCCAAGACTAATACAATGCTCTCATATGCCTTAGGTTGAGACTTTTCAACACTTAATTTGATATCATTTTCCTAAGTGTTGGAATAGGTATTTAAATATTTTTCACAATCTTAAAAGCCTTAGGATTTTTTATTTATTCAATGCCTATGCCTTGGTGAAAAATAAGACATTCATATATTATGCTTAGGGTTTTGATTTTATTGATTTTTTAAAAATCAATTAAAACTTAGTAATAGGTATTTCTTCCTTGTATTTTTTATGATTTTTTGGAGAAAAATCAATTGTGATAAGAGATATCAAAGTTGGTTTTTTTGCAAAGATTTTCCTTAAAATCTTTATTGCAAAAAAATCAGAATAAAGATAAGCCTTTATTTGGAATTTGTAAAAAACTACAAAATCTTGTCAAAGCAAAGATAAAGCAATGTTTTATAAATTGCTTTTATTTTTTGCTATTTTTATTAGTAAACTAAAAGAAAATTTTCTCTTGGGCGAAGTCAGGGAAAGATGGATAAACTAAGTTGATTTTTTCTAGTTTTGGAGTGGATTGAGCTTGATTTTAAAGATTTAGTGGATAGAAATCTTGGAAAGAGAAAGTTTTTGCTTTTCTCTTGTAGTTTGGATCAGATTTTGGGATCTTTTTCCAGCTTTTCTTTTGAGCTCAGAAATTGAGTTTTGAGATATATATTGGAGAAAACTTAGAGTTTTTCTCAATTTAGATTTTTGTTTCTTGCTTTTACACACATTTTGAGAGCTTGCAAGAATTTTTGTACTTATATTTTAGGCAAAAACACTCTTTTAGTTTCAATAAAGTAGCAGAGTTCTTCTCATCTCTTGTCTCAATTTTGTAATGGAAATTTGATGTCTTTGTGATTCAATTTTGGATCCTTATATGTCTTGTTGTTGTGAATTTATGTTAAGAATTGCATAGTTTCAAGTTGCATGTTGTATTTAGTTATAGATCTTCATATAAATTACTGATAAAGTATGTGCCAGTGAGATTGTGAGGGCTATTGTGATAAAGAAACTATTGTGAGTGATAGTTGTTTGAATTTCATAAGTTCTACAAGTAGTTATCTATTAGATTTAAGTTTTACTTTCAGTTATCTTTCTCCCCTTTACTTCAAAAAAATCATTTAGAATAGGAAATTCATTTGGAGAACCAACTCACTTTGGAAATTCCTTCTTCACACAGATAACCCACATCTAAAGAAGGTTTCCATGTTTCAATAGATACCTAAGTCTTCTATAATCTTAGCATAGGGTGTATATCTTATTGTTAACATGGACTAGTATTTCGATTTATCATTGGAGTCTCTATTATTATCTTTTTTGGTCTTTATAGACTTTAATTACTCCTGCAATTAAAGCTTTTTCAATGGTTAACCCTTTTTCAATGACTTCATCAAATGTTGTGATACATTGTAGTCTTAAATGTAGAGCAATTTTAGGGTGTCAATTTTCAATGAAGATGTTAACCATTTTTTTTGGTACTTGTAAGGGGAATCTACTTGCAAGGTGTCATCATCTTTGAAGGAATGAAGCAAAGCATCCTCGTTGTTTTGTTTTTTTGTGCATAACTTAGCCAAAGTTATTTCTTGGCCAATGTTGTATGAAAATTGTGTTACAAAACATTCGGCTAAGTCTACAAAGGACTTAATGGATCCATGGGGTAATTGTGTAAACTATTCCAAGGTTGTACCACTAAGGCTCTTAGGGAATAATATCATGAGGTATATGTTGTTATAGGCCAGTTCTTGGCATTGGACTCTAAATTATTTTAAGTGTTTGATGGGGTTGTTCTTCCTTTTATACTTGTCAAATTTTGGGATCTCATATTCTTTACAAAAGGGGATTGCTAATATAGGCTGGTCAAATAGATAAGGACATATATCTTCATACCTAAAGGTTTTCTTCGTTTGACCACTTTGGATTCCTTGGATCATGTCTTTCATTTTTTGTAACTCTTGGGAAAGTTAATGATCTTGTGGAGGATTTTGGGGTGGTTGGTTGTACGTGTATTGATAGGAAGGTGTTGATGGGGGACTATTAATGTTAAGGTTGTATTGTTGACGATTAGGGGTTGGTACTTGATTGTTGGTATGTGGGAGATTTTGAGGAGGTGGAAGTGAAAGATTGTTGTGTGGGTATGGTTGTGTTGGAAGGGGCGTAAGTAATGTTAGCATTGGGTGGGATAGTGACCCTTAGATGTGATGTAAGTGGGGGTATATTATTGATGGGTTGTGTTAAATTTGTGGAGAGAGGGAAATTTGTGTTTATGATGAGAGTTATTGTGGTATTTGATGAAGGTGTTGGGTTGGTGTTAGATGAGATTGTGTTTATGGAAGAGGTTTTTTTTGTTAATGGGGATATATTGGATTGGTTTTTGTTGGTGGAAGAGGGGATATTGGTGTTAAGTTGTAGTCTAATGATATTATCAAAGAAATTATTGGATGATGAGGGATTGCTTGAGGGTCACTACCCATTGCTTGTAGGATGTCATCGGTGGAGGGTATTTTAGCCCCTTTGTGCTATGAGGCTAAGGACAAGGTGGTATTTGTCAAGGATAATGATTCTCTCCATCATTTCTTGGTTATAAGGGTTATTGGGGAATTCCCTTAACCTAGGGGACTCTTCTAGAGAATCTACCATGTCTTCATGATGGGTAGGTGGTTGATACGAAGTGTTATTGAAAAATGCCTCTCCTTGAGAATCCATTAATTTCCTTGCTTGTGATCTAGTGATTGGCATGCAAAGGAAGGATTATTTAAGAGATTAAGGGTGTGAATTTTGGACTAGGTTTGGACTTGGATTTGTGATAAAGAGGATGGTAAAGGTTGTTGATTAGGATGTACTTAGGATTGATTTTAAAGGATTTGGTTTGGGGTGATTGAATTGGTGATGTGATTAAGGATGGTTTGATTGGATTGGTATGATAAGATTGTTTTAGGATGAGTGGATTAATTTTATGGTAGGAAACCAAAGGTTGTGATCAAAATTTCTAACCTAGATCCTTAGGATGGGATGATTTTGGATTTGTTTACTTAGGATAGGCAAGTTCCTAAGCAAGGTTAGATAGGGATGATTTTGAAAAACTTAGCAAAAGGGAGCAACTCCTTAGGCTAAATTATTCAAAAAGGATGGTCTAACCAAGTATGCAACTAAATATAGGAAATTTCTTAAGCTACCCTTAGATTAGCAAGGATAATGTAGGATCTATATTAACTCCTAATTAAAAATTTGGTTTGAAAAGGATGATGAAAAATGATGATTTTTGAATATTTAGAGGATGTGTCTTAAGGTTGGATTTGGATGATGATAATGGGATGGACAAGATGATGATGGGGTGATATGAAGTCCAACATGTTAAATGATAAGTGATTCGAAGGTTTTTCATAAGTCCCAAGGGCCAGGTTTAAATGATGGGGAGGGTGGGGGAATTGATGATGAAAACTTTACGTATGAAGATGGAGTGGTTGATGATCAAAAGGTGACAAAGTTGCAGATTATTTGAGACTAATGAGGGAGCCCTAGGAGGTCAAGATCAAATACTTAGGTTCTATGATTAGACGTAGGTGCAACAAGTTTTGACAGAGGTGTAGAATCATAGGCGTAACAGGTTTTGACAGAGGTGCATGAGGTTTGATCATAGGTGCATTTCTATAGTCTTAGGTGTTTTGGAAAGAGATTTGATAAACAATAAAACACATTAGCTAATTTTGGAATTTTTTAGTATTTTCAAAGGGATATAGTCAAATCCTCAGCCATTTGGCTGATTCGTCTTCATGGGTTTCACACAAAAAGACACTTCAAGAACTTGATTACGAGCCCTAAGCTCAAGTAGGTTTATAGATTAATGTGGGCCCACCACCCAAGCAAGCTTAGGTTAATACTTATTGATACTTTGGTGACACACCCTTTCTCATGAACACTAGATCTCTAAGATCTAGTGGCACAAGGTTGTCAACAGATGCCATAAACTCACCTTTTCTCTCTCCTTGGGAACTATTGTAGTTCACCACAAGGATTTCTATCTCAACCTAAGGGAGTACATGGTGAGTAACTTCAAGGTATGACCCACATCCCTTGCACCACACTAACCTATGTTTGTTGGCTTTCTAGGCTTACAATGTTTTTCTAGGGAGTCATCTATATCTGCAAGGTATGTGAGGCTCAAATTGTGAACACTAGTCCCTCACAAGTGTGGGTGGGGAACTTCAAAAAGGTATTGAGAACTCAAACTAGCCCTTCACTCCTAGCTTGGAATCACCCTAAGCAATCAAAGCTTCACCAATTACAATGCAACTAGATTGGGCTACAACTTTAGTTCTCCCCCCTTTATATACCCTGTCAATACATGTGGTTGAGATCGTCCCCTAGTGTGATGAAATCCCTAGGAAGGTCTCCTAAAGGGAAAGGTATGCAAGGTTTTTTTGATCCTCAAGATCGCATAGAGCTTGAGAGGAGAGCATACACATAAACTAGCAACCTTATGTTTACTTAAAACATGATCTAAAAAAATGAAGAGATGCAAAGATTTCTAATCCCCAAGATCACACTAAGTGCGAGAGGAGAGCATATGTCTATTGCACCCTTCGAAGCATAGAAAAAAAAATAATTAACCCACTACTCTAATTTAGTTCCTAGATTAGTGGAAAAACAAAAGGTCTCGGTCAAACGTCCTATAAAACCATGGATTAGTAGTTGATTATATTTATCTTTGATGATCGAATAGTTGCACCACTCGTTGGTCCAAATGTTAGCTCAAAAAATACAAAACTATATGGAAGTGCAATTTTATAGAGTGTAGACACGAAAGCATAGAAATAGAAAATAGAGATTTTAACATTGGAAATAGAAGCGTCAAAATGTGAACAATGGCACCTGTGTTAATCTAGAAATAAATGGCGGAAATTAGGCCTAATTACTAATAATATAGCTATTTCTAATTAAAATGTACAAAATACTAATATTTTTTTTAAGATTAGCTAAATAGAAACATCCAAAATGTTGAAATAATACCAAAATAGATCAACTAATTAGCCTAGATGGAAGTGTCGAAATAAAAAAAATGGTTCCTACATTTAGAGACTTAGTTGGCCCAAGCTAGAGTAATATATTGATTCTTTGCTAAATATGTTCACTAGAAGTGTAGGTTACTGTGAAATTCCTGATTAACAAACTATGCTAGAATAGAGAATATACAAACTGCTATGCTAAAACATAGATATTTTTCTAGCAAATGAATGTACAACAAGTTGCTATGCAAGCATTACAAATCACAATGTAGGCACAGTTATGTAGATTCTGAAAGTTTTGATGCATGCATAGAAAAAAAACGCTTTACTAGAATGAAATATATTTTACCTAATGCACTTAAAATGTGAATTCTTTTTCCTTTTAAGGTTAATTATAGAACTAAAAACAAAATGTGAGATGATAACTAGTGATCTTGTTTAGCCTAGGAAGATTTTTAGGTTAATTTTAGATTATGGTTATTTTTATCTTTGCTTTTAGTGTGATAGTTGTAAAATAAAATAAAAACTAAATATATTAGCAGGTGATAACAAATAATATAAGCTTTAAACCTAGATATAACACTGAAGACAAGCCTAAAATACTAAAGAAACCCTACAAAAACCTGAGAGTTGTTAGCAAAATGATTAAACAAAATCCTCAAAATGTGGGCCCCAAAATTTGAGATGCAGGTGTGAAGATTCGGCTCACAAGCACTACAAGATTGGACATGGGTATAGTAATCTAAGATGAAAGCACCATAGGTTGCTATGAAAGTGTGAAAAGTCTCCTTAGAAGCGTGATTCTACAACATCCAAAACCTACAAACCTTTAAATCAAACAACTTTGACAAAAATGTTAGTAGGGACATGGGTCCCACTGGGCATGCCAAATGTAGAGTTATAATTTAACACCAAAAGCATAAAATTACTAATGAAATGACATAAAATTAAAAACACAACATTATACCTTTGGTGGCCCTCAAGATTGAGCTCAAGAAGCACCCTATTATTTTTGGATTTTCTCAAGGATGGATGTAGATTGCTCACAAGATTGCACCAGCATAATATTAGCTCAAATTCAAGATGGAAAAATGAGTGGATGAAGGCTCAATTTATAAAAAATTGGAGGGGGAAACAGAGGGTCAAGATTGAAAGTTGATGAAGGGCTAGGGTTGATTAGGGATGTGATGCATGGATCGAGCTTGAGGATTGATTAGCATTGTGACAAGTGTCACAATTGAGTGTGAGAGAAGATATGAGGTAAAGGTATGCTCACACATGTGTGAGCACACCTTGGGATGACACCTCATTTAATTTTGGAGGTTAGGTGCAAGATAGTGGAGGTAGGTGGGGTTGTTTGCGTTAATGAGACAAGATTAGGGGGTTCATGATGGATTTTAAATTGGGAAATAATGGTAATGATGGGGGTTAGGATAGTTAATTAGGGATTAATTAGGATAATGAGGTGGGTGGAGTTAAAAGTTGGAGAATGGGATAATGGAGGTTAGTAGGTTAATTAACATAATAGGAATTAGGAACATTGGGGATTTTAATGGGATCAATTAAATAACAAGAATTATTTAATTGATTAGCAAAACTATAGGAAAGTAACATAATTAATTAAAATATTTAATTAATTATAAGATGAAAATATATCAATTAATTAAATAAATATATTTAATTAATTAAAATGTGGAAGAATATGTAAATTAATTAAATAAAGCCATTTAATTAATTAAAATAGAGTAATGTTAGATTTAGGGTGACTACATGTATATCACCTAACTAATTTTAAATTAGGTTCTATTCACACTCACATGCTTAATCTTACTTAGTTCATTTAATTTTTGCATTTCATGTCATAGGATTAAGAAACATTCCATTGTCTTAATTTATCCTAGGGTTTGATTCTTGTCTTTGTAACAAGGGTTTCTTCATTATCTACTATACTAGTTTGATTTATGCATCTAATGAATTATTTGGATTCATATAATTTCCATTTCTTCTCTCTTGTGTGGGAGTTTGTTTCGGTTTTAGGTAATCCTTGGATCCTATGAGGTTAAACAATAAATCTTATATGATATTGAGTTGAGGTAGGTTTCATGCTTTTATGTAATATTGTGGCATCTCTTTGGATTAGATCTTATTTTTGTGCATTCACATGATGAAGGATGAGGAAGTTCTTGTTTTGGATGATGTTCACCTTTCTTGTTGTTGCAAGTATCTTGATGAAGTACTTGGATTCTTTGATGGTACATGTTGGCTATAGGGATTGTTCCCTTGATGATTCAATTTACTTTTGACCCCTTATGTAATACATACAAGTGGGAGAATGTTGAGAAAAAGTTGTGTTGTTCATCTATATGATGTTTATAATATAAAATATAGTAACTTTTTTTATGGATCTAAGAAATATAGGAATGAATGTATCACATTGATTAGGAATTTTTGGAGCCACTTTGTATGATTTATTTAACATTAGAATACATACCCATAAATTAATACCAAAAATTAAATGAAGGGGACATGGTTTTATAAGCTCATGGTATTATACACATGAATTTTGTAATGCCACTTGGTTGTTTTGTGCAAGCTTGTTTCTATAAAAGCAAGCAAGCAAGTACTTATTGACGTTGGTTATCATAACCATTAGCTCATTGGCCAAGGTTGATTGAGCATCTCTTCTAAGTTGCATATGTGAGGAGAGAAAGTATGGCTTAGGATGTACACAATTATATGAGTCTCATTTTCTTGTTCATATGGAGTGCCATTATGGAGCTTAATGTTTAGAGGCCTTGCATGGATACCCTACAAGTGTATTCATATTTGTTCATAAGATAATACATTAATTGTGTCAGTTCTTTCACAAGTTTTTTTTTTCCTTTGAATTTTTTCCTAGGGTACATGTTATGTCATGTAGATGGTATTTTTTTCTATTCATTTACAATGTGGATTCTAAATACTTTTTTGCATATTATTCTCTCTTGGGGCTATGTGGAAATGGTTTATATTGTTGTAACCCTTCAAAATTTGTAATATATTGTGTTGAGAAATTATTTTCTTTGCATTTGTCTATGAGAGAAATATTCCAAATATTGCAATATAATACTTATTAGAAAAAAGATCTTACATTTCCAAAGACTTGTCTATAATCTTTGGTATTTTTATTTCTACAAGGTATTTATGGTTATTCAAGTGAGACTTGTTCCATTTTCTTTCTAATTTTATGTTATGCAATAATTTTACTCAAACATAAGGGTGGAGGTAAGGAACTTATTGAATGGATAGATACATGAATTCATGCATAAAGCTACTATATGAGGTCATAATTTTGGCTTGACCATGAGAAACCTAATAATATTTATCATCACATGAAAAAAGAATGCTCCCATATAATTTAAAATTTAAATAATATTTTATATTTTATCTTTGATTGGCTTATGCCTTTATGTCAATGAGAGGAGACTGATATGTAGAAAACACCAACCTTTCCTAATTGGATTTTAGGTGGTTCTAGATCTAGCTGATTTCATTGAAATTTTAATCCCATTGGAAACTCCAACAAGCCTCTAAAATTATAAAATTGCTTGAAGAACGATGGAAGAATTTGATTGGAGACATGCCTCTCTGAATTTCAAATCCTTCCTTAGAAGACCATGAATGGTGAATTGCGATTTTTTTTATCCTAAACTACTAGATGAGGATATTATAATGTTGGATATTTTCTACGTGAGTGAACTTCTCGATAAAAAATAATATGTTGTTTTTAGTTTTTTTAATTCATTCTTTTATTCTTTTGTAGATTATATACAAGGGAAATGTGATGTCTCTATAGGTACCTCTATTATCTCTATATAGTATGAAGAGTAAATACTCATTACTTTAAATTATAAATTAATTGAAGCTATTTGAATTGTCTATTACTATTAGAGGGAAATGTATTTATTTTAGATTCAGACATATTTTTGAATATACATGTGTATGAATGCATAGATACACTTACAAAGTTACCTAGTCCAAATTTGACACCAATAAAATATAGATATGTCTCACTCCACACACTTTATGAAATAACATGGCTTCAATCAATATGTCACATTCCACCTCCTCCAATGATTAATTTATAATGCAAATCACTAAAGCTAAATAATAATGCATATAACTAAAGAAAATATTTTTTATCTTCTTGAACAATTAGTTGGAATTGTCTCTTATATATAAAGAGATGGATTTACTTTAATGAATATATGTGTGTATAAAGATAAGAATACACTTACAAAGTCACTTGGTCCACATTAGGCACCAATAAATACAAACATGCCTAAATTTGCATGCTAACAAAATCACCTTAAATTTAATATCATTAGTTTGTCACATTCCACCTTCTTTGATAACTAGATTATAATTGTACATGAAATTTGTGGACACGGAAAAAGTAACCCTTCTACTTTTTCTCATGATCAGGCCCTCCTAGTGGACTTTGGCTTGATTTTTCCTAGATTTAATGTTGTAATGTGGTCAACACATTCACATTAGCTCTTGGACCCTTGTGAATCATTAAGACTTCTAGGATGTCTTGTAAAAGTATTGTGAAGTGTTGTAACCCACTTTTACACTTTTCTAGGACCCTTTCATTATAATTCACTTAAATAACCCCTTTTTATCACTTGCCAAGTCTTATTTCAAAGTGTTTTAAAGAGTTGTAACAAACTCTCATGCTTTTCTAGACTTGTCATCACTAAATCAACCCTTTCTCATGTTCAAATGACCCCTTAATACACTTTCCAACCATATTTAAGTGTATTTTTTAGCATATTCCCATTAGAACTTATTTAATGCACTTTAATTTCTAACACCCAGTAAAATTTCCTTGGTGGGACCAAGTCACAACCTGGGGTGACTTAGTCCTACTGGGCACAAATTTTTTTTTTTAAAATTCTTGGTGAGATTTTATTCTCTTACCCTTGAGGTCGGCCTATGATGTGTTATTTTCAAGAATTAATGGAAAATCAAGTATAAATAAGGGTTTTTCCTCTCATTTTAACACTGACTACCTATTCATTCAAGCATTCAATTTCTTAATCATTTTCAAGCATTCAAGCATCTCTAAGCATCATCAAGTCATCCATTAGAGCACTTCATTGCATATCTTCATATTTCTATATCAAGGGTTTGGTAAGTTTATGACATTGCACGTTGTTTATTTATCATTCTCTTCTTATTTCATTTCATCTCATAGTGTTTGATTACCAAATCAGGGTTTGACTAAGACAAACCCCTATACTCTAACCCTTAGCCCATTTTCCCCTCTTTGCATGTGTGTTTGTAGGTATTGTATGTAGATTTCTCAAAGAGGAAAGTGTCAAAAAGGTGTTGCAAAGTCATAAAAGTCAACATAACCCTAATTGAAGCTTGGAGACCACTTTTAGCTTGTGTTTTACATATTTAGATTCAAACACCTGTTAAGACGAGAAGTGTAGATCAAGAACTATAGAATCTTGTTCATAAATTCTAGAAATTTCTAGGTGGAATAAGTCACCATCTATGATGAATTAGTCCCACTTCCAGGCTTGAAAATTGATTTTTACATTTCAAAGTACCCCATTTGGTAGATTCTTGTTCTAGTATATTCTCCCTAAAACTAGACTAAGTCACCCAACTTGGTGTAAGTGTCCCAGTCAACATTTTGAGTCAACTCTATAGGATTCTAGAGCCTCTCTACATTAGACTTCAGATTCTAGGTGCACCTCTGCAATTTTGTTTAGTTCTTTTATCATTTACTTGCATTCTTAAATGTTTTTGCATACATCACTGTGTTTTCAAACACTACACATTTCTTAGTTTTGAATTCATAATCAATAACTTTTGTTCATTTTTTGCATTTATTCCATCTCATCTAGGAACATTACACCCACATCACATCAATCTTTGAATGTATAAATTTTATTTTGGCCTAATCTTTATTCTTTTAGGTGAAAAACCCTAGAAGGACCATAAAGCATTCGAGTGCCAAAATATTTGTTTACATTTTGGTGAACTTGACTTTTGAACGTTTTTGCTTCTAATTTCAAGAGAATCCTATATTTAAATTGCATTAGCATTGTATTAATTTTTGCATTATTTAAACTGCATCATAGGGTTTTTAACATTGCATTAGTGAAAAGCTCATATAGTTTGCATTTTTGCATCATATTTCATTAGAAAACAACAAAAATTTTGCATTTTCATACTATAGTTTCATCTATGCATCTGAAAGACATCAAATTGCATTCAAATTTTTTTGAAAAAAATCAAAAAAAAATCCTCACTAGGACTAATTTTCCACACTAGGCGACTTAGTCCTGCACATTTTGCACTATAATTTCTGGTATTTTTTGAGCATTTTCTGCTTTACTATTTTCTGTTATTGCATCTCTATTATAGTTTCTAGAATTTACGTTATTTTCATTTTATTGCTACTAGTTTTTATTTCATTTGCACCCACCCCACCTTTAGTATCATTTGTATGAGTGTTTGGTGCTCTATTGATAATACTTTAGTGAGAAGAAGTTCACGACTCATGGCATCCTGCAATAACACACTCATTGTGGACCTCGGGTTGTCCCAAGCTACTAATCCTGGTATTGACAATAGTGCATTAGGCATGAAACCTACCTTTAATAATACTTTTCCTTCCAATAATATGCCAATTGACACACAAAATGATCACATTCTACAAGATAAAATCATTAACATTCATGAGGATTTAGCACATCTGCAAAAAAACATGTGTCTTGAAAACATTTCAACCACTGCAATTCCTGCTATAGACAACATCCATCGTCTCCTTGAAAACAATGAAGGCTTAGATGTTATGAAACAAATTGTTGAGATATACCATAAATATATTCCTTCCATCTCTAGTATATCTCAACCAAAAAACATTGTGGTTAGTCAAGTTAGACTTAACACTCATCCTCCTTCCACAGTAGCATCCATACCTATCTACACCATTGTGCAAGTCAAACAACAATGCAACAAGTTAGCAGTGTGATTCCTTTCTCGATTATTCCTACTTGCATTCCTAATTCTTATGTGGCATCAAATGTTTTCTACTCTTCCACCTTACCATCCATTAGCATTCCCTTCACTTTCCCTACCACTACATACACTCCATCACCACTTTCCCTTCCACCTCATACCAGTTACACTAACCCTCTCATAACACAACTCTTCCACATTGTTTCCTCTATGCAACAAAAAATATCCACCATAAGTCAAAGTCACAATTCCCCACCTACCTATTATGTCTGTAGCAGCCCATTATCTTTGGAAATATTAAGAACAAAGATGCCACAAGGAATATAAATTCCTAGATTTGAGAAGTATGGAGGAAATGGAAATCATACTAATCATGTTAATGCTTACATAGCCTTATGTAGTGACTTTGTCCTTGATGATAAACTATTGGCCAAACTGTTTCTTGGGACTTTAAAAGACATTGTCTTAGAGTGGTTTTCATCCTTACCAAATAATTCAATTCATTCATTCAATGAACTAGTTGATGCATTCATAAGTCATGGATGAAAAATTATCTGATTTCATCTCACTATATCAGTTACCTTATGCCCAACTAGATGTCAAGATTCTTGATCCGCATCTCCAAAAGATGTTCATTGAAAATTTACAAAGTCACATTCAAGATAGATTGACCGTGATGAAATTTCCCTCCCTTATGCACTTATGTACAACCCTTTACAATTATCACAATTTGATTAGTAGTCGTGATACCAAGTCTACTACTAGTTGAACTGAAAATATGAACCTAGCACTTTAAAAAATTCAAAACCATTTCAAGAATCAAACAAAGTATTTTTACAATTTAAACCCCTCCTCAACAACCACCTCAACCTGTCAACAATCAAGTAATAGTTGTTAAAGCCACGATACCTTTTACTTATGGAGATCCAAAGAGATAGTTTACACCTTTACCAAACACTCTTCATAACACAATGTCCCAACTATTGCAAAAATAGATGATTACTTTAGCTACTGTTAAACCATTGGATCCAACTAAACCTTTTCCTCCAACCTTTCAACCCAATGCTTATTGCCATTATCATAGACAAAATGGACATGACACAAAATAATGTAAGATTCTTAAATACATAGTGCAAGACCTCATTAATTTTGGCCATCTATCTATTTCAAATATTAATGTTAAATGCAATCCATTTGTTGCCCCACCCAATGAAAATTTGAATTTTTTTACCAATTTGATGCCCAAACATACTATGTCATTCATCAAAGCCAATGAAATTCAAAACAATGATGTGATGACTATTCATAAAGATACTAAACATCTTGATCCTATTCCACATACCACTTCTATTAATCCTATGCATGATATGGTAGGTGCAATAGATGTCATCCCTCGCAAGGGCCCAACTAAGAAATCTCTTGATATTACTTTCTCTTCTAAGGATATTTTTCCAAATCTTCTCGATGGTCCCCTTTACATAGCTGGCCATATTTATGATAAGCCCACTAATAGGATACTCATAGATCTCGCCTGTGGTGAGAATGTGATCACTGAGAAATTTTTGGTATTACATGATCTTTATAGAGATGATTATGAAAAACCGAGAGCATGGATCAAAACACATAATGGTTTTGTGTGCCCTACAATAGGATCGGTCATCCTTGCATTACAAATAGGACCTAAGACAATGGATGTAACATTCCCCATCATTCCACAACTAGATTGGTTTCGTTTGTGGCTAGGCCATCCATGGCTTTGCTTGATGAAAGTTGTTTCTTCAGTCATACACAAATGTCTAAATTTTTTGCATGATGATGACACATTCACTATTCACCATAGTAGCTTTAACCCTTTGTCTTCTAAAGGAAATTTCTCCTTACAAGCCTTTTGGCCTGAGCCCATGAAACCCATAACACCTCGCAAAGATTTATTTTTCATTGCTTATCAAAAGTTTAAAGAATTTTTTTTTTCCGAATTGTCCCTCCACAACATGTCCCCATCCACTTCCGACACTCCCATTCTAGATGATACAATGCTTCAACCTGAACCTGAATCAAAAACTCAAGATCACCCAACAATAAACACTTCACCTTCATCATCCAAATGCCCAAGAGAAAATGAAACCAACCCCATCATGCCCCCTCACATAAAACAATTTTATAAAGTAAAAGAGAAAGTGATTGACCCACCTCCTATGGTTCCTTCTATTATTCCCCTTAGTGAAGAACAAGAGCCTATGGTGGATCAACCCACTCTTACACCAACACAACTTCAAAATAGAATTAAAATAAATTGAGGTGGTAGGGAGCATAGGTGTCGATGTTGTCTCCTTGCTCACACATTACAAAATGAAGAAAACAAAGAAAATCAACATCCACACTTGATAGAAGCAATTCTTGATAGTCCACCTCCCCAATCACAAAAAAATGATCCAATACAACCACAACTCATAATACACCCATCATTGGACATTACCACATGTCCTCTAGTTGTGATTAATCTGGATGACGATGATGAGATCACTAAAATTGACAAAGAGATACATAATGATCTGAATACATTATTTTCCTCTTCCATGAGCTTAAATGATAAATCTCCTACAACAAGTGTAGAACCTAGCACTTCACCTAGTTCAGCCCTTGCTCTTGTCCCTTTAGCCAATTGTCCACCTTCCAAACATGATTGTGAGGCAAATGACTTATTAGATGGTTGATTTGCATTCGTCTTGCTATCCCTTTACATTTTTCTTTTTTCTTTTGTGTCTGTATGTGTATCGTGCTCCCCCATGATGTGACATTTGATGTTATCTCTCTCTTTGTGCACTTCCTCTATTTGTCCCTTCATTCTTATAT
Source organism: Sequoia sempervirens (assembly GCA_007258455.2). Lineage (NCBI taxonomy): Eukaryota > Viridiplantae > Streptophyta > Pinopsida > Cupressales > Cupressaceae > Sequoia > Sequoia sempervirens. The sequence goes on along the minus strand of VDFB02000002.1, from coordinate 20,804,022 downwards.
ATGCCATACATTGATTTTTCCTTTCACCTTTGTTTTGTGTTTTCCTTTTGGGGATGACACAAAGTGTTGGGACACCCTATGTCTCTTCCATGTTGACCAAAAAGGTCTTTCTATTTTCTTTTTCGCCTTTGTTTTGTGTTTTCCTTTTGGGGATGATGCAAGGCATTGAGACTGCAATGTCTCTTTCATGTTGACCCAAATTTTTTTCCTTTTGTTTTCCTTTTCATTTTCATTTTGCTTGTATTTTCCTTTTGGGGACATTGCAAAGCATTGAGACATCCTATGTCTCTTCTATGTTGACCCAAATGGATTTGTCTTTTTCTTTGTTTCTGCTCTCTTTGTGTCATTCTTCCAGTTCTATGTGTATTTGGGGAATGATGACAGTTCTGAGCTCCTTACAAAACATTGCAACAATGAACATATTGACCCCAAATCCATGAATCCCTTATGTGTTTGGTGTATTCCTTTTGGGGGAAATCCCTCTTTCTTTTGTTCCTTTTTCATTTGCATGACATAGCCTTACTCAGAAATGTATGACTTGGCATAGGGGCTTTCCAAGTTGGCTCCCATGTCTTGTTTCTTTTTGCATTTTTATTTTCCTACTTTAAAGTAATTTCTCACAGAACGGTGTGTAGCAATTCCTTTAAACAGGAGGCATACATTGGCATAATTAATTTCCATTCTTTTTTTTTTTCTTAGTGCAGCCTTCTTGTTCCATACGATGTGTTTGTCACTTTGTGGATGACATTGGGTATAGTGTCCTTCATAAGCATGATCTCTCTTGGAATATTACATTCCTCTTAGTGGCCTGATGCAATGCAATGCATCCCCTAAGTTATGACTATTTTATTCTTTGATTAGTCCTCTCTTAGAGACATTAGACACAATGTTCCCTAAGTTATAGACCTCACATGAACTAAGCAAAGACTCATTTGAACATTCTTTTTCATTTTTCATTTTGCATTTATATGGCTACCTTGCATAACACAACTTGGATGCTTGTGGTGCCATCGCATTTGTTCATGAGTTTAAAGCATATAAATTTTTTCTTGTCTCATGAAGCACGAAATGACATTGTCCTTTGTGGCACCTTATTAAAGTTATCAAGAGGTATAACTTTAGTATGGTTGAGCGGAAGCCCATTCCAAGGCATGAATTTCCCCATAGCCACCTATATGTTTGTGAGTACATAACAGCCATGAGTGTGTGTTTCTCACCTTTTGGGCCTTCTCACCCGATGAACAACCATGAGTTTCGTCACCCTAGAGTGAGTATGCATTTCCTTTTCCAAACAAACAACCTAGATCTGATCCACAATGAGCTAGACAAACGTTGAAGCTTGATTCAACTTTTTTCCCTCTTTTATTTGTTTTCATCATTTTCATGTGTGTTCCTTTGTGTTCATGTTTGGTTTTCCATGAGATCTTCATCTTGGGGGCTTGGTCATCCCTCTTGATCATTGTTGTCTCAACTTACTAGGACGAGTACATTTGGATCCCTCTTGATTGCATGTTTGACTACTTTAGTGTGAGTTTGAAGCAGGTTCATTCTCTCACTAAAGTGGGGGCTAACTGTGGACATGAAAAAAGTAACCCTTCTACTTTTTCTCATGTTCAAACCCTTCTAGTGGACTTTGGCTTGATTTTTCCTAGATTTAATGTTGTAATGTGGTCAACACATTCACATTCGGTCTTGGACCCTTGTGAATCATTAAGACTTCTAGGATGTCTTGTAAAAGTGTCGTGAAGTGTTGTAACCCACTTTCACACTTTTCTAGGACCCTTTCATTATAATTCACTTAAATAACCCCTTTTTATCACTTACCAAGTCTTATTTCAAAGTGTTGTAAAGGTTGTAACAAACTCTCATGCTTTTCTAGACTTGTCATCACTAAATCAACCCTTTCTCATGTTTAAATGACCCATTAAGACACTTTCCAAGTATACTTAAGTGTATTTTTGAGGATATTCCCATTAGACCTTATTTAATGTACTTTAATTTTTCAACACCCAGTGAAATTTCCCTAGTGGGACCAAGTCACCACTTGGAGAAACTTAGTCCCACTAGGCACAAAAGTCAAAATAATTTTAATTTCTTGGTGGGATTTTATTCTCTTACCCTTGAGTTCTAGCCTATGATGTGTTATTTTTGGGAATTAATGGAAAATCAAGTATAAATAAGGATTTTTCCTCTCATTTTAACACCAACTACCTATTCATTCAAGCATTCAATTTCTTAATCATTTTCAAGCATTCAAGCATCTCTAAGCATCATCAATAATTCCATTGGAGCACTTCATTGCATATCTTTAGATTTCCATATCAAGGGTTTGGTAAGTTTATGTCATTGCATGTTTATTTATCATTCTCTTCTTATTTCATTTTATTTCATAGGGTTTGATTACCAAATCAGGGTTTGACTAAGGAAAACCCCTCTACTCTAACACTTAACCCCTTTTCCCCTCTTTGCATGTGTGTTTGTAGGTATTGTATACAGATTTTTCAAAGAAGAAAGTGTCAAAAAGGTATTGCAAAGTCATCAAAGTCAACATAACCCTAATTGAAGCTTGAGAAACCAATTTCAGCCAGTTTTCTATAGATTTAGATTCAGACACCTGTCAAGAAGAGAAGTGCAGATCGAGAACTACAGAATCCTGTTCAGAAATTCCATAAATTCCTAGGGCTTGAAAATTGATTTTTACATTTCTGAGTACCCATTTGGCATATTCTTATTTTGGTAGATTTTCCATGAAACTGGACTAAGTCACCCAGCTTGGCATAAGTGTCCCAATCAACATTTCCAATCAACTCTGTAGGATTTTAGAGCCTGTCTACATCAGACTTCAAATTCCAAGTGCAACTCTCCAATTATGTTTAGTTCTTTTATCATTTACTTGCATTCTTAGGTGGTTTTGCATACATCACTTTGTTTTCAAACATTTCACATTTCTTAGTTTTGCATTCATAATCAATAACTTTTGTTTGTTTTATGCATTTAGTCCATCTCATCTAGGAACATTACACTCACATCACCTCAATATTTTAATGTATGCATTGTATTTTGGCCCAATCTTTATCCTTTTAGGTGAAAAACCCTAGAAGGACCATAAAGCATTCGGTGCCAAAATCTTTGTTTACAACATTTTATAGGGTATGTTGAAGATATTTGTGAATTATATTATTATTATTAGGAAAATATGTCTCAACCTTGCAATTATATAAGGTGTATTATTGATAGGTGAGCGTTGGGGGGTAAAAGGGGGTACCCCCTGTGAGGTTTAGGGGCTCATCCTCTAGGTGGGGGGTCCAAGGGTTGTGTGCCCCAACAGGGGTATATAAATATTTTATTATTGTAAATCTAGACCACTCATCATTAGTTCTCAAATCTAATATAGAAGATATTTTGTTAGCTTTCCTTTCCCTAGAAATAAACCCTATTTTATGAGGGTGTTTTATTATGGCTATGTATTGTGATGTATTTTGAGAGTTTAATAGCAATCGTGTTCCCTCTAGATGTCTGGTTGGTGATACTCCTATGAGAAGCTCACTCTACAAGTATATTCTAATCTTTGTTATTTCTGAATAATATTGGATGACTTTTGGAGTGTGGAGTTTTTCTCTCAAAAGGGTTTTTCCCACATAAATCATTGTGTTGTGGTATGTATGATATTTATGTTTAATTTTTTTGTATCTAATGTAAAGATTTGTAATTTTTGCATTAGACCTTCTCTCAAGATTAGTGTAGGAAATTTTTTTGCTACCTTATCTTCCTTACAAGTGGTATCAAAGCTTGATCACCTTTGGTTTCAGTTGTGGGTTGTTGAGTTTTTTGAACTAATCCATATTTTAGTGGGAGCTTGTGAAAAAGGTACTTTGTGATCTTGTTGCTAGAATTTTCAGATGGAAAGTCCATCAGGGAGAATAGAGTTGGATAGATTTTTTGGAAATAATTTTGAAATGTGTCCAAGCTGAATATAGAGGATTTGTTGATAGATCAATATTTGTGTGATGTTGTTGATGAGAATTTTTCAAGGCCTACAAATCCTACTTTGGCTGCTCAATATGTTGTTATGGATCATAAAGCCAAGGATCTAATTAGATTGTGCTTGTTAGACTCTATTTTAATCAATTTCTATGACAAGACCTCTACACATAAACTATGGAAGAAATTTGGTGCAATGTATCAAGCCAAATCTTTATTGAACAAGATTTTTGTGAGGAAGAAATTATATTCCTTGAGAATGGAAAAGGGTGAATGAATTACAAACCTCTTGGAAGCATTCAATATGTTTTTGGTTCAAGAATTAGTTGGTGTCAAAATGGATGATGATAATAAATTTCAAATATTGTTTCTTTCTTTTCCTGATTTGTGGGATTCTCTTGTTATGGCTATTGGGAATACTTCTATTATCTTGAAGACTGGAGATGTGGTGGGTTCTTTGCTTTCTGAAGAGATGAGGAGGAAGGTATCCATTAACACCAAGGAGGCCCTAAATTTTTATGGAATAACTAAGAAAAAAAGAAAGAATAATGAGAATCACGATAAATCCAAGTCCAAGGGGAGATCCAAATCTCCTAGAAAGTCTAAAGTTATTTTCTAGAACTATGATAAGCTTGGACATGTATTTGTAAGGATTGCAAAGAATAAAAAGAAGAGATTTGATTTTGATTCTGAGTTCAAGAAGGAAGATGGTGATGCATTCATTGTAGCTTTTGTAACTCGTGTAGGTAATGATGTATGGTTAAATGACTCATATGCATCTTTCCATATGACCTCTACTAGAGATTAGTTTTATAATTAAATATGAAGAATTTGATGGAGGTAAGGTGTACTTGGGTCATGATTCTTGTTTAAATATTGTTGATTGTAGTAAAGTTAGAATTGAGTTTCCTGATGGTAGAATAAAAAGGATTAATCTAGTGTATAATTGCATATCCCTATATTAGCACAAAATTTGTTATTTGTGACCAAACTAATAGTTGTAGGTGTGTAGATAATATTTTTCTAATGCATAATGCAATATGGTTAGAGGTGTTATGGTGATTACTAGAGGTGTCAGATATGACACATTGTATAAGCTTGATGCATGCATTGTTGAGTGCAATAGTACTTCTATGAAAAACAAGTCTATGAAATAGGTGAGGGTTTCATCTTCAACAAATGGTCATAGCTTTTGGATACCCAAGGGTTCTTTTTCTTCTAAATAAAAGTTACCTAGATAGAAAACTATGTTATGACACTAGATACTTGGCCACATTGGAGAAAAGGGTCTAAGGAACTTAAAAAATAAGAACCTTGTTGAAGGGTTGTCTAATTGTAATCTTGAATTTGATTTTTATAAGCATTGCATTTATGGAAAAAAAAATTGCATTCAATTTTAATCAAGTTATAATATTTGTGGTCTATTGGATCTTATTCATTCTAATGTATTTAGTCTTGTAGATGTTCCTTCAATTGGAAAATCCACATATTATGTTTCATGTATTGATGATTATAGTAGAAGGACATGGGTATACTTTCTCAAGAGTAAATCTAAAGTTTTTAGTTGATTTAAAGAATTTAAAGCAATGGTTGAGTTGTAGACTGGAAATAAGATAAAATGTTTGAGGATTGATAATGATGGTGATTTTTGTTCTAATGATTTTGATAGATTTTGTAAAGAATGTGGTATTTATAGAAAAAAGAAAACTTTGTATTCTCTACAACAGACTAGAGTTGCAAAAAGAATGAACATGACATTGATGGAGAAGGCTATGAGTATGTTGAGTGGTGTTGGTATAGAACAAAGGTTTTGGGCTGAATTTGTTTCCATGACTTGTTACCTAATTAGCAGGTCTCCTACATCAGATCTTGTTGATAAGACACTTATAGAGGCATGGTCGAGTCACAAGCATTCATTAAGACATCTTAGAGTTTTTGGTTGCGAGGTATACGCACATGTGAAAAAGAAGAAGTGAACAAAGTTGGAGAATAAGGTTGTGAAATACATCTTCATTAGATACAATTATGGTGTGAAAAAATACAAGCTTTGGAATCCTATTGCACATAAGGTACTATATAGTAGAAGTGTTATTTTTATAAAACCTAATCCTTCTTATGTTATAGTATAGCCAAAACAAAGTAAATAGATAGATGTGATTCAATTTCCTTCTACACCTGAGAAAGTTGAATCAAGGCCCATGGATAAACAAGAAGATGAGGAGACCTAATCTAGATCTGAATCTTTAGAAGAGGAGGAAGAACCTCCAACCCAACTTGTTCATAGGTCTACAAGGCATAGACAACCACCTGAAGGATATTCACCTGATGATTGGAGATGCATTTTATCTTTGAATATTAACATGGATGAACCTAGATCGGTAGAAGAGGCATTAGATATGAATGATTCAAAATCCTAGAATATTTCTATGGATGAAGAAATGTTTGCTTTAAAAAAGAATGATACATGAGATTTTGTGCCATTGTCTAAAGGAAGAAAACATGTTGGTTGCAAATGGGTGTTCAAGAAAAAGATTGGTTTAGATGGAGGTATTGAGAAGTACAAAGCAAGGTTGGTTGCCAAAGGTTACTCTCAAGCTGAGGGTGTTGATTATGGTGGGATATTTTCTCTTGTTGCAAAAATTACATCCATTAGATTTTTCCTTTTTATTGCTAGTGCTTATGATTTAGAGGTTGAGAAAATTGATGTAAAAACTACTTTCCTTCATGGTGACTTGGAGGAGGATATTTATATGAAACAACCAGAGAGCTACATGGTGAAAGGTAAAAGTAAATTCGTTTGCAAATTGAAAAAATCTTTGTATGGCCTAAAATAGAGTCCTAGGATGTGGTACCCAAAATTTGATACATATATGTTGAGTTTGTGATTTGAGCATTCTAAATCAGATCATTGTGTTTATTATAATACTGATGGTGATTGTTTCCTGCTTATTGCATTATATGTTGATGATATATGTTATTTATTAGTAAAGGGAAAAGTATGATTTTAGAATTAAGATCTCAACTTGCAACTAAATTTGAAATGAAAGCTCTGGGTGTAGTTAGACACATTATTGGGATGGAAATTAGAAGAGATGGAGTGAATCTAGAAAGTTATGGCTTGGACAAAGTAAGTATGTCAGTTCAATTTTATAGAGGTTTGACATATAGGATTGTAGACCACTGTGTGTTTCTTTTTCAGCTGGAACAAAATTATCTATTTTAGAATGTCCAAAATCCCCATCAAAAGATGGAAGACATGAGTAGAGTGCCTTACCAGAGTGCAATTGGAAGTAAATGATGTATGTTATGGTTTGTAATAGACTAGACATTGTCCAAGCAATGAGAGTTGTTTTTAGATATATGTCTAATCTTGGTAGAGTTCACTGGGATACAATTAAAAGAGTCTTCAGATATTTGTGAGGCACCTCAGAGTATTCCTTGTGCTATTATAATAATTTAATTGAAGATGAGATTTCACTTGATATTCATGGTTGTGTGGATTCAAAATGGGTAGGTGATGTTGATAGCAGATGATCCATTAGTGCTTACATGTTTACTTTATTTGGTGGTACAATTAGTTGGAAGAGTAAGTGTAGGTTGTGGTTGCTTTGTTCACTACTGAAGCTGAGTATATGGCAACTACTCATGCTTGTAAAGAATCCATTTGGTTCAAGAGGTTGTGTTCAAATATTGATATAAAATAAGGTACAGTGACAATTTATTGTGATATGTCTCACTAAGAACTTGACATTTCATGTTAGGACCAAGCACCAACATTTGCATAGTATCATTTTGCTAGAGCTATAGTCAAAGATGGCAGGGTGAATCTGGTTAAGGTAAATACTTTGATGAATGTTGTTGATTCTTTAACTAAGCTTATGAGCATAGAGAAGTTTAGATGGTGTTCAGAGTCTATGGGCCTTTTGGTCCCTAGCAATTAAGAGATGGTGTTTATGCTCCCTCTTGTTACTCTTGCAAGGTGTTCACCAAGTGAGATATTTGTTGGGAAAATGTGTCTCAACCTTGAAATTATATAAGGTGTAATGTTGATAGGTGAGTGCAGGGGGTGTACCCCCCCTATGGGGTTTGAGGGTTGTGCGCCCCGATGAGGGTTTGGGGGCAACACCCCCAAAAGCCACATTTTATGTATATTTTATTATCGTAAATCTAGACCGTTCATCATTAGATCTCAAATCTAATAGGAGATGTTTTGTTGGCTTGTCTTGCCCTAGAAGGCAACCCTATTTTATGAGGGTGTTGCATTACGACTGTATTGTGATGTATTTTATTAGTCTGATAGCAGTTGTGTTGCCTTTGGATCTTTGGTTGGTGATACTCCTGTGAGAAGCTTGCTCTGCAAGTATATTGTAATCTTTGTGATGTTTGAATAATATATTGGACTACTTTTGGAGTGGTGTTTTTCTCCCGAAAGGGTTTTCCTCACGTAAATTACTATGTTGTAGTATGCATGATCTATTTATGCTTATTTTTGCTTAAGTTTTTGTAACTATTGTGAAGATCTATAATATTTTGCAATATCCTCCTCTCAAGATTAGTATAGGAAGTTGTTCCGCTATCTTAGCTTCCTTACAATTATAATATACTAGTGTGTTTATCTTTTGAATGTCTTAGTCAACCTTTTTTTGTAGCATATGTTTGTATTACACAAATGATATTATAATTGTATATGAGTATGACATAAAATTAATTCATCTATTGTTTCAAATAATTGTAGTGTTGATATAAACTATATTGCTTATTAGAAAAAAAATCTTGTAGTTGAAGCTTATTATATCAATGGCTTTTTTCAAATAATTATCAATAGTAATAATTATGTTACATTCAAAGTCATTTTAATATATTCATCAAAATCTCTTTAATTATTATAAACCCATAAGATTGTTATAAATTAATAAAAGTATCTAAAGATGCAATTGAATAGCTGATACACATACATAAATAATTTCGTTGACCAAAAATTATATAAAATAGATTAAAAAAAACATAAATACACAGTAAGAACTATTTTTATATATATCATTCAATAACTCCTTTATATACTTCTAAAAATGTGCTTTAATTTTCAATTATAAAAACAAAGCTTTGATTTGGACAATAGATGCCATAGTTTAAGATCATATTGACCATCATAGGCGGACATGTCCACTTCTTTTGTATTTTATGTTACCTCTTGTGGTCATCAACCTCGTCAAACCAACATGCCAGACAAGCCTCTATTTCAAACAAACACTAACAAACAAAAGCTTGCATTGGAAATGGCAATTCAACTCCATTTCTGTTTGAATTCCTTCCTGTAACTAAAACTAGCTGGCATTCATTTTTTCTTTAAATTATCCTTCTCTGCACATTACTATCCTTAATTTTATCCAATTGGAGGTTTTCGCTTTTGTTTTCATCTCATTGGGTCAGAAGGACCTGACTGATACGATTTAGTTAAGCCGTTTGTGAAGGAAGATCCAGAAAAAAAGAGAGAAAAGAAAACATCTGCAATGTCTACTATGTGGAGAACAAGGAGCTGTGTGGTAATCTTACTGTGTGTTGCATTAATATCACTGACTTGTGTCATTTTATCCTATTCAGACAAGTCAAATCAGCTGATCAAATGGTTTCCGGGAAAAGCCTTTCCGTCAGAAATTTATGGGCCAAAGGTACCAACCTGGTATGCAAATTCTCACTGGAATTATTGGGTCTTAACAAAATGGGTCCTTTCTTGCTGGGAACCATTCAAATTTAAATCTTGGATGGAATCCTTGGTTTGATTATGATGCAGGTTTGAGTTATAAAGGTGTTGTGAATTGGGTTTTGTACATTTTATTTATTACATGGGAAATAAGGGAGGCATCTTTGGAATTTTATCATAAAATTGAAAACAGTCATACTTTAGCAGCCATTCATGGCTCTCTTGAGTGGAAATTCAAATATGCAATTGGATTAGATCAGTTGAAAGTGATTGTACATTAACAAATATCAGACTTTTGGAGTAATGATTTTACAATATAGGTGGGTAATACGATTATAGTATTAGTTGATTTTAGTATAGACCAAGTAAAGTGTGTTGCAGATATTGTTTGTGTTCAAATTGTAATTCAACTGAAATGAAAAATATACTGTGAAGTTTCCTGTGTTGCCTCAGAGCTATTTTTTCAATACTGAGTTGCAGGATTTTGCATAAATTTCCAAAGATCTATTGATTTCCTTAAGAAACTCATGCAAAACTTCTATGGTTTATGACTTAATTTAGCCCATCCTTTCCAATACTTGTGTTGGAAAAGTTTTTGTTTTTTTTTTTAAACCAAAGGTGAGGCACTTAATTTTCTTCCCTTTCTCAGTAACACCGCCCCAAAAGACAATACTTTGAACTTTATAGGTTAAAATAAGAATATGAAGCCTAATGCTTTTCTTTATCCAAATATTTTCTATTCCAAACTATAAAGAATATGAAAGGTCTAGTTCTTTATTCCAATATTCCCATTTTTTTTAAGTCTAACATGTTAGATTTGTTCTGTTATCTTATATAAAAGCACTAACCTATGCTGATTGCTATATAATTTTGAGACATAAAGGCATTTTGAATTGGATTTTCCACATTTTATAAACTACATAGTAAAGTACTGAGGCATCTTTGGAATGCTGTCATAAAATTGAGAACAGTCACATTTTGACAGCCATTGATCTCTCTGTTGATAGGAAATTGAAATATGCAATTGAATTAATTCAGTTGAAAGTCATTGCACATCAACAAAGATGAAACATTTTAGAGTTATGGTTTTCAAAATTTATAATATAAGTGGGTAAGCATGAGTTGGACCCTGTATTAGTTGATTTAGTTTAGGCCAAGAAAAGGGCCTTGAAGATATTGTCCTGTTCAAATTGTGTTCAACTGAAATTTAAAATACAGCGTGAATTTTTGTGTGTTGCCACAGAACTGTTTTTCAATACTGTTTGTAGGATGTTCCATAAGTTTCCAAAAATCTATTTATTTCCTTAAGAAACTTATGCAAAGTTTCTGGAGTTTATGACCTAACTTGCATTTTGGGATTTTTTATTTTTTTAAAGAAAGCATGGAACCTAATGATTTTCTCTGTTCTAATGTTTCCTGTCTTCAGTCCCTCCCTCCCCAAAAAACTACTTAACTTTCAAAGGTTAGGATAAGCAGGTGGAGCCTGTTGGATTCTTCTATCCCCAGTTCCAATCTAAGAAAGAAATATTGAAGTTACAGTTTAGAAACAATCATACAATGTGCAGTCATTTTCAAGCCCAACTGAGACTTATTCCATGGTGCCTTCGCTTTCTTTTATTCTGTTTGCAAAGTAAGACATTATTTTAACATTTGGTGAGCAATAATGAAACAAAAAATAAATTGAAAGGAAAAGAAGTTCAAGAATCTTGTTCAACTCTTCACAATAGAAATAATTTTTTTATTCAACTTTTATGTATGTGAAGGGGAAAATAGACCCAAAACTCATGCATGCAATCGATTTTTTTTCAAAAAATGTATTGAACTAATCTCCATAACCTGAACAGACCATACAACATGAAAATATACAATATACTTTCAACAAAATGAGATATTTGTTTATCTTCCACTGTTAATTGCATGTGTTGTTTATATAAGTTTAAGCCTATTTTCTAAAATCAAGGTTATTCTTTTTGTTATTAAAGTTAGAGAAGAAAAATGCTATGACTAGAGGCTAAATATGCAGCAAATTAAATGGTGAATAGTAGCACTCCAAGTGTAGGGTCTTCTTGCAGAGCTGAAGCATATATTGAACTGAATTTTAGTTTGATGCAACTCTGAAACACAAATGATTCCCACTGTTATGCAGATCAAAGAACCTCCACAGCTGGAGACAATTTTACAAAATGCTACCATGGATAATAAGACAGTGATAATAACCACATTGAATCATGCATGGGCAACACCAAATTCCATGATAGATCTTTTCTTGGAGAGCTTTCACACTGGGGAAGGAACTAGCAGGTTCTTGAATCATCTGGTTATAGTTGCTTTGGATCAAAAGGCTTACACTCGGTGCATATCCATCCATTCTCACTGCTTTATTCTCAAGACTAAGGGTATTGACTTTTCCGGGGAGAAGCGTTTTATGACTGATGATTACTTGAAGATGATGTGGAGAAGAATTGATTTTCTAAGAACTGTGCTTGAAATGGGATATAGCTTCATTTTTACGGTATACTGGCCCCTATCTCCTTTTTCTTTTCTCTTATTATCTTTGATAAAGATTAATGCTACTGTTTTTCAGAAATAAACATAACATAATGGATTTGGACATTAATGGAAACAAAAAAAAATGGACTGTTTAATGTTATGTATATATGTAATGAAATAACCTACACAATAGAAAAATATGATAGGAAATATGTTGCAAATATTTCATAATAGCTGAGAATAACAAGTCATTTTGAGGGGACATATCTCTAATGAGAACACAATTCACAATATGATGAACAAATAAGACTCCTATTTCCTATATAAACTTTATTTATGACTAGGATATCACCCAATCCTACTTAGATAACCATATATAAACTTTAGGGCGATCTAACTAACTAAATAACAATATAATAATGATAATATGACTTAATTAAGAATTAAGATAACCACAAACCACTAAAGGAAGGTCATGGGGTTAACTTGTGATCATTTCTTTTGCTATAGCAGCACCCTACTGTTTACAAACAGCAATCTTTTTCCTCCCGGGAAGGCCCTAAAGGGGCTCTATAATGAATGATTCATAAGGCACAACACTTGCTGAAGGTTTTGCAAATGGGGTTGCAAGTTAAGTGGGCTTAACCTTGGGAAAAACTCCCTGGTTAAGCGTGCTTGAGCTGGAGTAGTATTGGGATGGGCGACCTCCGAGGAAGGCCCTGTGCTTCACCTATGTTAGCATCGCCTAGATGCAATGAGTGCTAAGTGGACCATTCATTATCATGAGAGATGGGTTCTTGTGAATCACTACTCATGAAATATGGGTCAATGAATTTGACTCGTAAAACTACATTGTTGAATCCTAATAGCAATATCATAATCTTTTTCGTTTTAAAACTTTAGCATAAACCTTTTATATCCTTTTATATTTTATGTAGTATTGAAAAGATTTCTTTTAAAATATATTTTGTACGTTTTTTAATTCAATATTTTGGATCACTGAAATTTTAGATCATATCTGTTTCTTCTAAAATTAAACCTCACTGCTACATGAGCCTAATCTTTTCAAAATTAAATAATTCCTCACAACATTTCCAATCATACTCAGTAATCCCTTTTCACTAAGATTAAACCCCTCTATTAAATAAAGATAATACTTTTAAAATTAAACAATTCTTTACTGCTCTAATTACAATTTTAGAAGTGGTAAATGAAATTTAAATTTACTGACTGTTACAACAGAATAATATTTTAAGAATGGCCATTTCTTAAAGCTGTTGAACAGCGTAATATTTAAGAATAGCCGTATCTTAAAACTGCCCAACAGCATAATATTTAAGACCAAACGTTTCTTACAACTGATTTTTTTTTTCCAATAACTACATTGGCGTATTCCTTGTAATATAATTCTGGAATTCAATCTTCAGTACCTGTCTTTCATGACTGGTAATTGCTGGTTGCACGGATAGGTGACATTTCTGACATGGATCACTGTGTGTACAGGATGCAGATATAATGTGGTTCAGAAACCCTTTCGACCATTTTGTTACAGATGGAGATTTCCAAATCGCTTGTGACCGTTATAATGGCAGCCCTACAGATTTGAACAACGCTGTAAATGGAGGATTCAACTATGTAAAATCCAATAATCGGACAATACAATTCTATAAATACTGGTACTCCTCACATAAGTTATATCCAAGAAAGCACGACCAAGATGTGCTAAATTATATTAAGCACAATGAGGAGATCAGAAAAATAGGATTGACAATGAGATTCTTGGATACAAGTTATTTTGGTGGCTTTTGTGAAGCAAGCAAGGATTTTACTAAGATTTGCACCATGCATGCCAACTGTTGTATTGGATTGAGCAACAAGCTTCATGATTTAAGAGTAATGCTCACAGATTGGAGAAATTTTCAGTCTTTGACTATTGAAGAGAGGTTGTTGCAGAAACCGTTATGGAGAACTCCAGTGCAATGCAGAATGTAATGTAACAGTGAAATCAATTCCATGAAGATAGAAAATGAGGATTTTAGAAAGCTTCGATCAATGGAGTTTTCTCTTAGGAGGAACATGTGGGGAAGGTGTTGCACATCTTTTATGTTAGAATATTTTGTATTTGGAAGTTGGACAATATTATTTTTTGAAGAGGTTATATTTGATGTTCAAATGTGTTTAACGTGGGTGTTATGTAGGTATTTAATATTATTGATTAATTAATCATTATGTATGATTAATTGTAGTTTCACATAATATACCTTACATTACAATATTAAATATTATGTATTTATAGGGAACTTTCTTAAGTTCTCACACATATGTTGAAAAAATAAGTTGTTTTCTTATAAAAGAACTAAATAGCCAAAGCATACAACCATAAAAAATGTAGGAAACATATGATCATGTCTCAAAGTTAGACTAACAAAGCTTGAAGTAAAAACAAACTTATGGCCAAGAAAGGGAAACAACCACAAGCTTAGCAAGTGTATACCACATAATGGACATTAAATCATCAAATTACAAGATCAATAGATTTTATTGGGTGGGATTGGAGAGGGTGGGCGGAGGAGGAATTGCCCATCAATGTTATCACCATCTTTAGGATCCTCCTAACCTTTGTTTTGTACAAACCTTAGTGGAAAAATAATGAGCATTACCTATGGGAATTTTACCTAATTAGGAGGGAGCCACCCAAGCTATATTTAGAGGATGTGGAGTGATGTGGAGGTGAAGATCATGCACTTTGACAATCTAAGAATTGAGGTAGTGGCACTGAAGTCTAGCTATATTATTGTCTTGTTGATGATGGTGGTGGAGTGGTTTTGTGAGGACTCTAAGTAGTTGGACCTTTAGTCCTAGTAGGGGGATCTAATATGTGAAGGTGGTAAAGGTAGAACTCTAGTTATAGTGCAATGGCCATTCATTCAATGATCTAAAAAGTATGAAGATGCTAGATTTCCAATATAATCTTGTTGGATTGAATTTAAATTTAATGAACATATTCAAAATCACCAACAATTTAGAGTGAGTAGAAAAAATAGCATTCATATTATAGAGAAAAAATAGTAGAAAAATGAATCTTTGATATAAAGCATGCCACAAATGGGGAAACTCAATAGAAAATTGGCTTGATCCCCTAGAAGGACAGTGTTCCATGTGAATAATTCAAGCATTAAAGGATAGAAAAATTCATGTATCAATTGCCAAGTGTTTTGAACACAAGTACAAAATCAAAAAATATGAAGACGGATTTCAAGTTGCTCACAAAAAGGATATCTTGGGTTGAAAATGTGAAGATGTATCAAATGCATGCTAATTGGAAGAATTAGTATTTAGCAAACACCAATCAAATTGAACAATTTTTTGTTCACAATAGCTTTCTAAATTGCCTATGTTTAATAGCTCACATGAAGCTAGGATATAGTATACAACCATTTTATTTTTGATTTTGGAACCATGAGTAGGTGAGAAGAGAGCCACTTGTAATTTTTCTCCATCATGTAATCATGAAGAGTGTATTGGCATAACACTTTCAATCCTTCCACTAAGGCTTAATTGAGCACACACAATTTTTACATATGCTAAGAAAGTTCATGGATTTAATTATTGTCTAGTATGTCTCTTAGATAATTTACATAAATTAAAATTAGCCTTATATTGAGGCCAATAAATCCAAGTGGAATTAGAATTGGAGTAAATATCATAGATATGTCTAACTCCTCTTTAAAATATCTCGAGGGAATGAATCGAAGGACTAGTTGGCTTGTCTTGAAACAAGATGTTGGGAAACCACAATAAGTCATTGCATAATCCATCTTCATTTGAGGGCAATCAAGGTTTAAATTTTTCCAAAGTTTTCCTAATACTGTAGGATGAAAAAGTGTCATTGATTTTAATAATTACATGATAATGGAGTTTAAGATCATTCTAAGCTAGATACTCAAATGATACTCTAAATTTTATTTTTGAGAGAATTTTATAGGCTTCAATGACATCATAACCTCTAACTATCTATTTAGCATAATGAGTAATATCAGGTATCTTGACATTAATAAGGCCTATCCCAATAGAATCTCTTGGTAGGTAGTAAATAGCCTAGGCCACATGGTAAAGCCCTTTATTTTATTCTAAATTGGCCAAAAGAAAATCCTATAGGAGATTTTGAATTTTGTAGTACTTATGTCACTTTGGAGGGAACCCATCGAGAGGAGTAATACGCATTCATCATGCAATAAGAAATTTAGATAAAAATTGGAAATTACTATTGAACACCCGAAATACTGAGAGGGCGGTGAATCGGTATTCTTTTAAACCACTTAAGCATTTAAACATTCATTCCACATAGCATATTCAATTTGCAACAAGGAAAGTATGAAAGCAACCATCAAAGCACATAACACATGAACACCATATTTTTACATGGAAAACCCAAAATGAGAAAAACCACAATGAAGATTAGCTCACAATATATTATAACCAGTTATAGTATATTACAAAAGTGCTCACTGCAGGTGGACTCACTGTCCAAGTTGACTCACTTCCCACTAAAATAAGAAAAGATAAAAGAGATTGTGGCACACAACCAAGATTTGAACTATTACAGTTGCATCTAACATATGCATGAATTACAGTTCCTTTGAAGCTCAAAATAAAAACTTTACACACTTCATTCTGATTTGAATTAGCTCTCTGTTATGCTCTACATTCACCTTACTCTCACACAATTCACATCCAAAAACACTTATTGTATCACACACTTAAAAACACCAAAATGATCTTACATATATATCAGCTTCATCCATAAACACTTACAACATCAATTAGGCTGGCCTAATTAGATGTTTCATACCATTTATACCTTGTCGGCTCAACATACATACATACATGCTTTGTGCCAAGATCCAAAACTCATAACAACTCAAAATAGGTTGGCATGGACCCATAATGTATCCCACATAACGAATCAATACTTATTCAAACTCCACAATATACAAAACTCATTAGGTCGGCACCAGTAATGACCTAATAACAAAATTTGACAACTGTACAACCACATTAGAACACATGAAACTCAAAACTCTATGCCATTTGGAATACACACTCTATTGAAACCTATCAACATCTCCACAAATCTACAAAGCTAGATCCCAATCCACAGAGAAGTGTGGATTCACCAAAACATACGCCCTGAACTGGAAAACACCTGTTATTGCTAGACCGATATACTGTTACCCATAACTTCAACACTAGGAGCCAAAGAAATATGAAATTTTGGGATTAGCTTCCTCTATCATCCAAAAAAATATATATCAAAAGTGTAGAGCAAGATCTTATATAGTAGACCAATTTGCGGACCCAAAAATTGGATGTCCTATTCACAAAATACTTGTATTGACACTTAGTGAATTTTCATGTCAACTGCCTTCACTGAATCAAACCTTCTTACAAAATTGTACTTGATAAGAATCCTCAAACATTCTCAAGCTGCACAATGGTCTTCATACTGGAATACAATGTTGACATCAATGACAAGATTGAACTGCATAGTTGTACAACTTGTGCTCATCTCACATGCTCATGTTGCCAAAAAAAAGCATCAATGAAAAACTCCTTATTCTTCCAAAAATATCCCCCTTTGTCATTAATGGAAACATGCCTCAATTATCTCTAAAACTATTTCTCTAATATTACTCTCCCCCTTTGACATCAAGGGAAAAGGGTGCATACAACAATCTTCTCATATACTAGATCTCCCCCTAAAAGATATGTACATATATACGGGTTGGAAACTTAACTAAATCCACCCTAGGATTGTTATCCAACAAAAAGTTATATTGGAAATATTCTGTATACCTTCCACATATGTACATAGAAATCTGAAATAATAATTGAAATGCATAAAAAGGAAAGAAATGCATTCACCTAGAGGAAGAGTTTGACTCTTGCAACTTTTCAAGATGGGCTTGCCATTCTTGTTTTCCATCCTCCCAACTCTTCTTAGCTATACCAAACATTCTTCTTTGTGTCTCAAACTCCATCAAGAGTTCTTCACCTTCATTTGGAGTGTTGGGTATTTAATTTAGCTTTAAATCTTTATCAACACTCATCAGGGTGCTGGACAACAAGTATGAACTTGGAGTTCACCAAATCCTTGAGATTACCAAACTATGTAATGATATTTTCTTTTTGCACTTGTAGTTGGAAGAACTGCTCATATAAATTCTCAATTGCTAACCTTGTACTTCCATCCAGATCATGTGTTGGATCATAGGCATTGGAAGCTTTATCAATTTGGGACTCAATTGAGTCCATCTCATCTCTTATGCTTCTAGTAGATCTAATCCATTTCATGAAAAAATGAAACAAAACTTTGGCTTTGGCCACACAACTTTGTGCACCCTTAAGATTTTCTTGAAATTCACCGTGTGTACTGGCACACTTCTCCGTTACATCTAACAATCTTTTCTCGTCCACCTTCTTCTCTAACTCCTTTTCTATCTTCCCTTTCAACCTAATAGCATAATCTTTAAGAGAATCAAGCAAAAATTTTAGGTTTTCCATATCGAAGAGGGAGTTGTCAATGATAGCACCAGGTATGGCTTCATGCAAAACCTTTACATCCTCATCTATAATTTCTTCACTCTTCTGATGTGTATCTATGATTTCTTTCTAGAAAGATGCATGGAAAGCATCTCCCAATTGAAGCTTATGAAGAGGAAAAATATTATCCATGTCCACATGCCCCTATTGCGTAGGAAGCTATAATAGTTGGGAAAACACTACAGACTGGAACTTAAGCTGCATGCTCAACAAATTCTTTAAAGAATCTCCAAAGGAATCAGAGGATTCACTAGTAGCCTTCACATTCTCCTTAGTAGCGTTCTTCTTCAAATCCTTTTCTTTATCACTAGTATCAACTCACTAATACATTTGACTGCAAAATCCGACGAAACTATTTGACGAAATATGTAAAATTCAATGTTCATCGGGTGCTTGTAAAATTTGATGTGTAATTTTCAATTTTTTGAAAGTTTATCCATGACATTCATTGAAATGTTGGCTATCATTTTCGTCGAATTTTCGACAAACATGAAAAACAAAAAAAAATCAAATTGTGGCCGACATAAAGAAAAATGAGTTCACGCTTGATTTATTGCGACAATGTTTTGCTCTACTTGAGACAGTTTGTGGAGACCTAAGGACGATTTTCTTGGGAAAAATCAGAAAAAATTCAAGAAGATATCGCCAGGTTGAAGGTAGTCATTGTATTTTTGCACAATTTAGTTGTGAAGTCATATTTGTAGTTCCAAGTTTGAAAATCATATTTTAAAGCAACATCTCATCAGATTTCATTTTTAGAGGTTAAGGGTTTTGAGAATTTCATGTCCAGATTTTGTTGTGGAATCACCATAAGATCACAACCAAGGAACATATTCTTGTGACTGTAATTATGTGATCCATAACTCTATTGGTCATGTGGCACAGTTGTGCTATAACAAATACAGGATGCATTCATGTGTGACTCAAGTTTAATGTGGCTATGTTGTGATAGAAATGGAGGCACTCATATAATGTGGTTAATTCAGGTTGTATAATGTAAGTGTCAATCATCATTGGGTGCATTCAGTTTGTCTCAAGTTTAACAGGTTAGGATGTAATTATAACATGATTGAAAAGTGATTACCTCTTGCTATAATAAAGAGCCTATAACTCTGGTTGATATGCAAAGTGGTTGTGTTATATCAATTATGTAGTGCATTCAAGCACAACCCATGTTTAATGGGATATTCTAGAGAGTGATCAAGATTTTCTAAACCTTATGAATGTTACTTGACATATATTTGCATAATCTCAAATTCCTTTAGAGGCTTTTGAAGTATCAATGTATCCTATATAGGGTTTAGAATGATTTTTAATTAAAAAAATTAAATGATGTATTTCCCTATAATTAGATAATGTGGAGATCTCCTAAATATCAACACACTATCCTCTTTGGCACTGTATTCATTACTCCAGCTACTAGGGTTTTGCATGTGACATCTTTAATATCTTCATGACTATGGCTTTTAAATAGATCTCAGTCTTTGCTTTAATCCTTTTCATGGTAACCCTTGAGTTCCATAATCCACCTTTAATCTCTTCTAAGAACGTTGTCTTAAGCTAGACTGCATAGTATGCATATAAAGCAAGTCCTTCATACCTTGCATTGTTCCAAACCACCACTCACCGCCTTACTTAAAATGGCCTCCATAAGCACAATAGCATGTTTTAAAATCATGATTTCCAAAGTGATTGACCATTGTTGTCACCAATTTCACCAAGTGAAAGATACAATGAGATTCTCGTCTTCAAACTCAAGGCATTATGGAGATAACATTGTGAATTTGTTGTGTACAATTTGATTTTCTTACGCATTTTTGCTTTGCTAACTTCCTTTAAAGGCTGGGTATTACCCATAGCTGAAATCTCAGAAACAGCTTACTCACTATCCTTGAGAGATTCCTTTCATGAGCATCCTTCTATAGGATAAAACTATGCCCTATAGATTGCCTACTTACTATAGGGGACTCATTGTTTCATGGTATTGTAGATCTTAAGATCCTTGACCTTGTGTGCTTTGCTTCCGCAGGTCCACAAGATTATTATTCACTATTCTCCCATCTTTGATGAGTCTCAAAACACTACTCAAACATGCAATCCACTACCTCCATTATACATTAATGGCTAAGAAGAAGTGATGAACCTATGATTCTTGTTACTTCATTTGGACAATCATTCCACGATTGCATTTTCCTTGTCTAACACTACCAAAGTATTTGAAAAACCCATACAAGGTCAACAAGGGGTAAGGAAACTCAGCATTAAAATCTCCCTTTACTATGCAAGGTTTGAGCTTTATTATCTTGTCACTGTTCAACCTCTTTTTGACTGTCACATCTCAAGTGACTATTATTCTTCTTACTATAGATTGCATTTACAAATGTCACTAAGATACATAGTGTGCTTGTTATTGGCTACAATCTTTAGATTGCAAGATTTTGTTATTACCTACAATGTCTCAATCTTTCTGGTATTGCAACCTCACTAATCCGCTATAGTTATTGTTTATGTTTCTACGGAGGCCTAGGGTTTGTACCCTAATCATGCTCTTACCAATACTTCTATTGTTTTTTATTAGGGCCCTCGTGAGGGCCCTAGGGATATACTTCGTCATAGAAGTGACACATTGCATCTTTAACTAAGGAGGGATGAAATCCATATTGACATTAGCAATGATGATTCCGACTTGTTTCTCCTTGGAATGGGTCACTTGCTTTCTTACTAGCTACATACCTCCATTGTTGTAGGAAGTTTGTGATCAAGTTCAATATTTTGATTTTAGGAGTCTTAACGGTTGGAAATCATAGTAAAATTAGAATTTAATAAGTTTTGGAATTAGCATTTTAAAGTTTATTTGGGGTCATTAACTTCAGACTATCTTCTCTTTTGCAGGGGTGGTTGCATGCCAATTTTTTTGGGTGTAAAATATTGGAATTATTAGATTATGTTACCTGTCTATGAATAAAAATTATTGGAGTGTGATTTTGATATATTTTGAATATCTAAATAGTCAAGCTTGGTAACGAAAAATCATGTTAGATAATATTAGTCCAGAACAAAATGAAGAGACACTTGATAGATTGTGGGATAGATTGAAAAGAAAGGGTGATGGGAAATGTTATTGTCCTTGCAATAATTGCAAGGGTTTAAAGATGAGATGACTTTTAATCACAACAGCTGAGAAACATTGTAGGCAGCATGGTCACATTGAAGGGGGGTATGATTATCGTCCATTGGTAAGTTTTTCATTATGTGTTTATATTGATTGAATTTGTAAATGTTTATATCATTTTAACATTTTTTTTATATATATAATCACTTGATCATGATCATGGTTTATTTGTGTCTATCATTATTATAAAGGTGGGGTGCCTTAGGGTAGATGATATGGATTATCACAACTCGGAGAATGTGGTTTTGCAAGCGGACGAACATGGAGCTGTGAATATCGAAGATGAAATTAATGATCCTATGGAAGAAGATGATCATGCACCAGAAAACACAGTTGAAGATGATGGTACGAATACATTGATCCATGACACATTTAGTGGCAGAGCTGATCATGATGATCAAGATGACTTTGATGATGTTCATGATTTACACGTACTTGAGAGGCATCGAGCCTTTATGAGAATGCAAACAACTCTTCTCTCGTTGTGTGATTTGTTGTTGAACTTGAAGGTTATGAATGGTTTATCAAACATAGCAATCTCATGGATGTTAAGGTATGTCATATATGTCATATTTTTTCATCTATTTTAATTGTTGTTAGTTCATCACTAGTAAATAAAGGATGAAATATGTACCATTAATTCTCTTTATATGAACAAATTATTTTTTGTTGTAGATTGACTGGTGAATTTTTGTTACCACCATCAAATATTTTACTTCACTCATACCGAGATTTATATGTTATTATGAAAGATATCAGAATGGAGTATCAAGCAATAGATGCATATCCCAATGATCATATTATATATCATAAACAATAGGAATTTGCAACAGAATGCTCAGAATGTCATATTAGTAGATATCAAACAGATCAACTAACAAAAAAGGTGCCTCACAAGGTTCTTCGTTATATTCCCATTATTCCACATATGCAACGATTATTTAGGTGCAAAAGCTTAGTACAATTTATGGATTACCATGCATGGAATAGAAGTGGAGATGGCATTCTTCGAATGCCTACGGATGGTTCTGCATTTAGGGACATGGAGGAAAAATGGCCACACTTCAAAGAAGAACCTCGTAATCTCATGCTTTCATTGGGAGCAGACGGTGTCAATCCATTTGGAGAGTTGGGATCTATTTACTCAGTGTGGCCTGTTTTTGTTATCAACAATAACATTCCACCATGGATGTCAATAAAGAGGGAGCACATAATGTTGTCAATGATTGTTTCAGGTATTTGTTTACATCAATTTTCTTTAACGTAGTAGCATCTCATTTGTCTTGTTTGTTGCATAATGACTTATATTTTTTTCATTCAATAGTCATGTACATTAATTTATATATATTGCAGTAAAATTGTTATAATAATTATGTAATGTTTATGTTCATTCAACTAGGTAAGTACCAAGTTAAAGATATGAATGTATATATCGAACCTCTTATCGATGAGTTACTAAAGTTATGGAATGGTGTCACTATGTATGACATCTCTAGACCAATAGGACAAAGACAATTTCAATTCCATGCAATTCTTGTATGGACAATTTATGATGCCCTAGGGCTAACACATTTTTGTGGTATGTTATAACGTTCGACTGCACTTTAACAATATTTAATTTGATGAAGTAGATATCATGCATGTTTTTAAAATAATCTATTCATTATATATAATTATAAAAATTGACATATTTAATCTAATTATATATGATCTTGTAGGTCTTCAAACAAAGGAAAAATTTGCATGTCCAATTTGTGGTCCCAAGGTAATCTCATCGTTCAACAAGTTTAAAGAAGCGGTGTTTGATGGTATAGGCACTTCCTCCATAGAAATCATAAGTATCGAACTACTAAAAAACATCTTTTCAATGGGAAAGAGTAGACTACATCAAAACCACGAAGAATGCCACCTCACCTATGGAAGTTGGAATATAATAGAATTAATTGTCAAGGTTATACATCAGATCAAATTGTTTATCTATCATATATGATATGTTTTGAATTTATATTTTTATATTGTGTTGTGTTTACTCATGTTGTAATTGACAATAATTGTCATTGTTAATTTGTTTAACTTATATGCTTCATGAAGGTCATCAAGGCATTAATGGCTAGCTTCCACAGGGACTGAAAAGTTATCGAACAATTTAGTAGGTTCCCCTACTATGAGCAGCTACAAATTATTGCATTTATTCGATACAATGAATGTCCGGAAGAATACAGAAACATTATGGAAAATATTGGATGGAAGGCATGACAAAAGAAAAATTGTCAAAATTTGTAGTGACATTAGGGAAGCCAATCATGCAATGAAAAATGTCATTCAATTAAATAGTGAGTAAGGACCAAATTAATATAGATTACCCTTATTTATTAATAGAGCGATAATGATACTATAAAAGAGAAGTCATACAGAAAGATTTGATTTCCACAAGATTTATTCTTGAACATAAACAATATAATAACAAAGAAAAGAGGTATGAATTTAGATTGGGGATGAAAACACATGATTGGCATACCTTGATTAAAGGTAATTGATACGGTATATTATATACATTGCTATACATGTACTTTTAGGTGTATTGTGTTTTACTGCTTTTGAAAAAATAATGAAAATATCATTTTATAATTGTTGCGATACGTTCTACCTCCTATCTCTCGGACAACTTTGACAACAATGTCAAGCAGAGTTATATATGATCTTAGAAATACATGAGGTAGAAATGCTTGATTTGTTCAATGCTGTATAAAATCTTATAATTTCCATTTGTTTTGCTTGTTATATAATATACTATAGTTTTGTTAAAATCTACGTTAATATATTTGTGCCTTGAAGATCAACTTGTAGATGGCTATCATCTAAAAGAAATCCATAAAAGAAAGATATAAATTATTGAAAGAGAAAAATTCCTCGTCTAATGTGTGAAATGCAAAAGTGTCTACCTTCGACATTTTTCAATGCACAAGAACACTACTTCATACACCAAGTTGAGGAGATTGAATTGTCAGGACACAGTACCTGAGTCCAAAATGTGAAAAGGATGGTTGAGAGGCATGAAATTTTTGAAGGCTTTGGTTAGACAAAGAGCACATCTTGAGGGTTCTATGGTGGAGGGATATATGGTATACCATACCATGGTGTACATTAGTGAATATCTTCCTAAGTTTGTAGCAAAGCTCCATGTAGATCGCATTTGGAATCCCAACTCCATTAACAAATTTGAAGGGGAGTACCTGTTGGGGAAAGGTAGATTGAGGAAAGTGAGAGGTAATTATAAGATGGTTATGGGGATTAATTAGAATGCATTTTACATATGGTTTTTATGTATATTGTACTTATTTAATTTTTAATATTCAATATACATCAATTATAAATTAAGGTTGTATACTGTGGTATTTAACTAATTATACATCATTTGTGAATTTCAATTTTTTTTGGTACAGTTGGTCGAGAGTGGGATGCACTACATTTGTACATCACCAACAATATTGATTGGATGACGGTATGGATTGAACGATGTCAACAATTTGGCTGCGCATTAACATGGGAAGGTGTGGCTTCATTGGTTAAAGAAGCTCATCGTAATGGAGATTCCAATGTTACACAAAGGGAAATTGATTTAGCATATGGTTTAAGAGATAAATAGGGATGTATAAATATATTAATCACCCATATTATTTAATTATTTTCAAGTATATTGATGTATATATATCTTGAGATTGTTTTCTTTGCATACATTCAGCCAAGAATATATATGTTTATCAACTGACGATATTGCAATAATTTTTACGTGTTTGACATATTGCAGGTGAAACACCACAAGGCTATGTGGTGCAATGGTCATAAATTTTGAATCAAAATGTTGGATGACATGAAGAAAAATTGTGATTCTGGTATAACTGCAGTCTTTCAGATGACTAATGTTTCATCTAGAAGCGACATACATCCAGAAGTCTCAGAAAATCGATACTATGGGATTTTGGTTGATATACTTGAGTGTGACTTTAAGTCCTTTAGATTAATTTTGTTCGTCGTCCTATGGTACAAGCTACGATTGAATGAAAATGATCCTGAGAGAGCTGTTATTGAACGTGATAATGGATTTACCATGGTTAATACAAGGTTGATCGAGCGAGCTGGAAATGAGCCCTATGTTCTTCCAAGCCAATATGAGCAGGTATTTTACTCAGAGGTTCCAGGTAAACCGAGTTGGTCATTTGTTGTTAGACATGATCCAAGAGGAAGGCTGGTAAAGTATAATGTGTTGGAAGAAGAAGATCTTGAAGAACTAGAAGATGATGTATAGATGATGATCGGGATCAGCGGTTAGTTGATGATGTCCTTAACGAAGATGTCGAAGAGGAGGAACTAGATCATGATGATGTAGGAGTTAATTTTCATGAAGATGATATGCGTGTGGATGATGACATTATCGAAAATGATATCGATGATGATGATGATGATATGGCCAATCCTGACAATGTCGAATCTAGATTAGATGATACAGACAAAGAGTTGGATGAAGAAGAAGATCAATGACATTAAAATGTATAAGTTATGCGATTATATTATCTATTTGATATTAATTTCTTGATAGAATTATATTTGACTTATGTGGTTACATAATTAATTCATGATGTTTTTAATTTTTATGTCACTACATAATTAATTTAATGATGTACTTTTAATGTTTGAAAGGTCAAAAAATTAAAACATTTCAATAGTGATGTTAACAATCTTGAAATTAGTGTGTTTTATGTTTCATGTGATCATAAAAGATTAAAAACTCAGTTGTAGAGGTGGTTGTTCGATTGGTTGGCTGTGTATGTTGGTTGCTTTTACGAAGCAACAAGTTTTTCTTCTAATCTACCTATGGAATTGCCAATTCCAATCAAAGTGACTTCGAAGGGACTTTGGACCAATTGATGGGGACTTTAAAGACTCCTACACTTGGACTCACACCCAAGAGACCCTACCGGAGGTGATCGCTAATGTGTTTAACCTACGCACCATTATTATATACAACATTAACAATAGTAGATGATCTCACTTAATAGTTCAACACGATAAGATAATATCAACTAGAATTGGTTGTTCATAGATAATATCAACTATCTGGAGCGTGAGATAACTAAACACAATCCATTGTATAAGATAGTCAATGATTTGAAATTTGTAGCAAACTCTAGGAAAAGACAAACAAATACTAAACTACATGAATAATTACAACTTAGATCAGTGCCATATATCCATTGCAGGAGTCAAATTCATAAGCATCTAGAGGTTTATAACAGATTTAATAAATCACCTTATAAGATCCCTAACAATATTGCATTACAATTTCGTGATCATGCATTCTAACCTAGGACTACTTATCAAATCCTTATACATCACATACGCCTATAATCCCATTCAAGCATTTTTGATTAATTCCTTGAATTAAGCTAAAAATAGAATGTACACCACAACAGTGAGATGGATAAAACAACCCTTAGTTATTTCATTCAAAGTTCAGATATGCATGTACAATGGAGAGACATGAGCTTGAATTTTCATTTCAACTCAAATGCTAGTACTATTATACAACATTAAATCTCTACGAACTCAAAACTTGTTACATAATGACTCAAAACCTAAATTGCATTTCTCTAAAACCATTGGATATGCATAACATATCTGGTTATAATCCCATTCTCTTTGAATTAAAGCTAAAATAGAATCATACACACTACAACAGTGAGCTGAATGAAACAACCCTTAGTTTTTTTATTCAAAGTTCAGATATGCACATATAATGGAGAGAGACGAGCTTGAAATTATCATTTCGATTCGAATGCTAATACTGTTATGCAAAATTAAATCCTCATGAACTTAAAACCTATCATAGAGTGACTCAGAACCTAAATTGCATTTCTCTCTAAAACCATTGATCTTTACAATCAGCTCTGCAACTTTTCCTAGACTCGATCAAAATTATCTAACTTGCTAACCTGTACTTCTGGCCTTGAAATCCTTCTTATAGAAAAATGAAGGAGCAAACAAGTTTCAGGCTAGAAAGTACACACGCCACCAGCCGATTAGAGCACTTGATGGTATTCCAAAAATCATTACAACTGCAATCATCTTGGAGCATATTCATGTTCATCATGTTGACTGAGGAAAGTTGATGCGATTCAAAAACCACAAGAAACCCATACCGAGAAAGTCATCAATACAAAACTGGGACCATTGTAACTGCAACATTAGATTTTCCACCTATCCATAGTCCACTCTCTTTTACTCATCATCATTCAAATACTTAGCTACCCACTTCTGGTATTCTTCATCAATAGGCTAGTTAAAATTCATCACCTCATTTACCTTTGTACTATAAGGCATATACTTTACCGCTACCTGATTCACATCTCTTTCAAAAGACTCCAAAAATGAGTTGGTACCAATAATCTTATCCATACAACTCACTGACAAATCATAATCTAAGTCATCACAAATTAATTTAATTTGATTATTGATGACCTTATTTGCTTGATCCTACCATTGTTGGAGTGTTCTAATTTTCCCCTACTCATCAATTATATTAGGTAACAATGTGTTACCCTAATCATTGAAATTCTTTACCAACTCTTTAATCTTCCTACTCAAATCATCTGGTAGGGTTTGAAAACCTTGTAATGATTTTACTAACACGTGAGTAGGATTCAATGATTGGGGCCTATTATTTATATCAAACCTTGAGGCATTATTCATGATATCCAGTTCATTGGCCCTAGGGATCCAATTTTTTAATTATTTGTACCACTACCTCCTGGTCCCTATCAATATTATTTATTGCTTCCAACAACAAAGAATATAAAGAATGTACAGATTGCAATTTACTATCTACCCCTTCATTTAAGTGCTCCAAAACAGTAGTAACAATCTCCTTTTCCTTTGAAAGAAATCCTTCCTTTGTTATCCTTAATGATGTCTGTAATTCATCAATTTTTTGTATGAGCCACCTCTTCATTGGATCAACAGAGCACTCAGTTTCTTTATCAATTTGTTCTAGAGGAGGGGTGAGAGCAGGATTTTGAATGGGAGACCCTAGTGTGGAAACATTTGGAGAAGCAAGAGGCATTGACCCTGCTATGGGAGGTAATGTACTGGTTCTTGGAGCATTTGATGTTTCCCCAATTTGTCTATATTTGAACATTTCCACTTAAGTTTGCAATTCAACATTCCTCTGTTGCATTTTACTATATTCTTCAATCAAAATGTTATACTTCTCCATTAGGATCTTCCTTTCAGCCTCCTCCCTTTCAACAGTCCTTTGGGCCAATTTGGCCACATTTACAGTTAAATTAGTGGCCTTGGTGGTTGAAGTCTATGAAGCTCTCTTTATTATTAATCCTCCTCTAAAATTTGGATTAATATCAACAATATCTGGTTGTCTCCCTTGTGGAGCCAATGCCCAAATTGCCAAGGTCTCATATTCTTCACTAAAGGCAGAGTTTTGCAATGTTGCCTTAACCTCTTCTTTAGAATCTTGAAAAGGATTCTTGGACTTCATAATAGCATTAAAAGCTACTGCATCTGCAATATCCCACTTAGGAAACATCAATACACCAACCTGACTCACCAGTTGTCTTTCTTCTTCAGGAGTGATGTTCTTGAACTCTTCCATCAATTCAGCTTTTACTTCTTCACCATTCTCTTGGTCTGACCTGTCAGGCCTTAGTTCCCTTCTCTCCCTACATTTATCTTGATACTCTTCAAATTTCATTCTCCATGCCAATTGAAAGAATACAAGAGTTTTCACAAATGTATTTTCATCTAAAAACTCCCTACATGCTTCCATTCTTGCATCTTGCACACTTTTACCTTTCATATCTAAATCGGACAAAACCAATTCAGCTGACCTAGGAGGGGAAAGCATACCAACCTGCATGTCCTGATCAGTAACAATGATTTCATCTATCAGATCCTCATGTGGGTGATCAGTTCTCTGCCTCTTAGGGCTTGGCTCAGATTGTGGTGATGGGGGACTATCTTCTGGTGATGACTTTAAATCAATGATCTTAACTTCCCCAGGTACTTTGAATTTTGGACCTGGTCATGGAGGCACCTTCATTATTTGCTTTCCCTTCCTATCTACTTCCTCCTCATCATTGCTACTATCCTTTTTCCTTCTATAGATGGGTCATTTTTCTATAGGCTAGTATACTGACCTTGTTTCAATTGGCCCAACAGGTTGTTCTTGCATACCCAGACTTAGCCTTAAATTTATATTTTTAGTTCTCAAGGTTTCCATAATCTCCTTGAAGTTCTTCATTAGAAAATCAATTTTTTTATGGTCTGGATTGAACTCCAATAGTGGATCATACTTCAGATCCATTTCATGCACAACATCTAGTAGCTTACTACAAGCTATCCATTTCTCCTTATTCAACTTCCTGCTTATTTAGATCAAATTCATTTCTAATCAGGTCCTCAGGGAAGTTGAACTCATGTGAAAATTTTCCAAATTTTATTCTTTGTCTGAAAAGAGCAAAGAAACCCTTAGGATCATGTTGTCGCTTTGGACCACATCTCAAATGGTAATCAACAAAGAATTTATCAAAATGTGTCCAGCCTCCCTTTGAAAATACAAAGTCAAACACCACTATATAATTAGGGAATAATGTTCCTTTCCCCCTTCCAGTGAGGTTGTCTTCATGAATACAACCTATCTACCACATAACTTCTACAAACCCTACTCTTGGTGGCACATTGTATGGCAGTATGTGAGGGCCTCCCTAAAATCCATATACTCTCACGATAGTGCTGACTGGGTATGGGATAATGTCACCCCAGTTATGGTAAACCCTCAACTCTGGCTTCCTCCCCTTTGGCTTGAGGAAATCATGTAATTCCTCAGGGATCCTAAGTACATTCACCATCAATCTAGCTCTTAATCTAGAAGCAAAACAATTATCAAATTGCACATAACTGGTGCTTTCCTTATTACAGGATAAATCTGTAGCCCATATCTGTACTGGCAACCTTTCTCCATCAACTGATTGCCTTAATTTCATCTTCTCAGAAAAGAAATCAGTATTCCTAAATAGAAACATATGCATTAGCATAAAATACCAAAAGAATTGAGTACTAGTATCATTTTTCTGTAGCTTCGACATCCCTTCATGTATCCTCTCAACCAAGAAAGAAGCAAAGTCATATGTCACAGAGAAGTTAAGGTGTTGTATTTGCACCCCCATGAACATGTACGCAATAGGCATTACCGCACCAGGACTAAAACCCAAAATCTGACATAATGAATAGAAAGTGGCTAGGAAAGTTTTTGCAAAAAAATTCAATCTAAAATGTTCTTGGTCACTAGGGCTGATATGAAATTGTGAACCTCCTGCCCTGACTAGATGAGGTGAAAGCAGCTTAGCCCTAAAAGGAGATTTCAAC
Source organism: Sequoia sempervirens (assembly GCA_007258455.2). NCBI lineage: Eukaryota > Viridiplantae > Streptophyta > Pinopsida > Cupressales > Cupressaceae > Sequoia > Sequoia sempervirens. The sequence goes on along the minus strand of VDFB02000002.1, from coordinate 20,772,640 downwards.
TTTGCATACTCTTGCTTCATTTCCTCAAGATTGATAAGAACCAAGTCTTCACTCAGCTCACTCAAATCAAAAATCTATTGGATATCTTATCTGTTAATTTCTAGTAGCACCCCTCCATCATTATCCCTAATTACCCATGTAATAGGGTCATACCTCGCAGCCACTACCCTAAGTAAGTCCACATCAGGGAATACATTTGGTACAACCAGCTTCCTCATGTCATACATCCATCCATTTGAAAAAGGGTGAGGAAAATTCCTCTATCCATACCATAATCTGAGCATTTCTAAGCCGGTGAGAGGAACCCTAGCATCGGCAATGTTGGAATAATTACACACTAACCCCTCCCCTAGGATTTTCCCTCGCATCAACACTACACCTTTCCTTCTATCATTCGTTGATAATGGAAATTGATCCAGGAAATCATCGTACAAGTTTCTTTTCAAATATTCAATGTGGCTAGAGTGTTGCTTGGTTGGTGCCATCTTGGACAAAGTAGGGCTTCATTACAATGTTACACTTCAATTGGCTAGGACTAAGCAGAGATAGGAAACTATAGAGTAAAGTATTGTAATTCCTCACAATTTATGATTAAACTATAGCCTTAATAAGAGATTTCAATAAGCTCAATGACAAGCATAGCAAACCCCTTTCCCAAATTTAGGTGCAGAATGACTAGGAAGCATAGAAAATAAACTTACAACTCTTTTTGCATAAACTCCAAATTCTGGCTGTAGTGGCTCACAATTTCACCTTCAGCTCTGAAACTTGTTTTCACGAAATAATTGGATGCTTCAAGTGATACAAATGAGGCAGGAAAATTGATTTTATGTCAATCAAATCTCACCAGTAAATGTCTTATCCACCATTAAAGCTCATTCGCGGGTTGTACGAACTACTCCAACCACATTTGATACAGATTTAAATTTGAACCGTTGATCCTCCAGTTTGATCAAATCATCCACGGCCACCTTCAAAATAGGCTGACATAATCGCTAACATGGTAATAAGGGGCCCACCATGCCATACACCGCAAATGAAAACCACGTGGTGGTTTCCCGCTATACCGCAATCCCTTGATTTACCATCGTGGGATGGTGGACAACCGTTGATTCTTCTCATCAGAGATCCTGCTCCTTCAAAAATGGTCACTGTCCTTTTTGTTAACTGTCGAGCAGTTTTTCCCTCAAAATTATAACATCTGCTTTGAAATAAAGCATGTGCATCTCACAAGAACTTTAGTAATCCGCCCCTTAACACATTTAGAACCCACTAATGCTTCCTTCACTCTTTAGACCTCATCAGATGAGACACATGGCAAGCGCCCATGATATCGCGATCCTATAATTCCTGATCACGAGATGGCAGGCACCATTGATCTGCAGGAAATAGATCAACGACAGCACTAATTCAACCCTCTACAAAATAAAATCATCGACGACCACCTTCAAAACAAGCTAACACAATTGCTAACACGGCGATAAGGGGCCCACCTTACCATACACTATGAAGGAAGTCCACGTGACGGTTTCCCACGATATCGCAATCCTAAAACTTTTGATCGTGCGATGGTGGGCAACCGTTGATCCTGAGCATCAATGATCTCGTTCCTTTAACACAATCACCAGCCATGTCGTTAACCTTTGAGCAGCTTTTCTAGTGAGATTATAACATATCCATTGCTTTAGAACATGTGCATCTCGAGAACACTTTAGTAATCTGCCCCTTAATACATTTAAAGCTGGCTAGTGTTTCCTTTACTCTTTAGGCTTCATCAGATGAGACACGTGGCGCCTGCCTGTGATTTCACAATCAACCCAAGCACCATCATGGGATGGCAGGGAATGGCTCAGATCAAATTGCAGTTGGTCAGCGACAGCACAAATTTGATCCCCCGGATAGGACACGTGGCACATGCTCGTGATTTCACGATCCTTCAATTCCCGATCACGGGATGGCGGGCACCGTTGATATCTGCAGGAAATATATCAATGGCAGCACTAAATCAACCCTTGCAAAATAAAACATTCATTAAAAGGAGAAGTGGGCATTACTAAGCGGACGACAAATAAAAAAATTATATTTATAGAAGAAGAATAAAATAAATTTACAATTTGTTTTATAATTTCACTTTTAACTTTAAATGTATGTTCACTCATTAAGTTGTATTTTTTTTACAATCATATTTTTATTTTAGATGTTTGTTTATAAAATATAAAGATGCATTAAAAATATATTAGAAATATTTTCTTTATATTATATAGCATTCATAACATTAAATTAACATAGAATAATTTCACAATATCACTTAACCAATCAAGAAAAAATCATTGCTATGCAACATTATTCTCATCAAACTAACAAACAAACATTGAAAGAAATTTATTTTTTTATATTATAACATTCATAACTTAAACTTTTATACACAATATCAAGTTAATTATAAAAAACACATAAAATTATTTATAAGCAACTTAATTTTTTTAAAATTTAATAAAATATAATTTAATATAATTAAGAAAAATTAAATAAGAATTATAGATAAATTTATGAAATATTGATTTACTTATCAAGAAAAATCAATGATAAATTTACTTATTATAGATAAATTTACTTACCAATCTATTTTAACCATCAAGAAAAAATTAATCATTAGTGATTGCAACATTATTGGCACATCTTTTAAATTGACAAATAAACATTGAAAACACATTTATTTTTTATATTATAACATTCATAACTTAAACCTTTTTATACACAATGTCAAGTTAATTATAAAAATACATAAAATTATTTATATGCAACTTAAATTTTTTAACAACATATAATAGAGTTTAGATTTGTTATATCTCTCATATATCAACATAGGTAAATTTAAAAATATTTTAAATTATATAATTTCAAAACAAAATGAATGAATTTATAGAAGATTTTTTTTATTAAAGTGATAGAATTTAACCCCAATACTAACACTAATTATAAGTCTAACCATAACCTCAACCCTAAAACTAACATTAATTAACTTCAAACCAAACTCTAATTTTATATCCAACCCTAAACATAACTATGATTCTAAAACTAACATTAATAAAATCGTAATTGATCCATAACCCTAACCCTAATACTAAGCCCTGCCCCAATTGAACCATAACACTAACCCCAAGCTTTATTATAGAACCTTAATCTTTACCCCAACCCTAATCCTAATTCAACCCTATACCTAATTTTAATTAAATTCTAACCCTAATTGAACCTTTTAAACTAACAAATAAACATTGAAAACAAATTTATTTTGTATATTATAACATTCATAACTTAAACCTTTTATACACAATGTCAAGTTAATTATAAGAACACAAAATTATTTATAAGCAACTTAAAAAATTTCAATTTAATAAAATATAATTTAAATTTAACTATAAATGGTATAGAGTTTAGATTTGATATATCTCTCATATATCAACATAGGTAAATTTGAAAATATTTTAAATTATATAATTTCAAAAAAACATTGAATGAATTTATAGAAGATTATTTTTATTAAAGTGAGAATCTAATCCCAATGCTAACATTAATTATAAGTCTAACCATAACCCCAACCCTAAAACTAACACTAATTAACTTCAAACCTAACTCTAATTTTATATCCAACCCTAAACATAACTATGATTCTAAAACTAACGTGTAGAGCCCTAGTTAGACCATAACCTAACCATAATGCTAAACCTTGCTGAATTGAGACCCACAACACTAGCCCCAACCTCTATCATGGGGAACCTTAATCTTTACCCCAGCCCCAGCCCTAATCATAATTGGATCCTATGGCTAATTTTTAATTAAAAGTCTAACCCTATTTGTTGAACCTTAAACGAGGTGAACTCATGTTTAGGGTTAGGGTTCAATTAAGGTTAGGGTTAAATTATGGTTATGATTAGGGTCAAAATTCAAATAGGATTATGGTTGGAGTTTAATTAAGGTTGCTATTCACTTAGGGTTAAGGTTCAATTAGTATTCAATTTGGATTAGGGATCAATTAGGGTTATAATTCAATAAGGGTTTAATTAAGGTCAGGGTTAAGGTTAGTCTTAAATTAGGGCTAGGATTGGAGTTAGGGTTCAATTAAGGTAAGGGTTATTGTCTATTTTAGGGTTAGGGTTCAATTACAGTTCTCTAGGGTTTTGATACAATTAGGGTTAGGTTTCAACAATACCTAGGGTTACGATTACAATTCAATTAGTGTTAGAGTTAGGGTTATAATACGAGTTCAATTAGGTTAGGGTCAAGGTTTAATTAGTGTTAGAGTTAGGGTTGCAATAATAAAATTCCATATAATGATATGGAAAGGCATTCAGGTGGATTCATATACAAATGCATAAATAAGAATTGATAATTAAGAATTCTCTAGAACTAAAGTTATAACAACAAATACAATCCTTGGCTTAATCATTTGTTCTTGTTAGGGTTGGAATAAGAATTTAATGGGTCCAACTGAGACTTAGGAAATAAAACCCTGCAGAGGAAATAAAGCATTAAAATCAAAGTTGGGTTTTAATTTTAATCCGGTGATGTAAGCCTAATCCATTAACTCCAGTGGTCATGTCGCCGATGGCTTAGCCAAATCCTTTCATTAAATACTACCCGTGCAATGTGTAGGTTTTCAAATTCCAAAGATATGGGAAGATCTCAATGTTGCCCGCCAACTCATGAGACCCTAAAGTAAGCCTATTGTATGGTCGATAAAGGAAGATGTGTCCTATATGGAATGTGGGGCCCAATATCCACTATTAAGCTCATAACCCATGGTTTTAGATTGACAACCAAGATCAAAAGCTAATGGAAATCTCTGTCGTTCCCCGCTAGCTTGCAGGAGGAAGATGAAGGTTGGTTAAAAGCCGTGAGGTCAATGAGATTGTGATGCGTAGCTCCAGCCATTTAGTTTGCAAAGTGCATAGGACCTGCTGACATGGTAGTTGGTTTCTGAGATGAATTAATGTTATTGGTCATGAGGAAGGTGAACGATGCTTCATTGGATGTCAAACCGGGTTAGCTCGAGATAAACCGTTTGATCTGCCAACTCTTCAGGAGATCAGCGGGCAGTATTCAAAGTTG
>VDFB02000002.1:20715086-20767431 GCA_007258455.2 Sequoia sempervirens | reverse complement strand
ACATTACACCCACATCACATCAATCTTTGAATGTATAAATTTTATTTTGGCCTAATCTTTATTCTTTTAGGTGAAAAACCCTAGAAGGACCATAAAGCATTCGAGTGCCAAAATATTTGTTTACATTTTGGTGAACTTGACTTTTGAACGTTTTTGCTTCTAATTTCAAGAGAATCCTATATTTAAATTGCATTAGCATTGTATTAATTTTTGCATTATTTAAACTGCATCATAGGGTTTTTAACATTGCATTAGTGAAAAGCTCATATAGTTTGCATTTTTGCATCATATTTCATTAGAAAACAACAAAAATTTTGCATTTTCATACTATAGTTTCATCTATGCATCTGAAAGACATCAAATTGCATTCAAATTTTTTTGAAAAAAATCAAAAAAAAATCCTCACTAGGACTAATTTTCCACACTAGGCGACTTAGTCCTGCACATTTTGCACTATAATTTCTGGTATTTTTTGAGCATTTTCTGCTTTACTATTTTCTGTTATTGCATCTCTATTATAGTTTCTAGAATTTACGTTATTTTCATTTTATTGCTACTAGTTTTTATTTCATTTGCACCCACCCCACCTTTAGTATCATTTGTATGAGTGTTTGGTGCTCTATTGATAATACTTTAGTGAGAAGAAGTTCACGACTCATGGCATCCTGCAATAACACACTCATTGTGGACCTCGGGTTGTCCCAAGCTACTAATCCTGGTATTGACAATAGTGCATTAGGCATGAAACCTACCTTTAATAATACTTTTCCTTCCAATAATATGCCAATTGACACACAAAATGATCACATTCTACAAGATAAAATCATTAACATTCATGAGGATTTAGCACATCTGCAAAAAAACATGTGTCTTGAAAACATTTCAACCACTGCAATTCCTGCTATAGACAACATCCATCGTCTCCTTGAAAACAATGAAGGCTTAGATGTTATGAAACAAATTGTTGAGATATACCATAAATATATTCCTTCCATCTCTAGTATATCTCAACCAAAAAACATTGTGGTTAGTCAAGTTAGACTTAACACTCATCCTCCTTCCACAGTAGCATCCATACCTATCTACACCATTGTGCAAGTCAAACAACAATGCAACAAGTTAGCAGTGTGATTCCTTTCTCGATTATTCCTACTTGCATTCCTAATTCTTATGTGGCATCAAATGTTTTCTACTCTTCCACCTTACCATCCATTAGCATTCCCTTCACTTTCCCTACCACTACATACACTCCATCACCACTTTCCCTTCCACCTCATACCAGTTACACTAACCCTCTCATAACACAACTCTTCCACATTGTTTCCTCTATGCAACAAAAAATATCCACCATAAGTCAAAGTCACAATTCCCCACCTACCTATTATGTCTGTAGCAGCCCATTATCTTTGGAAATATTAAGAACAAAGATGCCACAAGGAATATAAATTCCTAGATTTGAGAAGTATGGAGGAAATGGAAATCATACTAATCATGTTAATGCTTACATAGCCTTATGTAGTGACTTTGTCCTTGATGATAAACTATTGGCCAAACTGTTTCTTGGGACTTTAAAAGACATTGTCTTAGAGTGGTTTTCATCCTTACCAAATAATTCAATTCATTCATTCAATGAACTAGTTGATGCATTCATAAGTCATGGATGAAAAATTAACTGATTTCATCTCACTATATCAGTTACCTTATGCCCAACTAGATGTCAAGATTCTTGATCCGCATCTCCAAAAGATGTTCATTGAAAATTTACAAAGTCACATTCAAGATAGATTGACCGTGATGAAATTTCCCTCCCTTATGCACTTATGTACAACCCTTTACAATTATCACAATTTGATTAGTAGTCGTGATACCAAGTCTACTACTAGTTGAACTGAAAATATGAACCTAGCACTTTAAAAAATTCAAAACCATTTCAAGAATCAAACAAAGTATTTTTACAATTTAAACCCCTCCTCAACAACCACCTCAACCTGTCAACAATCAAGTAATAGTTGTTAAAGCCACGATACCTTTTACTTATGGAGATCCAAAGAGATAGTTTACACCTTTACCAAACACTCTTCATAACACAATGTCCCAACTATTGCAAAAATAGATGATTACTTTAGCTACTGTTAAACCATTGGATCCAACTAAACCTTTTCCTCCAACCTTTCAACCCAATGCTTATTGCCATTATCATAGACAAAATGGACATGACACAAAATAATGTAAGATTCTTAAATACATAGTGCAAGACCTCATTGATTTTGGCTGTCTATCTATTTCAAATATTAATGTTAAATGCAATCCATTTGTTGCCCCACCCAATGAAAATATGAATTTTTTTACCAATCTGATGCCCAAACATACTGTCATTCATCAAATCCAATGAAATTCAAAACAATGATGTGATGACTATTCATAAAGATACTAAACATCTTGATCCTATTCCACATACCACTTCTATTAATCCTATGCATGATATGGTAGGTGCAATAGATGTCATCCCCCGCAAGGGCCCAACTAAGAAATCTCTTGATATTACTTTCTCTTCTAAGGATATTTTTCCAAATCTTCTCGATGGTCCCCTTTACATAGCTGGCCATATTTATGATAATCCCACTAATAGGATACTCATAGATCTCGCCTGTGGTGAGAATGTGATCATTGATAAATTTTTGGTATTACATGATCTTTATAGAGATGATTATGAAAAACTGAGAGCATGGATCAAAAAACATAATGGTTTTGTGTGCCCTACAATAGGATCGATCATCCTTGCATTAAAAATAGGACCTAAGACAATGGATGTAACATTCTCCATCATTCCACAACTGGATTGGTTTCGTTTGTGGCTAGGTCATCCATGGCTTTGCTTGATGAAAGTTGTTCCTTCAGTCATACACAAATGTCTAAATTTTTTACATGATGATGACACATTCACTATTCACCATAGTAGCTTTAACCCTTTGTCTTGTAAAGGAAATTTCTCCTTAGAAGCCTTTTGGCCTGAGCCCATGAAACCCATAACACCTCACAAAGATTTATTTTTCATTGCTTATCAAAAGTTTAAAGAATTTTTTTTTCCGAATTGTCCCTCCACAACATGTCCCCATCCACTTCCGACACTCCCATTCTAGATGAGACAATGTTTCAACTTGAACCTGAATCAGCAACTCAAGATTACCCAACAATAAACACTTCACCTTCATCATCCAAATGCCCAAGAGAAAATTAAACCAACCCCATCATGCCCCCTCACATAAAACAAGTTTATAAAGTAAAATAGAAAGTGATTGACCCACCTCCTATGGTTCCTTCTATTCTTCCCCTTAGTGAAGAACAAGAGCCTATGGTGGATCAACCCACTCTTACACCAACACAACTTCAAAATAGAATCAAAATAAATCGAGGTGGTAGGGAGCATGGATGTTGATGTTGTCTCCTTGCTCACACATTACAAAATGAAGAAAACAAATAAAATCACCATCCACACTTGATAGAAGCAATTCCTGATAGTCCACCTCCCCAATCACAACAAAATGATCCAATACAACAACCACAACTCATAATACACCCATCATTGGACATTACCAAATGTCCTCTAGTTGTGATTAATTTGGATGATGATGATGAGATCACTAAAATTGACAAAGAGATACATAATGATCTGAATACATTATTTTCCTCTTCCATGAGCTTAAATGATAAATCTCCTACAACAAGTGTAGAATCTAGCACTTCACCTAGTTCAGCCTTTGCTCTTGTCCCTTTAGCCAATTTTCCACCTTCCAAACATGATTGTGAGGCAGATGACTTATTAGATGGTTGATTTGCATTTGTCTTGCTATCCCTTTACATTTTTCTTTTTTCTTTTGTGTCTGTATGTGTATCATGCTCCCCCATGATGTGACATTTGATGTTATCACTCTCTTTGTGCACTTCCTCTATTTGTCCCTTCATTCTTCTATATGCCATACATTGATTTTTCCTTTCACCTTTGTTTTGTGTTTTCCTTTTGGGGATGACACAAAGTGTTGGGACACCCTATGTGTCTTGCATGTTGACCAAAAAGGTCTTTCTATTTTCTTTTTCGCCTTTGTTTTGTGTTTTCCTTTTGGGGATGATGCAAGGCATTGAGACTGCAATGTCTCTTTCATGTTGACCCAAATTTTTTTCCTTTTCGTTTTCCTTTTCATTTTCATTTTGCTTGTATTTTCCTTTTGGGGACATTGCAAAGCATTGAGACATCCTATGTCTCTTCTATATTGACCCAAATGGATTTGTATTTTTCTTTGTTTTTGCTTTCTTTGTGTCATTCTTCCAGTTCTGAGCTCCTTACAAAACATTGCAGCAATGAACATACTGACCCCAAATCCATGAATCCCTTATGTGTTTGGTGTATTCCTTTTGGGGGAAATCCCTCTTTCTTTTGTTCCTTTTTCATTTGCATGACATAGCCTTACTCAGAAATGTATGACTTGGCATAGGGGCTTTCCAAGTTGGCTCCCATGTCTTGTTTCTTTTTGCATTTTTATTTTCCTACTTTAAAGTAATTTCTCACAGAACGGTGTGTAGCAATTCCTTTAAACAGGAGGCATACATTGGCATAATTAATTTCCATTCTTTTTTTTTTTCTTAGTGCAGCCTTCTTGTTCCATACGATGTGTTTGTCACTTTGTGGATGACATTGGGTATAGTGTCCTTCATAAGCATGATCTCTCTTGGAATATTACATTCCTCTTAGTGGCCTGATGCAATGCAATGCATCCCCTAAGTTATGACTATTTTATTCTCTGATTAGTCCTCTCTTAGAGACATTAGACACAATGTTCCCTAAGTTATAGACCTCACATGAACTAAGCAAAGACTCATTTGAACATTCTTTTTCATTTTTCATTTTGCATTTATATGGCTACCTTGCATAACACAACTTGCATGCTTGTGGTGCCATCGCATTTGTTCATGAGTTTAAAGCATATAAATTTTTTCTTGTCTCATGAAGCACGAAATGACATTGTCCTTTGTGGAACCTTATTAAAGTTATCAAGAGGTATAACTTTAGTATGGTTGAGTCGGAATCCCATTCTGAGGCATGAATTTCCCCATAGCCACCTATGTGTTTGTGAGTACATAACAGCCATGAGTGTGTGTTTCTCGCCTTTTGGGCCTTCTCACCCGATGAACAACCATGAGTTTCGTCACCCTAGAGTGAGTATGCATTTCCTTTTCCAAACAAACAACCTAGATCTGATCCACAATGAGCTAGACAAACGTTGAAGCTTGATTCAACTTTTTTCGCTCTTTTATTTGTTTTCATCATTTTCATGTGTGTTCCTTTGTGTTCATGTTTGGTTTTCCATGAGATCTTCATCTTGGGGGCTTGGTCATCCCTCTTGATCATTGTTGTCTCAACTTACTAGGATGAGTACATTTGGATCCCTCTTGATTGCATGTTTGACTACTTTAGTGTGAGTTTGAAGCAGGTTCATTCTCTCACTAAAGTGGGGGCTAACTGTGGACATGAAAAAAGTAACCCTTCTACTTTTTATCATGTTCAACCCCTTCTAGTGGACTTTGGCTTGATTTTTCCTAGATTTAATGTTGTAATGTGGTCAACACATTCACATTCGGTCTTGGACCCTTGTGAATCATTAAGACTTCTAGGATGTCTTGTAAAAGTGTTGTGAAGTGTTGTAACCCACTTTCACACTTTTCTAGGACCCTTTCATTATAATTCACTTAAATAACCCCTTTTTATCACTTACCAAGTCTTATTTCAAAGTGTTGTAAAGATTGTAACAAACTCTCATGCTTTTCTAGACTTGTCATCACTAAATCAACCCTTTCTCATGTTTAAATGACCCATTAAGACACTTTCTAGGAATACTTAAGTGTTTTTTTGAGGATATTCCCATTAGACCTTATTTAATGTACTTTAATTTTTCAACACCCAGTGAAATTTCCCTAGTGGGACCAAGTCACCACTTGGAGAAACTTAGTCCCACTAGGCACAAAAGTCAAAATAATTTTAATTTCTTGGTGGGATTTTATTCTCTTACCCTTGAGTTCTAGCCTATGATGTGTTATTTTTGGGAATTAATGGAAAATCAAGTATAAATAAGGGTTTTTCCTCTCATTTTAACACCAACTACCTATTCATTCAAGCATTCAATTTCTTAATCATTTTCAAGCATTCAAGCATCTCTAAGCATCATCAAGAATTCCATTGGAGCACTTCATTGCATATCTTTAGATTTCTATATCAAGGGTTTGGTAAGTTTATGTCATTGCATGTTTATTTATCATTCTCTTCTTATTTCATTTTATTTCATAGGGTTTGATTACCAAATCAAGGTTTGACTAAGGCAAACCCCTCTACTCTAACACTTAACCCCTTTTCCTCTCTTTGCATGTGTGTTTGTAGGTATTGTATACATATTTTTCAAAGAAGAAAGCATCAAAAAGGTATTGCAAAGTCATCAAAGTCAACATAACCCTAATTGAAGCTTAGAGACCAATTTCAGCCAGTTTGCTATAGATTTAGATTCAGACACCTGTCAAGAAGAGAAGTGCAGATCGAGAACTACAGAATCCTGTTCAGAAATTCCATAAATTCCTAGGGGCTTGAAAATTGATTTTTACATTTATGAGTACCCATTTGGCATATTCTTATTTTGGTAGATTTTCCATGAAACTAGACTAAGTCACCCAGCTTGGCGTAAGTGTCCCAATCAACATTTCCAATCAACTCTGTAGGATTTTAGAGCCTGTCTACATCAGACTTCAAATTCCAAGTGCACCTCTCCAATTATGTTTAGTTCCTTTATCATTTACTTGCATTCTTAGGCGGTTTTGCATACATCACTCTGTTTTCAAACATTTCACATTTCTTAGTTTTGCATTCATAATCAATAACTTTTGTTTGTTTTATGCATTTAGTCCATCTCATCTAGGAACATTACACTCACATCACCTCAATATTTTAATGTATGCATTGTATTTTGTCCCAATCTTTATCCTTTTAGGTGAAAAACCCTAGAAGGACCATAAAGCATTCGGGTGCCAAAATCTTTGTTTACAACATTTTATAGGGTATGTTGAAGATATTTGTGAATTATATTATTATTATTAGGAAAATACGTCTCAACCTTGCAATTATATAAGGTGTATTATTGATAGGTGAGCGTTGGGGGGTAAAAGGGGGTACCCCCTGTGAGGTTTAGGGGCTCATCCTCTAGGTGGGGGGTCCAAGGGTTGTGTGCCCCAACAGGGGTATATACATATTTTATTATTGTAAATCTAGACCACTCATCATTAGTTCTCAAATCTAATATAGGAGATATTTTGTTAGCTTTCCTTTCCCTAGAAATAAACCCTATTTTATGAGGATGTTTTATTATGGCTATGTATTGTGATGTATTTTGAGAGTCTAATAGCAATCGTGTTGCCTCTAGATGTCTAGTTGGTGATACTCCTATGAGAAGCTCACTCTACAAGTATATTCTAATCTTTGTTATTTCTGAATAATATTGGATGACTTTTGGAGTGTGGAGTTTTTCTCTCAAAAGGGTTTTTCCCACATAGATCATTGTGTTGTGGTATGTGTGATATTTATGTTTAATTTTTTTGTATCTAATGTAAAGATTTGTAATTTTTGCATTAGACCTTCTCTCAAGATTAGTGTAGGAAATTGTTTTGCTACCTTATCTTCCTTAAAAGTGGTATCAAAGCTTGATCACCTTTGGTTTCAGTTGTGGGTTGTTGAGTTTTTTGAACTAATCCATATTTTAGTGGGAGCTTGTGAAAAAGGTACTTTGTGATCTTGTTGCTAGAATTTTCAGATGGAAAGTCCATCAGGGAGAATAGAGTTGGATATATTTTTTGGAAATAATTTTGAAATGTGTCCAAGCTGAATATAGAGGATTTGTTGATAGATCAATATTTGTGTGATGTTGTTGATGAGAATTTTTCAAGGCCTACAAATCCTACTTTGGCTGCTCAATATGTTGTTATGGATCATAAAGCCAAGGATCTAATTAGATTGTGCTTGTTAGACTCTATTTTAATCAATTTCTATGACAAGACCTCTACACATAAACTATGGAAGAAATTTGGTGCAATGTATCAAGCCAAATCTTTATTGAACAAGATTTTTGTGAGGAAGAAATTATATTCCTTGAGAATGGAAAAGGGTGAATGAATTACAAACCTCTTGGAAGCATTCAATATGTTTTTGGTTCAAGAATTAGTTGGTGTCAAAATGGATGATGATAATAAATTTCAAATATTGTTTCTTTCTTTTCCTGATTTGTGGGATTCTCTTGTTATGGCTATTGGGAATACTTCTATTATCTTGAAGACTGGAGATGTGGTGGGTTCTTTGCTTTCTGAAGAGATGAGGAGGAAGGTATCCATTAACACCAAGGAGGCCCTAAATTTTTATGGAATAACTAAGAAAAAAAGAAAGAATAATGAGAATCACGATAAATCCAAGTCCAAGGGGAGATCCAAATCTCCTAGAAAGTCTAAAGTTATTTTCTAGAACTATGATAAGCTTGGACATGTATTTGTAAGGATTGCAAAGAATAAAAAGAAGAGATTTGATTTTGATTCTGAGTTCAAGAAGGAAGATGGTGATGCATTCATTGTAGCTTTTGTAACTCGTGTAGGTAATGATGTATGGTTAAATGACTCATATGCATCTTTCCATATGACCTCTACTAGAGATTAGTTTTATAATTAAATATGAAGAATTTGATGGAGGTAAGGTGTACTTGGGTCATGATTCTTGTTTAAATATTGTTGATTGTAGTAAAGTTAGAATCGAGTTTCCTGATGGTAGAATAAAAAGGATTAATCTAGTGTATAATTGCATATCCCTATATTAGCACAAAACTTGTTATTTGTGACCAAACTAATAGTTGTAGGTGTGCAGATAATATTTTTCTAATGCATAATGCAATATGGTTAGAGGTGTTATGGTGATTACTAGAGGTGTCAGATATGACACATTGTATAAGCTTGATGCATGCATTGTTGAGTGCAATAGTACTTCTATGAAAAACAAGTCTATGAAATAGGTGAGGGTTTCATCTTCAACAAATGGTCATAGCTTTTGGATACCCAAGGGTTCTTTTTCTTCTAAATAAAAGTTACCTAGATAGAAAACTATGTTATGACACTAGATACTTGGCCACATTGGAGAAAAGGGTCTAAGGAACTTAAAAAATAAGAACCTTGTTGAAGGGTTGTCTAATTGTAATCTTGAATTTGATTTTTATAAGCATTGCATTTATGGAAAAAAAAATTACATTCAATTTTAATCAAGTTATAATATTTGTGGTCTATTGGATCTTATTCATTCTAATGTATTTAGTCTTGTAGATGTTCCTTCAATTGGAAAATCCACATATTATGTTTCATGTATTGATGATTATAGTAGAAGGACATGGGTATACTTTCTCAAGAGTAAATCTAAAGTTTTTAGTTGATTTAAAGAATTTAAAGCAATGGTTGAGTTGTAGACTGGAAATAAGATAAAATGTTTGAGGATTGATAATGATGGTGATTTTTGTTCTAATGATTTTGATAGATTTTGTAAAGAATGTGGTATTTATAGAAAAAAGAAAACTTTGTATTCTCTACAACAGACTAGAGTTGCAAAAAGAATGAACATGACATTGATGGAGAAGGCTATGAGTATGTTGAGTGGTGTTGGTATAGAACAAAGGTTTTGGGCTGAATTTGTTTCCATGACTTGTTACCTAATTAGCAGGTCTCCTACATCAGATCTTGTTGATAAGACACTTATAGAGGCATGGTCGAGTCACAAGCATTCATTAAGACATCTTAGAGTTTTTGGTTGCGAGGTATACGCACATGTGAAAAAGAAGAAGTGAACAAAGTTGGAGAATAAGGTTGTGAAATACATCTTCATTAGATACAATTATGGTGTGAAAAAATACAAGCTTTGGAATCCTATTGCACATAAGGTACTATATAGTAGAAGTGTTATTTTTATAAAACCTAATCCTTCTTATGTTATAGTATAGCCAAAACAAAGTAAATAGATAGATGTGATTCAATTTCCTTCTACACCTGAGAAAGTTGAATCAAGGCCCATGGATAAACAAGAAGATGAGGAGACCTAATCTAGATCTGAATCTTTAGAAGAGGAGGAAGAACCTCCAACCCAACTTGTTCATAGGTCTACAAGGCATAGACAACCACCTGAAGGATATTCACCTGATGATTGGAGATGCATTTTATCTTTGAATATTAACATGGATGAACCTAGATCGGTAGAAGAGGCATTAGATATGAATGATTCAAAATCCTAGAATATTTCTATGGATGAAGAAATGTTTGCTTTAAAAAAGAATGATACATGAGATTTTGTGCCATTGTCTAAAGGAAGAAAACATGTTGGTTGCAAATGGGTGTTCAAGAAAAAGATTGGTTTAGATGGAGGTATTGAGAAGTACAAAGCAAGGTTGGTTGCCAAAGGTTACTCTCAAGCTGAGGGTGTTGATTATGGTGGGATATTTTCTCTTGTTGCAAAAATTACATCCATTAGATTTTTCCTTTTTATTGCTAGTGCTTATGATTTAGAGGTTGAGAAAATTGATGTAAAAACTACTTTCCTTCATGGTGACTTGGAGGAGGATATTTATATGAAACAACCAGAGAGCTACATGGTGAAAGGTAAAAGTAAATTCGTTTGCAAATTGAAAAAATCTTTGTATGGCCTAAAATAGAGTCCTAGGATGTGGTACCCAAAATTTGATACATATATGTTGAGTTTGTGATTTGAGCATTCTAAATCAGATCATTGTGTTTATTATAATACTGATGGTGATTGTTTCCTGCTTATTGCATTATATGTTGATGATATATGTTATTTATTAGTAAAGGGAAAAGTATGATTTTAGAATTAAGATCTCAACTTGCAACTAAATTTGAAATGAAAGCTCTGGGTGTAGTTAGACACATTATTGGGATGGAAATTAGAAGAGATGGAGTGAATCTAGAAAGTTATGGCTTGGACAAAGTAAGTATGTCAGTTCAATTTTATAGAGGTTTGACATATAGGATTGTAGACCACTGTGTGTTTCTTTTTCAGCTGGAACAAAATTATCTATTTTAGAATGTCCAAAATCCCCATCAAAAGATGGAAGACATGAGTAGAGTGCCTTACCAGAGTGCAATTGGAAGTAAATGATGTATGTTATGGTTTGTAATAGACTAGACATTGTCCAAGCAATGAGAGTTGTTTTTAGATATATGTCTAATCTTGGTAGAGTTCACTGGGATACAATTAAAAGAGTCTTCAGATATTTGTGAGGCACCTCAGAGTATTCCTTGTGCTATTATAATAATTTAATTGAAGATGAGATTTCACTTGATATTCATGGTTGTGTGGATTCAAAATGGGTAGGTGATGTTGATAGCAGATGATCCATTAGTGCTTACATGTTTACTTTATTTGGTGGTACAATTAGTTGGAAGAGTAAGTGTAGGTTGTGGTTGCTTTGTTCACTACTGAAGCTGAGTATATGGCAACTACTCATGCTTGTAAAGAATCCATTTGGTTCAAGAGGTTGTGTTCAAATATTGATATAAAATAAGGTACAGTGACAATTTATTGTGATATGTCTCACTAAGAACTTGACATTTCATGTTAGGACCAAGCACCAACATTTGCATAGTATCATTTTGCTAGAGCTATAGTCAAAGATGGCAGGGTGAATCTGGTTAAGGTAAATACTTTGATGAATGTTGTTGATTCTTTAACTAAGCTTATGAGCATAGAGAAGTTTAGATGGTGTTCAGAGTCTATGGGCCTTTTGGTCCCTAGCAATTAAGAGATGGTGTTTATGCTCCCTCTTGTTACTCTTGCAAGGTGTTCACCAAGTGAGATATTTGTTGGGAAAATGTGTCTCAACCTTGAAATTATATAAGGTGTAATGTTGATAGGTGAGTGCAGGGGGTGTACCCCCCCTATGGGGTTTGAGGGTTGTGCGCCCCGATGAGGGTTTGGGGGCAACACCCCCAAAAGCCACATTTTATGTATATTTTATTATCGTAAATCTAGACCGTTCATCATTAGATCTCAAATCTAATAGGAGATGTTTTGTTGGCTTGTCTTGCCCTAGAAGGCAACCCTATTTTATGAGGGTGTTGCATTACGACTGTATTGTGATGTATTTTATTAGTCTGATAGCAGTTGTGTTGCCTTTGGATCTTTGGTTGGTGATACTCCTGTGAGAAGCTTGCTCTGCAAGTATATTGTAATCTTTGTGATGTTTGAATAATATATTGGACTACTTTTGGAGTGGTGTTTTTCTCCCGAAAGGGTTTTCCTCACGTAAATTACTATGTTGTAGTATGCATGATCTATTTATGCTTATTTTTGCTTAAGTTTTTGTAACTATTGTGAAGATCTATAATATTTTGCAATATCCTCCTCTCAAGATTAGTATAGGAAGTTGTTCCGCTATCTTAGCTTCCTTACAATTATAATATACTAGTGTGTTTATCTTTTGAATGTCTTAGTCAACCTTTTTTTGTAGCATATGTTTGTATTACACAAATGATATTATAATTGTATATGAGTATGACATAAAATTAATTCATCTATTGTTTCAAATAATTGTAGTGTTGATATAAACTATATTGCTTATTAGAAAAAAAATCTTGTAGTTGAAGCTTATTATATCAATGGCTTTTTTCAAATAATTATCAATAGTAATAATTATGTTACATTCAAAGTCATTTTAATATATTCATCAAAATCTCTTTAATTATTATAAACCCATAAGATTGTTATAAATTAATAAAAGTATCTAAAGATGCAATTGAATAGCTGATACACATACATAAATAATTTCGTTGACCAAAAATTATATAAAATAGATTAAAAAAAACATAAATACACGGTAAGAACTATTTTTATATATATCATTCAATAACTCCTTTATATACTTCTAAAAATGTGCTTTAATTTTCAATTATAAAAACAAAGCTTTGATTTGGACAATAGATGCCATAGTTTAAGATCATATTGACCATCATAGGCGGACATGTCCACTTCTTTTGTATTTTATGTTACCTCTTGTGCTCATCAACCTCGTCAAACCAACATGCTAGACAAGCCTCTATTTCAAACAAAGACTAACAAACAAAAGCTTGCATTGGAAATGGCAATTCAACTTCATTTCTGTTTGAACTTCTTCCTGTAACTAAAACTAGCCGGCATTCATCTTTTCTTTAAATTATCCTTCTCTGCACATTACTATCTTTAATTTTATCCAATTGGAGGTTTTCGCTTTTGTTTTCATCTCATTGGGTCAGAAGGACCTGACTGATACGATTTAGTTAAGCCGTTTGTGAAGGAAGATCCAGAAAAAGAGAGAAAAGAAAACATCTGCAATGTCTACTATGTGGAGAACAAGGAGCTGTGTGGTAATCTTACTGTGTGTTGCATTAATATCACTGACTTGTGTCATTTTATCCTATTCGGACAAGTCAAATCAGCTGATCAAATGGTTTCCGGGAAAAGCCTTTCTGTCAGAAATTTATTGGCCAAAGGTACCAACCTGGTATGCAAATTCTCACTGCAATTATTGGGTCTTAACAAAATGGGTCCTTTCTTGCTGGGAACCATTCAAATTTGAATCTTGGATGGAATCCTTGGTTTGATTATGATGCAGGTTTGAGTTATAAAGGTGTTGTGAATTGGGTCTTGTACATTTTATTTATTACATGGGAAATAGGGGAGAAATCTTGGAATTTTATCATAAAATTGAAAACAGTCATACTTTAGCAGCCATTCATGGCTCTCTTGAGTGGAAATTCAAATATGCAATTGGATTAGATCAGTTGAAAGTGATTGTACATTAACAAATATGAGACTTTTAGAGTCATGATTTTACAATATAGGTGGGTAACATGATTTTACTATTAGTTGATTTTAGTATAGACCAATTAAAGTGTGTTGCAGATATTGTTGTGTTCAAATTGTAATTCAACTGAAATGAAAAATATACTTTGAAGTTTCCTGTGTTGCTACAGAGCTATTTTTTCAATACCGAGTTGCAAGATTTTGCATTGATTTCCAAAGATCTATTGATTTCCTTAAGAAACTCATTTAAAATTTCTATGGTCTATGACCTAATTGAGCCCATCCGTTTCCAATACTTGTGTTTGGAAAAGTTTCTGTTTTGTTTCTTCTTTTTTTTCAACCAAAGGTGAGGCACCTAATTTTCTTCCCTTTCCCAGTAAACACCGCCCCAAAAGAAAAAATTTTGAACTTTAAAGATCAAAATAAGAATCTGAAGCCTAATGATTTTCTTTATTCCAAAATTTTCCATTCCAAACTATAAAGAATGTGAAAGGTCTAGTTCTTTATTCCAATATTCCCATTTTTTTCCTAACATGTTAGATTTGTTCTATCAAAGATTTTATATCATCCACTAATTTTTTCTTACCTTATATAAGAGCACTAACCTATGCTGATTGCTATATAATTTTGAGTCATAAAGGCATTTTGAATTGGATTGTCTACATTTTACTAATTACATGGTAAAGTAGTGAGGCATCTTTGGAAAGTTGTCATAAAATCGATAACGGTCACATTTTGACAGTCATTTATCTCTCTGTTGAGAGGAAATTCAAATATGCAATTGAATTAATTCATTTGAAAGTCATTGCACAGCAACAAAGATGAAACGTTTTAGAGTTATGGTTTTCAAAATTTATAATATAAGTGGGTAAGCATGAGTTGGACCCTGTATTAGTTCATTTAGTTTAGGCCAAGAAAAGGGTGTTGAAGATATTGTTCTGTTCAAATTGTGGTTTAACTGAAATTTAAAATACAGTGTGAAGTTTTGTGTTGTGCCACAGAACTGTTTTTCAATACTGTTTGTAGGATGTTTCATAAGTTTCCAAAAATCTATTTATTTCCTTATGAAACTTATCAGCATAGTTTCTGTAGTTTATGACCTAACTTGCATTTAGAATTTTTTTTTTAAAAGAAAGAATGGAACCTAATGATTTTCTTTGTTCTAATGTTTCCCGTCTTCAGTCCTTCCCTCCCCAAATAAAAATCACTTATAAACTTTCAAAGGTTAGAAATTAGAATAAGCAGGTGGAGCCTGTTGGATTTTTTTATACCCAGTTCCAAACTAAGAAAGAAATATTGAAGGTCCAGTTAGGGTGGCAGGTCAGAATTTTCTTATTCCATTTTTTTTGAAGTTACAGTTAAGAAGCAATCATACGATGTGCAGTCATTTTCAAGCCCAACTGAGACTTATTCCATGGTACCTTCTCTTTCTTTTATTCTGTTTGCAAAGTAAGACATTATTTCAACATTTGGTGAGCAATAATGAAACCAAAAAAAAGAAAATTGAAAGGAAAAGAAGTTCAAGAATCTTGTTCAACTCTTCACAATAGAAATAAATTTTTTATTCAACTTTTATGTATGTGAATGGGAAAATAGAGAACCAAAATTCATGCATTCAATCAAGTTTAATTTTTTTAAATGTATTGAACTAATCTTCATAACCTTAACAGACTATACAATATGAAAATATACTAGAAATATCATCAAAAACACAAACACAATCAAAACCAGAAATAAAAATTGATTCATGAAAATATACAATATACTTTGAACAAAATGATATATTTGTTTATCTTCCACTGTTAATTGCATGTTTTGATTATATAAGTTTAAGCCTATTTTCTAAAATCAAAGTAATTCTATTTTTGTGAGTAGAGTTAGAGAAAAATACTATGGCAAGAGGCTAAATATGAAGCAAGTTAAATGGTGAATAGTAGCACTCCAAGTGTAGGATCTTCCTGCAGAGCTGAAGTATAGATTGAGCTGAATTTTAGTTTGATGCAACTCTGAACACAATGATTGTCACTGGTATGCAGATCAAAGAACCTCCACAGCTGGACATAATTTTAGAAAAGGCTGACATGGGTAATAAGACAGTTATAATTACTACATTGAATCAGGCATGGGCAACACCAAATTCCATGATAGATCTTTTCTTGGAGAGCTTTCACACTGGGGAAGGAACTAGCAGGTTCTTGAATCATCTGGTTATAGTTGCTTTGGATCGAAAGGCTTATATTCGGTGCATATCCATCCATTCTCACTGCTTTATTCTCAAGACTAAGGGTATTGACTTTTCCGGGGAGAAGCGTTTCATGACTGATGATTACTTGAAGATGATGTGGAGAAGAATTGATTTTCTAAGAACTGTGCTTGAAATGGGATATAGCTTCATTTTTACGGTATGTTGGCCCCTATCTCTTTTTTTTTTCTCTTATTCTTATTTATCTTTTTGATTAAAAGAGGGGTAAAAATTTATTCAAATCAAAAAAGAAATACAAAGCAAGGGCATTACACCACCCTATCAGTCTCAACTAATTGGTCCAACTTTTGTGACAAATCCGGGGGTAATTGACCCTTTTCCACAATATTCCAATCTTGTAAGTGATCAAAACCCCATTTAACCAAACAATAGAAAGAAACAGAATCCAAGGAAGCATACAGATTAAGAATCTGTTTTATAATAACAGCCAAATGCCAACTGACATCCTCTAACTGCTTCCTCTTGAACAAAGTCACTACCACTTGATAAAGATTAATGCTACTATTTTTCACAAATAAACATAAACCATTATAAAGATTTGGACATTGATGGAAACAAAAAAAGTGGACTGTTTATTGTTATGTATACATCCATTCACAGCTGAGTTGGTAAGAGTGTAATGAAATAACTTGCACAATAGAAGAATATGATAGGAAATATATTGCAAATACTTGATAATAATGGAGAATAACGAGCCATTTCAAGAGAGAAAACCTTCAAATATTTCCAAATAAAACACAATTCAGAATATGATGAACAAATAGGATCCTATTTCCTATATATACTTTATTTATTTCTAGGATATCACCCAATCTAATTTAGATAATTATATATAAATTTTAGGACGACTTAACTAACTAAATAATAATATTATAATGATAATATGACTTAATTAAGAGTTAAGATAACCAATGCCCTATATACTGTAATATTAAGAGTATAGCATAAAAATTTTTTTTTTTTTTTGGAAATATGGATTTAAACTAAAGAAGGTGTGGACTTAACTTGTGATCATTTCTTTTGTTACAGTGGCATCTTACTATTACAAATAGGCAATCTTTTTCCTTTTAAAGCTTTAGCATGAGTCTTTTATATTTCATGTAGTATTCAAAAGATTGCTTTTAGAATCAATTCTGTATGTTTTTGAATTCAATATTTTGGATCATTGAAATTTTGGATCACATTCCGTGATCTGTTTTTTCTAAAATTAAACTCCACTTCCACATGAGCCTAATCCTTTCAAAATTAAATAATTCCTCACAACATTTCAGATCATACTCAATAATCCTTTTTCACTAAAATAAAACCCATAATATTTTTAAAATTAAGCAATTATTTCCTGCTCTAATTAAATAGTCAAACAATTAAAAGACAATTTTAGATGTGGCAAATGAATTTTAAATTTAAAATAACCATTACTGACTGTTACAACAGAATAATATTTAAGAATGGCCATGTCTTGCCACTGATGAGCAGCACAATATTTAGGAATAGCCGTTTCTTACAACTGCTCAACAGCATAATATTTAAGACTAAACTTTTCTTACAACTGATTTTTGTTTATCAATAATTATATTAGCGTTTTCCATGTAATATCATTTTGGAAATCAATCTTCAGTACCTGTCTTCCATGACTGGTAATTACTGCTAGCATGGATCTGTTGACATTTCTAACATGAATCACTTTGTGTACAGGATGCAGATATAATGTGGTTCAGAAACCCTATCGACCATTTTGTTACAGATGCAGATTTCCAAATCGCTTGTGACCATTATAATGGCAGCCCTACAGATTTGAACAACGCTGTAAATGGAGGATTCAACTATGTAAAATCCAATAATCGGACAATACAATTCTATAAATACTGGTACTCCTCACATAAGTTATATCCAGGAAAGCACGACCAAGATGTGCTAAATTATATTAAGCACAATGAGGAGATCAGCAAAATAGGATTGACAATGAGATTCTTGGATACAAGTTATTTTGGTGGCTTTTGTGAAGCAAGCAAGGATTTTACTAAGATTTGCACCATGCATGCCAACTGTTGTATTGGATTGAGCAACAAGCTTCATGATTTAAGAGTAATGCTCACAGATTGGAGAAATTTTCAGTCTTTGACTATTGAAGGGAGGTTGTTGCAGAAACCGTTATGGAGAACTCCAATGCAATGCAAGATGTAATGTAACAGTGAAATCAATTCCATGAAGATAGAAAATGAGGATTTTAGAAAGCTTCTATCAATGGAGTTTTCTCTTAGGAGGAACATGTGGGGAAGGTGTTGTACATCTTGTATGTTAGAATATTTTGTATTTGGAAGTTGGACAATATTATTATTTGAAGAGGTTATATTTGATGTTCAAATGTGTTTAATGTGGGTGTTATGTAGGTATTTAATATTATTGATTAATTAATCATTATGTATGATTAATTGTAGTTTCACATAATATACCTTACACTACAATATTAAACATTATGTATTTATAGGGAACTTTCTTAAGTTCTCAGACATATGTTGAAAAAATAAGTTGTTTTCTTATATAAAAGAACTAAATAGCCAAAGCATACAACCATAAAAAAGGTAGGAAACATGTGATCATGTCTCAAAGTTAGACTAACAAAGCTTGAAGTAAAAAAAACTTGTGGCCACAGAAAGGGAAAAAACCACAAGCTTAGCAAGTGCATACCACATAATGGACATTGAATCATCAAATTACAAGATCAATAGATTTTATTGGGTGAGATTGGAGAGGTTGGGCGGAGGGGGAATTGCCCATCAATGTTATCACCATCTTTAGGATCCTCCTAACCTTTATTTTGTACAAACCTTAGTGGACAAATAATGAGCATTACCTATGGGAATTTTACCTAATTAGGAGGAAGCCATCCAAGCTATATTTAGAGGATGTGGAGTGATGTGGAGGTGAAGATCATGCACTTTGACAATCTAAGAATTGAGGTAGTGGTGAAATCTAGCTATATTATTGTCTTGTTGATGATGGTGGTGGAGTGGTTTTGTAAGGACTCTAAGTAGTTGGACCTTTAGTCCTAGTAGGGGGATCTAACATGTGGAGGTGGTAAAGGTAGAACTCTAGTTATAGTGCAATGGGAATTCATTCAATGATCTAAAAAGTATGAAGATGCTAGATTTCCAATATAATCTTGTTGGATTGAATTTAAATTTAATGAACATATTAAAAATCACCAACAATTTAGAGTGAGTAGAAAAAATAGCATTCATATTATAGAGAAAAAATAGTAGAAAAATGAATCTTTGATATTAAAAGAATTAGTATTTAGCAAACACCAATCAAATTGAACATTTTTTTGTTCACAATAGCTTTCTAAATTGCCTATGTTTAATAGCTCACATGAAGCTAGGATATGGTATACAACCATTTTATTTTTAATTTTGGAACCATGAGTAGGTGAGAAGAGAGCCACTTGTAATTTTTCTCCATCATGTAATCATGAAGAGTGTATTGGCATACCACTTTCAATCCTTCCACTAAGGCTTAATTGAGCACACACAATTTTTACATATGCTAAGAAAGTTCATGGATTTAATTATTGTCTAGTACGTCTCTTAGATAATTTACATAAATTAAAATTAGCCTTATATTGAGGCCAATAAATCCAAGTGGAATTAGAATTGGAGTAAATATCATAGATATGTCTAACTTCTCTTTAAAATATCTTGAGGGAATGAATTCAAGGACTAGTTGGCTTGTCTTGAAACAAGATGTTGGGAAACCACAATAAGTCATTGCATAATCCATCTTCATTTGAGGGCAGTCATGGTTTAAATTTTTCCAAAGGTTTCCTAATACTTTAGGATGAAAAAGTGTCATTGATTTTAATAATTACATGAGAATGGAGTTTAAGATCATTCTAAGCTAGATACTCAAATGATACTCTAGAGGAAACTTAATTTTTGAGAGAATTTTATAGGCTTCAATGACATCATAACCTCTAACTATCTATTTCTAGCATAATGAGTAATATCAGGTATCTTGACATTAATAAGGCCTATCCCAATAGAATCTCTTGGTAGGTAGTAAATATCCTAGACCACATGGTGAAGCCCTTTATTTTATTCTAAATTGGCCAAAAGAAAATCCTATAGGAGATTTTGAAGTTTGTGGTACTTATGTAACTTTGGAGGGAACCCTTTGAGAAGAGTAATACACATTCATCATGCAATAAGAAATTTAGATAAAAATTGGAAATTACTATTGAACACCCGAAATACTGAGAGGGGGGTGAATCGGTATTCTTTTAAACCACTTAAGCATTTAAACATTCATTCCACATAGCATATTCAATTTGCAACAAGGAAAGTATGAAAGCAACCATCAAAGCACATAACACATTAACACCATATTTTTACATGGAAAACCCAAAATGAGAAAAACCACAATGAAGATTAGCTCACAATATATTTAACTAGTTATAG
This sequence comes from Sequoia sempervirens, assembly GCA_007258455.2. Classification (NCBI taxonomy): domain Eukaryota; kingdom Viridiplantae; phylum Streptophyta; class Pinopsida; order Cupressales; family Cupressaceae; genus Sequoia; species Sequoia sempervirens. The sequence continues at coordinate 20,746,805 of VDFB02000002.1, read as the reverse complement.
TATATTACAAAAGTGCTCACTGCAAGTGGACTCACTATCCAAGTGGACTCATTTCCCACTAAAAGAAGAAAAGATAAAAGAGATTGTGGCACACAACCAAGATTTGAACTGTTACAGTTACATCTAATATATGCATGAATTACAGTTCCTTTGAAGCTCAAAATACAAACTTTACACACTTCATTTATGATTTGAATTAGCTCTTTGTTATGCTCTACATTCACCTTATTCTCACACAATTCACATCCAAAAACACTTATTGTATCACACACTTCAAAACACCAAAAGGATCTTACATATATATCAACTTCATCCATACCATTTATACCTTGTCGGCTCAACATGTACATACATACATGCTTTGTGCCAAGATCCAAAACTCATAACAACTCAAAATAGGTTGGCATGGACCCATAATATATCCCACATAACGAATCAATACTTATTCAAACTCCACAATATACAAAACTCATTAGGTCGGCACCAGTAATGACCTAATAACAAAATTTGACAACTATACAACCACATTCAAACACATGAAACTCCAAACTCTATTCCATTTGGAATACACACTCTATTGACACCTATCAACATCTCCACAAATCTACAAAGCTAGATCCCAATCCACAGAGAAGTGTGGATTCACCAAAACATACGCCCTGAACTGGAAAACACATGTTACTGCTAGACCAATATACTGTTACCCATAAATTCAACACTAGGAGCCAAAGAAATATGAAATTTTGGGATTAGGTTCCTCTATCATCCAAAAAAAATATATCAAAAGTGTAGAGCAAGATCTTATATAGTAGACCAATTTGCGGACCCAAAAATCAAATGTCCTATACACAAAGTACACAAAATACTTGTATTGGCACTTAGTGAATTTTCATGTCAACTGCCTTCACCGAATCAAACCTTCTTACAAAATTGTACTTGATAAGAATCCTAAAACATTTTCAAGCTGCACAATGGTCTTCATACTGGAATACAATGTTGACATCAATGACAAGATTGAATTGCATAGTTGTACAACTTGTGCTCATCTCACATGCTCATGTTTCCAAAAAAAAATCAATGAAAAACTCTTTATTCTTCGAAAAATATCCCCCTTTGTCATTAATGGAAACATGCCTCAATTATCTCTAAAACTATTTCTCTAATATTACTCTCCCCCTTTGACATCAAGGGAAAAGGGTGTATACAACAATCTTCTCATATACTAGATCTCCCCCTAAAAGATATGTAGATATATACAGGTTGGAAACTTAACTAAATCCACCCTAAGAGTGCTATCCAACAAAAAATTATATTGGAAATATTCCTTATACCTTCCACATATGTACATAGAAATCTGAAACAATAATTGAAATGCATAAAAAGGAAAGAAATGCATTCACCTAGAGGAAGAGTTTGACTCTTGCAACTTTTCAAGATGGGCTTGCCATTCTTGTTTTCCATCCTCCCAACTCTTCTTAGCTATACCAAACATTCTTCTTTGTGTCTCAAACTCCATCAAGAGTTCTTCACCTTCATTTGGAGTGTTGGGTACTGAATTTAGCTTTAAATATTTATCAACACTCATCAGGGCACTAGACAACAAGTATGAACTTGGAGTTCACCAAATTCTTGAGATTACCAAACTGTGTAATGATATTTTCTTTTTGCACTTATAGTTGGAAGAACTGATCATGTAAATTATCAATTGCTAACCTTGTACTTCCATCTAGATCATGTGTTGGATCATAGGCATTGGAAGCTTTATCAATTTGGGACTTAATTGAGTCCATCTCATCTCTTATGCTTTTAGTATATCTAAGCCATTTCATGAAAAAATGAGACAAAACTTTGGCTTTGGCCACACAACTTTGTGCACCCTTAAGATTTTCTTGAAATTCACCATGTGTACTGGCACACTTCTCCATTACATCTAACAATCTTTTCTCATCCACCTTCTTCTCTAACTCCTTTTCTATCTTCCCTTTCAACCTAATAGCATAATCTTTAAGAGAATCAAGCAAAAAATTTGGGTTTTCCATACCGAAGAGGGAGTTGTCAATGATAGCACCAGGTATGGCTTCATGCAAAACCTTTACATCCTCATCTATCATTTCTTCACTCTTCTGATGTGTATCTATAATTTCTTTCTAGAAAGATGCATGGAAAGCATCTCCCAATTGAAGCTTATGAAGAGGAAAAATATTATCCATGTCCACATGCCCTTTTTGCGTAGGAAGCTATAATAGTTGGTCAAACACTATAGACTAGAACTTAAGTTGCATGCTCAGTGAATTCTTTAAAGAATCTCTAGAGGAATCGAAGGATTCACTAGTAGCCTTCACATTCTCCTTAGTAGCATTCTTCTTCAAATCCTTTTCTTTATCACTAGTATCAACTGGTGTCTCCATTTCCTTCTCCTCATTCCCAGATGCATTCCCATCCTTTTGTCCATTATTCTTCTTTGCGTCATATTCATTGGTAGCTTGTTCTTTGTTATTCAAAGGAATGATTGTCTATGGTTGGCCTTGAATGTTCTCAACATGTATTTCAGATATCAGAGGAGGAGTTTGATGATCTGTGGAAGTATCCTCCTTTGCAATATCTTCTCTGGTAGCTTCTTCTCCTTCAACATTTTCATCACCAACAATTTCTTCCACTTCTGGAAGAACATTATCTTGCACATTACCTTCTTCAAATCCATGCTCACATTGAGAATCATCATGCCATGTATCTTCTCCAATACTCACATTCGGTGCAGGTATCTCAACTTGCATTTCTTCTCTAATGCTTTCTAGAGTCATCCCTAATCTTTGTGTTAACTCCACAATTTTTTCTACATTCTCTTTCTAGAGTCTCTCAAGATCATTTTGATCTCTTCTCATGAGGGTTGTCACCCTTTGCTTCATTTTGAACTCCTTACACTAGTAGAATTTGGAAAATAAATGACTATGTGACTAAAAATTTTAGTCATGACAACTAAAAATGACTAAATTCTACTCATTTTTTGCAACACAGCTATAAATGACTAAATAAATGACAATTTTTTTGCATCAAACTTTGTTTTTTGAGAGAAAATCTTCATAGCCATCAATTTAGGCTTTAACCAACACTTATGCATACATACATACATATATATATATTATAAATACGTAACAAAAATCAAATGATATAATTATGACCACCATTTTCCTTTGGTTTTTAACTATTGCTTAGTTAGAAGAAATAGTCTAGGAAAACAAATAGATGTTGAAAGGTTTTGAAGATGGAGATATTGACCAGTAATCAAAGGGATTTCCCAGTGGAGGAATCACCTGCCAGCAGTGCTTCAAAGTATGGGTCTAGAATGTGGCCAAATCTATCCTTCTATCAGACAACTCCCCACCTAGAAGTATGTCTTGAGGATTTTGAGCTTTTTGCTATGGATCGCCTTAGAGGTAAGCAAACAATTCTTAATTTTTTTAAAAAAAATGGATGTATACATTATTGCCTATTGGGTATTTGAAAATTTTGTTGTTGGGTGTCTTCGTGAAGTACTATTTGGCTATTTGAATTTTATGATGCTGGTTGTTTTGTTACTAGATATCTGGGTATGCTTAAAAATTGATGCTCAATATTTTTTATTGGTTGTTTGGGTATTTCGATGCTGGGTTTTCACTTGAAATGGGTATTTTAAAAAAATGGTATTGGATATTTTTCGCTGTCGAGATAGTGTTTTTTTAGAAACAAATGAGGTCTCAACCTTTTCTGGTATTACACACATTTTTCTAAATTTTGATTTTGTTATCATTTTTCCCATACATTAAAAATAATTAATGTTTAGAGAACCCTTTGTTATTTACTATCTTGGTATTTAAAAAAAGGACATTAGACGTTTTCTTTATATGGGTATTTAAAAAAACTGGTATTGGGTATTTTTTTTGTTGTCGAGTTAAAATTATTCTGACAAACGGACAATGTCTCAGTCTTTCTAGTATTGAAACCTCACTAATCCACTAGAGTTATAGTTTATGTTTCTATGGAGGCCTAGGATTTTTACCCTAGTCATGCTCTTGCCAATGCTTTTGTTGGTATTAAAAAGCAACCTTATATCTTGGGTCAGAAAATTAGCTATCTTGATAGGGTGTGGTATGATCTTGGATTGTATCATAGAGTTTGTGGGAAGCTTTTGTTTGATCATTAAGGTATGTAAACCTGATCATGGAAATGTATCATAGAATGGGTCTTGCTTTAATACTTCCCATAATGGTTATTAGCAAATCACATTATTATATTTTGTGGTAACCCAAGATTTATTCAAGTATGTAACAAACTTGGTATGTAGTTTAAGTTGTACAATTTTAAGTAACATTCATAAGGTTTAGAAAATCTTGATCACTCTCTAGAATATCCCATTAAACATGGGTTGTGCTTGAATGCACTGCATAATTGATATAACACAACCACTCTACATATCAACTAGAGTTATAGGCTCTTTATTGTAGTAAGAGGTAATTGCTCTTGGATCATGCTATCATTACATTGTAGCCTGTTAAACTTGAGTCAACTTGAATGCACCCCATAATTTTTATACTATAGGTGTACCAAATCTCTATTGGAGTAATTGGACACCTGATTGTGATGAGAGTGATTTGTACAAGACCAATAGAGTTATGGATCACATAATTATAGTCACAAGATTTTTTTCCTTGATTGTGCTCTTATGGTGATTCCATTACCATTACACCATAACCCTTTGGACTTATATTGCTCAAATCCTTATGCTTATTTTCTCTTTGGATGGATGGCAATTCAATGGCAGGGATTTGCATGCAAGTCATGCTCATATAAGTGCCTTCGTTACCATTACACAATAGTACAATGGAATTTCCTTTCTTGAACCTTTACAAGTCATTTTTTATTGTTAGGGTTTCTTAGTGATTATTCAATTTCCACATGGCATATTGATAAATAAACCAAGCAAAAAATCATTATGTTTTTAGTTAACACCTGCTAACATACTTTTGGAATAAATGTTTGACTGCATTACTTCAAGTGTGATTTTTTTTGTTTTTTGCTTATAATACATTCACTGAGAGTTGTAGTAGAAAGCTTCTTAAATGCTGAAACCCATCTTGTAAACTTTCTTTAAGCTACATTTTATACTAATAACATCAGATTCTTTTTGAAACTAAAATGATTTATTAATCATGGTTTTATGATGATTCAATTTTTTATTTAGAAGGGGTTGATATGTGGTGTTTTTATGTGTAGGAAGAATAGATTGTGATGCAACGTTTGGGTATGCATAGTCAGGAAAACTTGGATTGCTATCAGTGACATAACCAAGTTGGGCGGTACACTTTAGGAGTTCATGCAAAGGAGGGGCTTGAGATAAAGAAGCACTGGGAAATCAGGTATCACATGTAACGAAGGAGAGTACCTCAAGAGCCGGTGTGAAACACTTCAAGGTGTTTTCGCTGGGAAGCAAAACTTGAGTGTAGGAATACATACGTCAGTGGACTAAAACATTAGTTTCCACTTGATTAAATCTTAGGAGTCAGTTGATTACTCTGAATTCCCAGTTGGATGAATATGACAGAGAAAGTTCCTACATTCTAAAGATAAAATCATAAATCTAATTGGTCCAATTGGAGGTCCTAATATTATTTTGAAAAGTCTTGAAAGTTAAAACTATTGAAGAAGGTCAAGTTTATTGACTTATTCAAAAGTATTTCTACCAGCTATCATTCGCCATGTGCCTTATATTGATTCATCCTTTGATTTCTTCTCGTGTGTCTATTAAATTTCCCAAGATTCTTGTTCTTATAAAAGACCAAGAGATGTTTCATTTTAGTTAAGTTCAGAATTTGTGGATGTTAGAGAACCAAATTGTAAGGATTTGTCTTTTTAATTATACTTTTTGACATTTGGCTTGATACAAATTGTTACTTTAGAATTATGGTATTGATTTTCTTCTAATGTTTTCAACCCTCATTTCAAGGAAGAGCTTTGAAGATGGTTCCTTCAAATGGAGACTACACTTTTCCGCTATAGGTTTCATCTAGAAACATCAGAAGCTTAGGTACTGTCATACTTAGAGAAAAAGTAGGAATCATGCAATTACGAGATACTGAGTTTTGGAGCTTTGGTTAAGAACTTTAAATGTTTGGCTATGTGCATAGAGAATGTTCATGGAGGAGTGAAAACTTCCTTACAAAGAAATTACCACAATAGAGCTTGATGTGAATTGCACCTGCTATTTTATGTTTATATGGATATGTTCTAACCTATAGTTAATTGTTGTAGCATAATAGATAGGCTAAGTAGTTGTTCATGTACCATTGTTTCTAATTCAAAATTGTTATACCTTATTCTAAGAGAAAATCACAGGGGGATTCTATACATAAGATACCATTGTTTCAAATTCAAAATTGTTAGCTCTTTTACAATTGTTTGCTTCATTTATTTGATCTAAGATAGTTTGCTATATAGAAGATGCTCTCAAAATCATAGTAAAATCATTTATTCTTGGAAGACTATTCAAAATCTTCCCATCATAAAAATGAACAAAAGCATCAGTCATTAACTTGAACTTTGCAAGAGCTTCATCAAATTCTAATTTTTCATTCTGAATTTTATTCCCAATTTCACCCATGTAGAACTTCCTCAGCCTGTAGATCTTGATGTTAGCCATAACTTTACTAGGTGTCGAGATAGCTTCGAGTTTTTACCCAAGTAGCAAATGAAAATTTTTGACCTTACCAAATATAATGTGTTGAAAAGCTCTTTGAATTTATTCTAGAAAAGAGTTCTTGAGAGTATAATGTGCAGTTTTGAATTAACCTTTTTGCAATAATTCCATATCTTTGATCAACTATTTTGAGCTTGATGACCTTAATCAAGAATGAGAAGACGTGGGCTCTCTAAAATCAGTTTTCCAATATGCTTAGCCTCTTTAGGAAGGCTCACATTTGACTCACAAGTTAGGTATACAAAAAGATTGTAGCCAATAACTAGCACACTTTTTCTTCTATGCCACTTGTTACCTATTTTAGCTAATTGCTCAAACAAGTAGATCTTTTTATGCTTTTTCAAAAGTGAAACAAAAGGTACATTACACTCTACTATGTTATATCCATGTGCATAAATAAATTACCAAAATATTGCATTACTACAATTACATTATGCAAATGCATACAACAGAGAATAGAGAGAAACATTTTTGCAAAATGTAGTCTTTATTGATAATATAAATGTATGTTGTCCCACACAAGCTATGGGACTAACTATTTGAATGCAAATGACGGAAAAAACTATACATTTATAGATACATAATGAAATAAATGCATATATAGAGATAAGGGACCCATCATTGCCTGGATGACGAATCCAAGTTGTCTTGTTTTGCATCATCTTTAGCTCCTCCTGCTTATCCAACCTCTAGTTGTTGCACTCCTTGCTACTCCTAGGTTTCCTACATGTGTGAGGAGAGTTTGGTTAGAGCAATGAAGAATCACCAATCAATATATATGCAAACATCCATAAACACATAGCCTGATCCTCATAAGCATTATAATAGCTTGCATACCACATATAACCAGGAAAACAAAAGAATTATCAAAAACATCTATCATATGCTCTATTTTATCTAATTTGTTTGCTCATTGTGTATGTATAGGTGAAATATTTGTTGTTGTTTTGTTTCATCTGGTTATAGCATGTGGAGTAAAATGGGCTCCCACAAGGGTTGAGCCCAACATTCTGCCCTCTAGTTTCAATAGAGAGGGATAGCCACATTTCATATCATCGATGTAATCCTTGAAAACAAGTTTCATTCACCATGGTGATATTGATTAAGACAAATACCTTATAATAAGAGTTTTCTCCTATTAATAAGGTCAATCCTAATCAATAGGAAGATAGCACAAAACTGGTCTACAAAGATTACATGGTGTTTTGCAATTTGAAATTCATAAGTACATGATTATCATGTTTTTGAGATAGCAAGAGCTATCAACTACTATCAGGAGCTATCATGAATTACATGGAGTAGTTAAAGGTGAGAAATAAAATGCATGGTTAATGCCACAATCTGTTTGTTGTCTCAAAGAGCAATGAAATGTATATGAAAGCACAATGATGCAGCTAAATGCTTTAATGATCTTTGCATTTGAAAGTAAATAGGTGCATGGTAAGTCAACTGATAAGAGAAAATGTAAATCAAAGACAATGCTACTGAAGTGCATATAAGAAACAGGTGCTATGCATCATGTTACTTTCTTGCATTTAAATGTGAGATTTACATTCACTATTCATCTCACAATAGACATTCATGAATTAGGAGAGGGAAATTTTCTACATTGAAAGGATAGTATTGAGTATCAAGAGGAACAATCAATGCAAATACATGGCTAAGTGCATAGTGAAAAGAAATGCCTACACAATAAATACAATAATAGAAGCAGTATTCCTATTTAATACTAAATAAAGAAGCATTGATTCCAATCATGGAGATAGTCACAATGATGGCATTGAGTGCATTTTTCAAGAAACAGTCTTAGGGTTCCTAGTTAATGCTCTGCTAATTGATAAATGAAACAAAATTGCATGCTTATATATATGATTTTATCAATAGTTTAGGGGTAAATGAGTTACATGTTAAAATTAATGCCAAAGAGAGTGAACAAGTGACAATGACCTTGCAACAATAGTGGACAGCCTAATGAACAGAAGATGAGCAAACAATCATGAGTCATGGCAGAGGATTAAAATTTACCATAGTGAATTGAAGGGATACCAAAAACCAAAGTGTAGTGAGTAGGCAATAAGAAGGAACAATGAGTCAAAAAGGTGGTGTTCATGAAGGAGTGGAAAAAATGCATAGAGCCTTTGAGTTACACCTGTATTTTGCAATGGCATGGAATCATTTAGAAAACCATTTTTCTTCATAGGGTAGTTTTTTCTTGTGGAGTAGTCGATCGAGATACCTCGTGTCTCAACTAATTACCCTCCCATGGAGTCTCATTATTATTATAATCTTGCACGTTCTTATCATGGTTTATTCACAAAAGCAGAGCAAGTAAAAGCTAGAAACCCTCGACCTCAAATTGGTTTTTCAAACCCAGAATGTAATAACTTCAAACCCTATAGAAATTTTTGCAAGACACAAAGCCTACATAAAGAACAAGTCAGGGCCATGGAAAATCCCAAGGGAGCCACAATTGGATTTTAAGAATAAACCCTCAAGTTTTTTGAAGATAGATTCATGAATACCAAATTTGATTAAAAAAAAACACCCAAAACAAAATGAGCCACAACCTGAAGGAGACAAAACGTTAAAGCCATGAAAAGGAGCCTATGAAATCTTTAAGGCCAAACCAAAGGATTGAAGCCATGATTAAAATATTATAGATGGATACAAGGGCCATAAGCAAAGTGAGCTTCTATGTTATCTTTTGCACATGGAATAGGAGGTACATAAAGAATGAATCTTTTCCACAAACAAGTTTCATAATATTGAAAATATGCAAAAAAATGAAGAAATTTGCACCATTTTTCTTCACAACAGAATAGAAAAAGGAAAGTTTCTCCATGATAGAAGAAAACCATAACATTTTATGCTAATAAAGGATCACATGTGCATATTTACAAATGGCTCTTAGTGTGAATCTCATAGAATAACCTCCAGATGCATCCCCAAAATAGAGTATCCTCGATGGCTCGAAGAATCTAGTATTTTAAAGTAAGAAAATGAAGTGTGAAATACAAATATGACATGGCTTTCACTTAGGGTTTTCATTTACCCTAAGTTAGTCGACCTCCACAAGGGAATTATTTTCCTTTGTTTTCAATATTCTTTGTAAAGTTAATACCCATGTAATATATTTGAAACTTTGTGCTAATTGCATAACCTCAAACAATGTTAAGTCAAGCTAAGAATGGTCGATCCTATGTTTTTCTCAAGTTATAAACTAATTTGAAAATGTAAAAGGAATTATTAAGTGATGGATTATAAATCACTTTAATAATTGTCATACTGATGCAAGAAAGGAGGCGTTGATTTTCAAGATTGAGTCAAAGAGGTGTAATTAAGGGTTAATAATGATTGGTGCCAAGCATGTAGGGAGGTTGGATACATATTGACCAACATGTGGAAAGTGTGAGGTCTTTGACTGGATTTTTGGAGGGAATGGGAGCATCTTGGAGCAGTTTATCATGCTTTTAATGTGGGTAAAGTCATGGCTTGACCTTTTTTTTTACTTTGGAGACATTTTGGAGAGGTTTTGGGGGCTATGTTTAGGATTTTTCTGTTGCATACAACCAAGAGGCTTCTAGAAGGATATGTGTGGGACAAGTTTCAAAAAAGCATAAGTAACTTCAAACATGAGTTTGGAAGTCAGTTCTTTCTTTTCCAGTAGTATGTTAACTCATTTTTGGAGTTTTCTTTCAATAGGAGATAATATTGTAACTCTTTCATAGACTTGTATAGCAGTTCATACCTTGATGATTAATGGAGATAAGCAATTTGACCTTCTCATTTTTCTATTTCATTGTATGTATTTGGATTATTTTATGCAACTACTTGTGAATTTTATCATTCCTAATTTTGTGTCTCATTAGTGGCATCTTTAAACAAAAAGTATATGTAGTTGCAGGTATTTCAAGTTGTGAAAGATTTTATTTCCTTCTTGGAGTGTGCATTATAGCTTTCTTACAAAATACTGATGCAAGACATATCAATATTGAGTTGTGTTCATCAAGCTTATAGTTGATAACCTATGTATGTAAACCGTGTTTACAAGTCTTAGTTAGTGTTTTGGTGCATCACCTTTTAAAAGCTTTCAATTAGTTTCACTTTCATGTTTCCTTCTTACTCTTTCCTCAGAAAAGCATTAGTTTAGTAGTAGTTTACGGTGACACCATTTAGGAGCCAGCCTTATCTGGAGATCCACTCCAAGTTTAGGTGTCCCATATCCTAGGAGTGTTCCCATATTACTCCAAATTGCTAAGTTCTGCAACTTAGCAAGGGTGCAGATTTGAGAGCTAATAGTTTTGGCACACTTGGTGGGATTGTTTGAACTACTTTAGTTCAAAAAAATTCCACACATTGTTGTTGTTTGGTGTGTACAGTAGTAGTTTTTTCCTTTGGAGGAAATTTTTCAACACACTTGGTGACTCTAGAAGAATATCTACTGGTTTCAGGTATACAAGTGTTGATATGTTTTACTTTTGCAAAAAAAGAAAAGAAAAATAGTCCTGATTTTTCTTCCTTTAACAAAGATTTCCATAAATTTCTAGCTTGTTAAGATGCTTTAGCATGTCTTCATTTGATAAAAACATGACTTATAATTCCCCATCTTATGAGGGTGTTGTTTATACACCTTATTATCAGCCATATCAAAGCATCCATACTATTGGTTTCACTAAAAATGACCCTATTACAAAAAATTACCAACAAGCTCAATTTGCTCTACACCCACCCACTCCTGCTCAAGCTTTGCAGTAGCATGCCTATGCTCATCAACAACCCCAAGAAGGTTATTTTATATCCAACCAACAAAGTTACTTTTCTAATGAGCCTCAAAAATTTTATAACATGAGCATAGAGGATATGTCTTTGTACTTCCAAGAATAGTTTGATGAAATCAATAGGGAGCAAGAGTATCACATGCAACAAGATGAATGGGCTTATCAAGCCTACCTTCATGAGTAGTAGTTGCCAGTATAGAAAAGGAAACATGAGGAGGATCTTGCAAGGGAGGTGGTTGCTAAAGAGAGCAATTGAAGCTTGAACAGACAATGATTTTACAAGCTCAAAGGTTAGAAACTCAATCGGCTTTCACTTTTCCAAACCCTTTTTTTGAAGAACAAGTTGCCAAGTTCAATATTTTGAGCTTCAAACAAGGTGAACTTCTTAAGCCTGGTAGATTTGATATACAAGTTTTAGAGGGCCTCCTTTATTACAAGATCCTTTACTTGAGATAGTTTAGCCTATAATACTTAAAGAACAACCTCTTGAAGAAGCCATTTTCCTTCAAAAAACCAAACAAAATCTACAAGCTTATTTAGGGGCTCCTATTATATGTCAAGAGTGTTGTTTTAGTAAGCAAAGCAAGGATTTTTCTATCATAAAAGGGGAGAAAAACATAACTGAAAAGTCTTCACTTGATGAGTCTAAATCAGAATTGTTGTAGCTGAGTGTTGACTATAATCAGTTGGAGTAGCAAGGTGCAAAGAAAATATATGTGGACTAGAAGGAAGAGTTGATCTTCTCATTTGATGAGCTGCCTTGTTTTGTTGACCAAGAGGAATTTTTGAAGCAATAAGAAGAGGTTGGAGCTCTTAGTGTGCTACTGGTTTGTAAAGGTAATCCTGAGTTTGAAATCTTAACTCTTGATCAAGAAAACATAATTAGTCCCTCTATTCAGAAAAGAAAGGAAGAAGTTGAAGAGGACACATTCTAGGATGAGTTGGAATTTTTTGGCTCAAACTTGGACATCAATCCAACACCTTTTGAAGAGGAGAATATTCCAAGTGAAAATGATGAAGGAATAAGTATTTACAGCCCCTTTTGTGACTTTAAATCACAAAAACCAGACTGGTTGCAAGAGGATGATGAGGGTGATCAGTTGGGACAACACTGTGTAAAGCAAGTGAATGGTAATGAGGAGAAATATGCAGTTTACTCATTTGACTAGATGCTTTGTTTTTTTGACAAGGAAGAGATTCATGAGCAACAACAAGAAAGTGTGGCAATTAGGATTCACAATCGTTCATAGGTTTCAAGTCTTTTTAATCAACAAGAAGATGTAGCAGTTGCCCATGAACAACAAACTAGAAAGGGTAGTTCAACCTTTGTCATTTCAAGAGGCTGTCCTATTAGATTTTTAGCCAGCATGGAAACCACTGAAGCACAAATAGTCAATCTTGCACCCAAGCATGAAGCTATAGCTGAAGATGGAATAAAAAATGTACTTGCAGCTGAACAAGAGTATGTTCAACTCACTTATCCTCCTTTGAACAACAATACATATGATTTGTTTGACGAGGTAAGTGGACTTGTTTATTTCTTCCAAGGGGTAGTGCATCAACTTGTTGAACATTTTTATGTGTCTCATCTTTTCTTAGCTGTCCTCAAGCATGTAAGTCATTGCATTTTGAGAAGAAGGGAAAACTACTTCATTCATCTTGAAAATGGTTTTTTTAAAGTGTTTTTGTCTTGCCATTAGTGTAGAGTAGTTTTCTACTTAGTTGCAGTTTTCAGTTCCCTAAGTATTGTTCTGCACAGTTAAGAAGGCTTGATCTACAATTTTGGTGTGTTGGAATAATTTTTCAAGGTATCATGCACTAATCTGATGAGTTACAACAATGTATAAGACTTTTTTCAAGTCTTGTTAGTTTTGTAAGTGACTCTGTTCCCAATGGATAAGCTTCAGGCAACTGGTCAAGATTTTTAGCAGACAAACATATAGCAGATGTCACCAAAAATGTTACCTATTTTAGCTAACTGCTTAAATTGGTAGAGTTTTTTATGTTTTTCTCAAAAGTAAAACAAAAGTGCATTCTACTTTGCTATGTTATATCCATGTGCATAAAGAAATTACCAAAAGATTGCATTACTACAATTATATTATGCAAATGCATACAACAGAGAAGAGAGAGAAACATTTTTGCATATATAGATACATAATGAAAGAAATGCATATATAGAGATAGGAGACCCATCATTGCCTAAATGACAAATCCTAGTTGTCTTGTTTTGCATCATCTTTAGCTCCTCCTACTTATCCAACTTCCAATTGTTGCACTCCCTGCTACTCCTAGGTTTCCTACATGTATGAGAAGAGTTTGGTTAGAGCAATGAAGGATCACCAATCAATATATATGCAAACATCCATAAACATATAGCCTAAACCTCATAAGCATTAAAATAGCTTGCATACCACAGATATCTAGGAAAACACAAGAGTTATCAAAAACATCTATCATATGCTTTGTTTTATCTAACATGTTTTCTCATTGTGCAGGTATAGGTGAAATATTTGTTGTTGTTTTGTTTCATCTGGTTACAATATGTGGAGTAAAATGGGCTCCCACAAGGTTTGAGCCCAACATGTCGCCCTTTGTTTTCATTAGAGAGGGATAGTCACATTTCATATCATCAATGTAATCCTTGAAAACAAGTTTCATTCACCATGGTGATATTGATTAAGAAAAATACTTTATTAATAATATTTTTCTCCTATTAATAAGGTCAATCCTAAATAATAGGAAGATAGTACAAAACTAGTTTGCAAAGATACATGATGTTTTGTAATTTTAAATTCATAAGTACAAGATTATCATGTTTTTGAGATAGCAAGAGATATCAACTACTTTCAAGAGATACATGAGTTACATGGAGTAGCTAAAGGTGAGCAAGAAAATGCATGGTTAAGGACACAATGTATTTGTTGTCTCAAAGAGCAATGCAATGTAGATGAAAGCACAATTATGTAGCTAAATTCTTTAATGATCTTTGCATTTGAAAGTAAATAGGTGCATGGTAAGTCAACTGATAAGAGCAAATGTAAATCAAAGACAATGCTATTAAAGTGCATATAGGAAACAGGTGTTATGCATCATGTTACTTTCTTGCATTTAAATGTGAGATTTACATTCACCGTTCATCTCACAATAGACATTCATGAATTAGGAGAGGGCAATTTTTTGTATTGAAAGGATAGTATTGAGTATCAAGAGGAATGGTCAATGCAAATATGTGACTAAGTGCACAGTGAAAAGAAATTCCTACACAAAAAATACAGTAATAGAAGCAATATTCTTGTTTAATGTTGAATAAAGAAGCACTGATTTCAATCATGGAGACAGTCACAATGATGACATTGAGTGCATTTTTCAAGAAATAGTCACAAAGGTCTTGGTTAATGCTTTGTTAAGTGATAGATGAAGCAAAATTTCATGCTTATATATATATATATATGCTTTTATCAATAGTTTAGGGGTAAATGAGTTACATGTTAAAAACAATGCCAAAGAGAGTGAATATGTCACTGTGGCCTTGCAACACTAGTGGACAACCTGATGAACAAAAGAAAAAAATCATGAGTCACGGCAAAGGATTAAAATTTTTCATAGTGAATTAAAGGGATACCAAAAACCAAAGTGTAGTGAGTAGACAATAAGAAGGAACAGTGGGTGGAAAAGGTGGTGTTCATGAAGGAGTGGAAAAAATGCATAGAGCCTTTGAGTTACACCCGTATTTTTCAATGGCATGGAATCATTTAGCAAACCATTTTTCTTCACAGGGCAGTTTTTTCTTGTGGAGCAATCAATAGAGATAGCTCTTGTCTCAAGTAATTAACCTCCCATGGAGTCTCATTCTTATTATAATCTTGCACGTTCTTATCATAATTTATTCACAAAAGCAGAGCAAGTAAAAGCTAGAAACCCTCAAAATGGATTGGTTTTTCAAACCTAGAATGCAATAACTTCAAACCCTATAGAAATGTTTGCAAGACACAGAGCCTGCATAAAGAACAAGTCACGACCATGGAAAAGCCCAAGGGAGCCATAGTTGGGTTTTAGGCATAAACCCTCAATTTTTTTGAAAATAGAGTCATGAATACATATTTAAAAAAAAACACCTAGAATAGAATGAGCCACGATCTTAAGGAGACAAAACATTAAAGCCATGAAAAGGAGCTTGTGAAATCTTTAAGGCCAAGCCAAAGGATTGAAGCCATGATTAAAATCATATAGACGGATACAAGGTTCATACACAAAGCGAGCTTCTATGTCATCTTTTGCACATGGAATAGGAGGTACATAAAGAGTGAAGCTTTTCCACAAAAAAGTTTCAGAATATTGAAAATATGTAGAAAAAAATGAAGACATTTGCACCATTTTTTTCACAATAGAATAGAAAAAGGAAATTTTCTGCATGATAGAGGAAAATCATAACATTTTATGCTAATAAAGGATCACCTACACATAGTTGCAAATGGCTCTTGGCATGAATTTCACAAAATAACCTCGAGATGCATCCCCAAAAAAAATAATCCTCAATGGATTGAAGACTCTAGAATGGTAAAGTAAGAAAATGAAGTGTGAAATGAAAATATGTTGTGGCTTTCAATTAGGGTTTTCATTTACCCTAAGTTAGTCGACTTCCAAAATGGCATTTTTTTCCTTTGTTTTCAATATTCTTTTCAAATTAATGCCCATGTAATATATTTGAAACTTTGTGCTAATTGCATAACCTCAAACAATGTTAAGTCAAGCTAAGAATGGTTGACCCTATGTTTTTCTCAAGTTATAAATTGATTTGAAAATATAAAAGGCATTATTAAGTGATGGATTATAAATCACTTTAATAATTGTTATATTAATGCAAGAAACGAGGCGTTGATTTTCAAGATTAAGTCAAAGGGTTGTAATTGAGGGTTAATAATGACTGGTGCCAAGCATGGAGGGAAGTTGGAGGAATATTGACCAACATGTGGAAAGTGTGAAGTTGTCTTTGACTGGTTTTTTGGAGGGAATGAGAGCATCTTGGAGCAGTTTCTCATGCTTTTAATGTGGGTAAAGTTGTTGCTTGACTTTTTTTCACTTTGGAGACATTTTGGAGAGGTTTTGGGGGCTATTTTTAGGGTTTTTCTATTGCATATGACCAAGAGGCTTCTAGAAGGATATGTGTGGGGCAGGTTTCAAAAAAGCATAACTTCAAACATGAGTTTGGAAGTTAGTTCTTTCTTTTCTAGTAGTATGGTAACTCACTTTTGGGGTTTTCTTTATGCGGGAGATAGTATTTTAACTCTTTTACAGACTTCTATAACAGTTCATACCTTGATGATTAATGGAGATAAGCAGTTTGACCTTCTCAATTTTTGGTTTCATTGTATGTATTTGGATTATTTGATGCAACTACTTGTGAGTTTTATCATTCCTAGTTTTGTGTCTCATTAGTGGCATCTTTAAACAAAAAGTATATGCAATTTTAGGTTGTAAGTTGTGTTGTGTTGTAGGTATTTCAAGTTGTGAAATATTTTCTTTCCTTCTTGGAGTGTGCATTATAGCTTTCTCACAAAATATTGATGCAAGACATATCAATATTGACTTGTGTTCATCGAGCTTATAGTTGATAACCTATGTATGTAAAGTATGTTTACAAGTCTTAGTTAGTGTTTTAGTGCATCACCTTTTAAAATATTTTAGTTCGTTTCACTTTCGTGTTTCCTTCTTACTCTTTCCTTAGAAAAGAATTAGTTTAGCAGCAATTTAGGTGACACCATTTAGGAGCCAACCTTATCTAGAGGTCCACTCCAAGTTTAGGTGACCCACAACCTAGGCGTGTTCCATGTTACTCCAATTGCTAACTTTTGCAACTTAGCAAGGGTATATATTTGAGAGCTAATACCACTCACGAAGCATCACCAAATGGCTCAAATTTTTCATTTTTTTTCCTATGATCTAGTTGCTTTTAGCTAGTTTTAAAATATCTTCATATTCACAGCTTGAATGGATTTCATTCCAAAATTTCCTTTATTTTTTTAGCATTTAAACTGGAATGTCAATAATCCACTTCTAAAAGAGAGTTCAAGAAGTGGAGTATTGATATTCTAGTTTACATGCTAAATAGCTCAAGGACCTTTCGGAATGAAATTCATTCAAACTATGAATATGAAGAGATTATAAAACTGGCTAAGAGCAACCAGATCATGTGAAAATTTTAAAAAAAAATTGAGGCATTTGGTGATGCTTCGTTAGTGACATAGAAGAAAAAGTGTGCTTGTTATTGGCTACAGTGTTTTTGTATACCTAACTTGTGAAACAAATGTGAGCCTTCATGAAGAGGTTAAGCATATTGGAAAACTACTTTTAGAGAGACCGGGCCTGCTCATTTTTGATGAAGGTCATCAAGATCAAAATAGCTAATCAAAGATATGGAATTCATGAAAAAAGATTAATTCAAAACTGTGCATTATACTCTCAGGAACTCTTTTCTAGAATAACTTCAAAGAGCTTTTCAACACATTGTATCTGGTAAGGCTAAATTTTGTCAATTGTTGCTTGGGTAAACACTCAAAGTTATCCTTGACATTTGGTAAAGTTATGGCTAACAACAGGATCTACAGGATGAGGAAGTTCTTCATGGATTCATTGGGAATAAAATTTAGAATGGAAAAGAGAGTGAAAAAGTAGAACTTGATGAAACTCTTGCAAAAATCAGGTTAATGACTGATGCTTTTGTTCATTATTATGATAGGAAGATTTTGAATAGTATTCCTAGAATAAAGGATTTTACTATGATTTTGAGAGCATATTCTATACAATAGGTTGTCTTAGATCAAATAAATGAAGTAAACAATTGTGAAAGAGCCAAAAATTTTGAATTTGAAACAATGGTGTCTTATGTATGGAATCCCCCTATGATTTGCTCCTAGAATAAGGTATAACAATTTTGAATTAGAAACAATGGTATATGAACAACTATTTAGCCTATATGTTAGGCTACAACAATTAACTACATGTTAGAGAATATCCATATCAACATAAAATAGTAGGTGCAATTCACCTCAAATAATGTTGTGGAAATTTCTTTGTAAGGAATTTTGCACTCCTCCATGAACATTCTTTGTGCACATCAGTATGTTGGTTATTATCTTGATCTCCTTTATGATTAAAAGAACAATGAAGTTCATTGCATAACTCATGACCATTTTGCAATGCCATGATCTAGTGCTCTTTTACTTCTTACTCACTATGTTCTCAATCACCATGTGCAAATGACTTAGAGGAAAGACATTTGTCACCATTTTACAGTAACTTTCATTGTTTTTGGATTGTTATGATTCAATCACTTTTTGACAGTGTTCTTCCTTTCTCAGTCCTATAGGACAAAGGACAATTCATAGTTTGCAACTCTCTAACAATGATATTTCTTTCAATGATCTCAATCACATAATTCAATGTGTTATCTTCTTCATTTCTTAGTGCTAACAATTCCTACATAGTTTTTTCTCAGTGACAGTTACAATGCTCCTTCATTTGAAGATATTATGTTGCTTAGATGGTAATTTTTTAGTGAATTCATATTTTTTCTTACAAATGTCTTGTTGCACTTGTAAATTTTTGTTGTGCATAATATGTAGTCAAGATGCCTTCAAATAGAGCTCTTATGCAGAGGTAGTAGGATAACAGTGTCAAAAAAATAACAATGTTAGTGAGAGGTATGACAGTAGAAGAAGATTTTAAATGTATGAAATAGAGAAAATAGAAATTCAGAGGGTACAATCTTATGAAATATAACTAACAACTCCATTCACGGTATGCAACAGATAAAATTTGTGAGACAGAGACAAGGAATAATGTCCCATCACTATATCGATGCTTTGAGCAAAGATATCATGTTATGTATCATTACTATCTCGATGATTTGGATAAGCCTATAACATTTCAATGGACTGGTTTGATATTCTATTGAGTTGAAAAAATATAGTTGAATGATATTCAATCAAAGATTATCTATTTATATCTTCAGGCTTGGAACACAAAGGATGTGACTACATTGAAGGAGTTGTGCAAAAGACCACCTCAACACCACACAGTTGTTGTTGGGCCTTTGCGGTGATCTGGGATAAGCACCCCACATCACTAGGAAGGCCCAAAAACAACCATGCAATGTTGTGGTGGTTATGCATGAATTTTTGTGAAGGTTTTGGTGATCCAAAGTGGAACTTGCAACTACAATATCTAATAAAAATCCACTTCCAAATATGCTTTTGATGGATGTCCATATCCTCATCCAAAGCTCCAATTCATACACAAGCAATAAGGATGCTCTCAAAGGTTGAGGAGTTGGGCTTTACACCCACTGGTTGCATTTTCTTAAAATTTTCTAAGGACTTTTCAGAAAAAACCCATTTTGAACATATACTTTAATCACGACATTCCATGATATCACATTTCTTTGAGGCATTTTTTGAAATAGTTCACTTGCCTTGTCTATGCTTCCACATTTTCATGTATGTCTAGCACAACACTTATAACTACAACATTTGACAAAAAAATCTGTGTTGTTGTGCTTTGATGGATGTCCCTTCATTATTACTGGATATTTGATGTAGTGCACATTATTATAGTGCAAGCCTACTTTTCCAGATTATTTTTTTTAGCATCACTAATATTCTCCACAATAATATTATCCCTATTTAAAATGATGGAAATGGTTCACATCTCTCAGAACAATTTCTCTTGCAACAATCTTGGAGATGAATATAGATGCAGTGTGAAAATCAGAATATACTCGAAGGTTCTTAACAACTCTAATAGTTATAGCAAGGGCCATGTTTAACAAACCAAATGCAATTGCTAACTTTTCACTATGGTGGTAGATAAATGATTCTTTTTTCTTCTATTCCACAACATTAAGTAAAAGTCTTGAATCTAGAAATACCCTGCTACCTTCATTTTCCAAGCCAATTGCTCTAATTTTTTATAGCTCTCCCATGTTTGTGGATGTGATCTATCTCCTACACAAAAAAACATGTACTATTTTATGCCCTTCAATCCAACTACATGCACGTATCTTTTTAATTCCTCTATCTTTCAGCAATCTCCTTACTATTTGAACCTCACCACATCTACCCACTTCTACACAAATGTTTTAGAGAAGAACATAAGTTGCAACATTTTTAGGATCCAACAAAAAAAGAAGTGTTGCTAGAATACTCAACCTATATTCGTATATGTTCCACATGCACCAAAGGTTTAACTGCCATCTTTGTAATAATGTTTAGGGTGTCCTTAAGATACCCAACATGGGCACAAAGGTCAACCATGCACACCTAATGATCAACTATATGTGTAATGAAATAAGGGCTATTGACATGTGAATTATGTGCAACCCTCATCCACTAAACTTGCATGACTACATGCATCTAGAACACAAGCAAAGCTTACAATGTCGGTGTTCTAGAGTGCTTCATTAATTCAAAGATTTTGAGAGCTTCCTTGCAAAATTCATTTTTTTGCACATTTTGTAATCATATCATTTCATTCCATGAGATGACATATATTTGAGGCATTCTATCAAACAATTCATTTTGTACTACATTTTGGTGTCAAATATTTGATAATTATGGTTAGTTTCATTACATTCAAATTTTGAATTATGGGAAATTATATATAGTAAATATGTTGGGAATAGGATGCCATTTAATTGCAATCCTAAACATTATTTCATGTATCTCCTAAGTCCTTGGAAAGTGTTCCCCAACACTAGGATTAGAAAGAGATTAAATTCAAATGAAGTGAACATGTTAATTAACATTTGTGATTAATTTTAAATGATAGGAACATGTGAGGGTGTCCAAGATGAGTTCCTAAATAATAGGAGCACATGGGGCGACCACATGGAAGGTGGAAGCCACCTTGGGTTAAGTTAACTGTTTGGAGAAAAAAATAACACTTTAGTAATGCATGTAAAGATCCTAGAAGTTAGGGATTGATGTTTACATGCATGGAGTTCAGTTCAATTCAGTTTAGTTTAGTTTAGTTCAGTTCAGTTATGGTTTAGTTATCTTCAATTGCATGTAGTTAGTTTCAGTTGAATGCTAGTTGACTTCAATTGACTTGGAATGCATGACTAATGACTTGAGTTGTATGACAGATAATAGGTGATACATTTAGTTAAGTGGGCATGATCAATCATGCATCCTATTTGCATGAATTGATGGAGAGATATGTTTCAGTTAACAAAGATTGACTTGGACCCACCTTGGGCACCCAAGTTGGCAACTTGGAGTTAACACTTTTGCATGACAAGATATTTTATAAGGATGAGTTAAGTGGGCCCATTCTTGGGTGCCAACTTTGAGGATAAGCTTAGAAGATATCTTCGGAATCAACATTGAGTTATGACTTCAGTTTGGGATGTCCAAATTGATGAAGGACTTGTTTTGACATTTTTCTTCACGGAAGAACTCTACTTGCAAAGAATAGGCATGGGTTTTGTGAGATAAGCATTGTGCTTTGTAATTGTAAACTCTTTGGAGTTTACAAGGCTCATTATTGTCTATTTATTGCAACAAGTTGAAGAGAGTTTATTAGATTTTATTGCAGGTTGTGAAAAAGAATTGTTGAAGGAAAAAGAAGCATCTCAAGGAAGGATTGATAATAATTATTGTAATCTTGTTCTAAGGTTAAATAATACAAGCACTATTGATTCTTGGTGGAGTTTTTTCCCAAAAGGGTTTCTCCATGGTATATGCTATGTCACTTTTATCTTTTGGTCTTATTCTTCTACAATCGTCTATCTACTTCTACAAATGGTAAAATGAATCTAAATAGATAATCATCCACAAAGAAATTATAAAAAAGAATACTTAATTAGATCTACAATCTCATGGTGTTACAAATTATTAAGCTACATAATAACCTTCATTTTCAACAAAATAGATTGATGGATGTTTGGATAGTGAAATTAGCTCTCTTAGAAATTAACTAAAATATCTTGTCTTGAAATATCTAGAAGGATTATTTTAATTAAAGAGAATTTTGTGGTTATTTTTGGAACAATGATTTTATAGTGCAACTAGCTTGCTATTTTCATTCAAGATACAAGTCATCAATGACAAGCACATACCAAGAAGATAGTACTCTACTTCAAACCCTCAACCTCACTTAGTTTATTATGCTTACATGGGGATATTAAGGAAGTTGTTAAACAATTAATATATATCATTTGTTGTTTGTGAAGGAGAATCTTGTGAGATCCAATATGGCAGTAGATCAATATGTGGTTTCTTAAGTAAAGATGATTTCACAGTTGGGAAACTTGTTGTGAAACATCAGGTTAGTAATTCTTGGATGTTGAGTCTTCCCAGTTGGATATCAAAGACCTTTTCTCATCAACTTAATTTGGAATTTATGTATAAATGGATTCTTTCATTGTGCAGGTCTTTACTGAGACAACACATGAACCAAAGTTGGCATTTTTGTTGTCTAAGTTTGATGGCATTCTTGGGCTTGGTTTACAGGAAATTTATGTTGATAATGTTGTTCCAGTCTCGTTAGTGTTGATAGCCATCATTCTATAATGTCAGCTTCATTCTATAATCTAAGTGTATCACCTTTCTGAAACCTTGAACAAGGTTCTAAAATCAATGGTTTAATATGCATATTTTAGGCCTATGTTGAACACTCTGTTTAAGACATTTTTTGACAAGGCTAAATTTTTTTAATTGATTTATCTTTCTACTGTGTTTGGAATTACTTTTGTAAACTTGCAATATATGATGCACTTTTATTCTTTCTGAATTGAGACTAATAGTAATTTTGTTGGTTGTATTGAGGCACAACTTCATTCATGGTAGAAAAGGTATCACCCTGTTGCTCATATCAGATGACACGTTGCATATAAAAGAGGAAAGATTTGAGATTTATTTTTGGATGCATTGAAGGAGAGAGCTTCATATATGGGACATGATCAACACTCTCCTTCTTGGATTCTACACATTACAACTTGCTCCAGGAAGATTTCCCATGTTGTAGAAGTTTTAAGAGATGAAAGGGGCATGTTCTTGCATTGAAGGGATCCAAGTGTGTGTTTCCATCATTGCTGAATGTTTTTGGAGAAGTTTCTTTCTTGTCATTTATATGCATTGTAACTCAGATTTTCAGTCTTGTGACTAAAAATAAACATTGTAATACTTTATTTCTAAGCGTTTTTCAAGCAAGATAGATATTTTAAACTTTTGCAAGCTATAAGAACACCTTACTTTTAATAAATTTCAACGATTTTTCCTTCTTAATGGTTGTCTTATTGTGTGCAATTGATGATTGATGTGTATTTCTATTTTTTATGTTTAAATCCTTAAATATCAACCAGTTAAAATGACTAAATATACTACTAATTTATGTTAATTAATAATTAAATTGACTAAATATACTACCAATTGATAGAAATCAGTTAATAAAAATGACTAAATATATTACTAATGGATGAAAATTAGTGAATAAAAATGACTAAATATACTACCAATTGACAAAAATTAATTATTACAATGAGTAAATAAATGACTACCATGACTAAATAAATCACCAGTTAACAAAAATCAATGACTAAATATACTACCAAATTAAAGACTAAATATACTACCGAATTGATCAATCAAAACAACTAATAAATGACTAAAAATGGTTGTCATCAATTTGGTTGCATTATAAATGATTGGCAATAAAACATGACCATGCTTAGTCATTTATAAGCAGCTTTTAGTAGTTTTTTAATCATATATTGTTGTTTTTATACTAGTGTTACTATAAAATTTAGCCAATGTGGCTTTATTCCTTTTGAAGAGAGATGCACTAATCTTTTCCAAAGCATTTTTTTTGTATCTTTGCTTCTTCCTCTACAGAATCTTGCTTCCTTGCAAGTAGTACATTCCATAGATCTTTAGGAAGCTGCTTCTCAATATTCTGCATATTAACTTAAAAAAAAACAATGCATTTGACAATTTCTTCTACAATGGTGGCTTTGTCCACCTCATCACCATCCGTGTATAGCATGGTAGTTTCTTCTAACATCTCATGCTGCACAATACCATTAAATAAAGTGTCTAACTTTGACATGGGACTATGAGTCCTTACCAGAGGCTTCTTCTTTTGCTTTCTCTTATCTTCTGGTGTCTACTTCTCTTTTTTGGACTTTGCTTTCTTCTCTTTCACTTCCATTCTAAATCCTTCCTTCTCCTTTTCAACCTCTACTTCATTGTTTGTATCAATAACATAAAACCTTACCATATTTGCACTAGCTTCACCTTGTGAAGCTTCTATTTTCCTCTTTTGGACCAATTGTGGTCCTTCTTCATCATCATCCTCAACATTTACTCCTAGATACTGCTCCATTGTTGCCTTTTTTTTCAATATCCTTCTCACTGGACCAATTTTTTGTGCTATCAAAGTAACCTTTTCCTTTTTAGTCCTCTTTTATTGTTTAACCAAAGAGGTATTTTCCATCACCAAAGTGTTGATAGGTTCTTTTCTCTTCTCTCCTGAGGCAGGCTTAGTCTCAGAGGACTTCTGGGAAATCGAAGGAGTGGTAGCTGCTCTACCAGATCTCCTGGCACTTGATGATCCTCTAGACATAGCCTTTGCTTTCTCTACTTTTTCTTTGGAGATGCCCATTTCCTCAACAACTATTGTAGTAATCTTCTCCACTATCTTGTTGATCTATTTTTTCCTTTGGTCCAAGTGGACTTGCATGGAATTTTCTTCATATGTTTTGTACCTCTCTTCCAAGGTGTCCTTCAGTTGTCTTAACATATAGTCCATAGTCCCTATAATATCTTCTTCAATGATTTCATATCCCATTGTTGGGATCCATATTGTTCTAGGTTTTACAACCTATATAATGCACGCATCCTTTGTCACCAAAACTGTAATTTCCTTTATGTAAGTTTCTCCACCATATTTCAAGGAATCCTCTCCCTTTCCTGCATTCTCTTCTAGAATACTATGAAGAATCCCACAAGAGCCTCATCCTATGCCTTGGCATCTCCAAGTCCTCTCAAAAAATCTTTAATTTGATGTGCAACTAGTCTGCCTTTTAACCACACCACACTCTTTGTTCTAAGGAGTTCTCTTAAGAAGTAAAACAACATATGATCGATGTCCCATATTTAAAGGACTATATGGAATCCTTTGTATTTTGAAAATTTTCCATTATTTTCTATCTCAATAGTTCACACAAATCATAATCAGCTCCTTTCTCAACCATTTCATATGTAGTGTTGATGGTGGTGGCCAAAACAAAATTTTCTCTATTAGAAAAGTAGAATTTATAACCAATCATCACTGCAACATACATCACCGTAGGATTTCTAATGTTCTTGATGGCCAAATATCTCCTCTCATATTAAGCACCAGTAAGCCCCATCACAACTTCATTCTTCACTAATTAAAGCACAAAAATTGGTTTGGTTGAACACAAACCTATCACCTCCCTAATAACCTCCTTGGTAATCAAGCCATGCATATCTATCCATACAAACTTGTCATGAATACATCTTAGTGCAATTCTCACCCAAGCATCATAATGGAAAAAGTTGGGAAACCCTTACCATACATCAAGCTTCTTTGTTACCAAATTTTGATATTCAAGTTTTAGTGTGAAATCGTCATCGATGAGTTCATTCACACACACATCACTAAGTTTTGAGTGATCATACTCTTCCAATTTTTCATGAATGTAGATCCTTATGTCTCCAATGTGCAAGACACCATGCATGACCTTTGAAAACACTGCCTGGGTTGACTTCTGTGGATTTATTAGGACGTTTCTTGAATTTTGGTTGGGTTCATTCAAAGACTTCAACAACCCTTGAAGTAGCCATTTCAATTGTTTCCAAAATGCTTTCTAAAAAACTAGGGCAAATGAAAAACTGTAAATACCTTTTAATTCACTTTTTGATTAGGGTTTTTCTTGCACCAAATCTTAGTCGCTTCAAACACACTACTTTTCACTTCATTTTCTCTTCACTTATTTAATACTCATTTGTAAATGAATCTGAGCACATTTCCAACATTAATTTAAACACATTGGAAATTGTGTGTCTTGGACTTAGGTTCTAGGACCTAGTTTTTAATATGTTTTTGGTAGAATTTTAATGATTCAAATTCAAGTTTCAAATGTCAACTTGTGGAATCTAATTTTTGATAAATTAGATAAAAACCTATAAATACATAGTTATTTATCAATTCAAAATCTACGACGTTAAGAGATCAATTCTAAGAGAAAATATTATTGTCAAGAGAATTGAAGAGCATATTTATTAGTCATCTACAACAACAATAAAGATCATATCATTATGTCAAAATTAATTTGTGTTGATGTCATGACTTGGAGCTAACATTATGATGTAGGTTTCAAGCATTCAAGTATCAAATCAAGCAATCAATCAAGCCAATTCATGCAAAATCCAAACCTTAAAGAGATGTGTTAGACTTCAGGCCTCTTAGGGCAGCCATTAAGTGTTTAGTGAGTAGTGACATAGCTTTGTTCTTTCATCAATTCCTTCCGTTTATCACCATTCCATCATCAAGGTTTTATTTCCAACATGGGGTTTGACTAAGGTAAATCCCCATTCACCCAAAAAAAAAAAAATCTTATCTCTTTGCATGTGTAGATTTACAGGTGAAGAAGGCTTGAAGATTGATCAAAGGAGAATTTTTGCAAAGTTTTCAAAGTTGTAATCATTGTTGTCAAGCTACAGAAAATCACCTACATATTTTATTTCTAGATTTTCAACAATCAAACCTGGAGAAATTGTAAGCTTAGATCTAGGATCTAAGGATTGCAAAATTAGATTTTGGACCCTACACTAGGACTCATTCACCCTAGGGAAAATGAGTCTTGCTAAAGAGCTCAAAACCTACTTTTTAAGCCAATGCATACCATTCTTCCCTTCTTAGATTTCCTGCAAATTATTGTTTTCTTTTTTGTTATCATAATATTTTTCATTTCAAGTGTTAGGTCATACAATTTAGTTAGCTAATGCATTTGAAATTATCTCCTAAATGTGCCAATCAGTCATTTCTATCATAAGAAAACAACATACCTTCCTAATAGGGTTGACTCACCTCAAGGTTGAAAGTCAATCCTATCCTTGGGGGATCTTTTTCTAACGAAATTAGGGAATGTGCAAGTGTGTTTAAACCCTTAGATCATTTCACACACCCCACACTCACTTACCCTATTTTTTCTATGTTTCAAGTATGATATTGTTCATTCATTTTTTTCGATGGATTAGATTAAAATTACATTAAAAGTACATATAAAAATTAATTGGTATATAAAAATGTAGTTCTTTTGGAGAAAAAAGGTATATTTTTCAAGTGATTCAAATAAGTACATCCACCACTGTTTTATGAGTCTAATGAGGTTATGATGGTAATGCATCCTCATATAATTCATAAGTAGTGATTCTTAATCTTGCATCATATTTGGTTTGAGAAAATATTCATTTAAAACTTTGTAGTTCATATTGTGTATGCTCAATAATTTTTCTATATTTATATGCAATTCTATTTCACTCAAGTTTGGATCATGAGGAGGTTACAATGACAATAAATCAACCATTATTGAGTTTAAAATAGGTCTTCAAGATTATTTTTCTTAACAATTCACTTGTTTATATGCTTAGGTTTTCTAGAGAATAAAGTTGTTGCAGAAAGGTGATTGAGATTAATAGTTATAACTTTTGTAGTGGTCACATATAATTCATAAGGTGACATATACAATAGAATTATAATTACTAATTATTAATCTTACATCATATTTATTTTTGAAATAATGTTTAGTTAAAACTTTGTAGTTCATGTTGCTTATGCTCAACGATTTGTCTATATTTATATGCAAGTCTATTTCACTCAAGTTTGGAGAATGTTGAGGTTACAATGAGAATAAATCCACCATTGTTGAGTTTAAAATAGGTCTTCCATATTATTTTTCTTAGCAATTCACTTGTTTATATGTGTAGGTTTTTTGGAGAATAAAGTTGTTGTGGAAAGGTGATTGTGATCAATAGTTATATCTTTTACAATGTTCACATATAATTCATAAGGTGACATCTACAATAGAATTATAAGTAGTGATTCTTAATATTGCATCATATTTTGTTTGAGAGAATTTTCAATTAAAACTTTGTAGTTCATGTTGCTTATGCTCAACAACTTATCTATATTTATATGCAAGTCTATTTCACTCAAGTTTGGAGTAGGATGACATTACAATGACAATAAATTTAACATTGTTGAGTTTAAAATAGGTCTTAAAGATTTATTTTTTAACAACTCACTTGCTTAAATATGTGTAGGTTTTTTGGAGAATAAAATTGTTGTGGAAAGGCGGTTGAGATCAATAGATATATCTTTTGCAGTGATCACATATAATTCATAAGGTGACATCTATGACATCTATATCTTTTGTAGTTATCATATTTATTTTGAGAGAATGTTTAGTTAAAACATTGTAGTTCATGTTACTTATGCTCAACAATTTATCTATATTTACATGCAGGTCTATTTGTTTTTTGGATAAGTGAGCGAGGACAAGTGAATTCTTCAAGGACAATGATAGTGATCACCTTAGGGTCGTAGAGATGAGAATGGAATGTAGTGATAGAGATGGAAATATGTTATGCATATAATTTGTACACCTTAGGGTGCTAGATTGATGATAATGGTATGTAGCCAAAGAGCTAATGATTTCTACAAGGACAATGATAGGGATCACCTTAGGGTGGTGCATTGATGTATTTGTATATGAGGACATGGAAAATATAATATGCATTTTATTAGTTATATTGATGATAGATGTGATTTTTTGCATGTATGCTAACAATGCACATGTTATGTAGCTAGATTGATGATGGATATGATGTTTTATTTGTATGCTAACAATGCACATGGCATGTAGCTAGATTGATTAGATTTGGATATTCATAGGTATATGTGTGTTCATGATGTGCGTATATTCATGATGTTCATATGTGTATATTCACGATGCATGTAATATCATGTGTATGTATGTGTGTATTTTCACAATTTATGTAATGTCATGTGTATGTATGTTTATGTGTGTATATTCATGGTGTATGTAATCTCATGTGTATTTATGTTTATGTGTATGTTCGCTATGTATGTAATGTCATGTGTATGTATGTTTATGTGTATATGTTCACAGTGTAGGTATGTTAATGTGTGTATGTTCAGGTGTATGTAATCTCATGTGTATTTATGTTTAAATGTTCATTGTGTATGTAATCTCTTGTGTGTAATATCAAGTCTATGTGTGTATATTCATGGTGCATGTAATCTCATTTGTATGCTTGTTTATATGTGTACGTTCATGGTGTATTTAATCTCATGTGTATGTATGTTTATGTGTGTATGTTCATGTGTGTATGTTCACTATGTATGCAATCTCATGTGTATGTATTTTTATGTGTCTATGTTCACGGTGTATGTAATCTCATGTGTATGTGTGTATGTTCACAGTGTACATGTAATTTCATGTGTATAATATTTTCTATATTCATGGTGTATGTATTATAATTTCTATGTTCACGGTGTATGTAATATCATGTGTATGTATACATGTTCATGAATCTCAAGTGTATTATTGTTCATGTGTATGCTCCTATGTCTCTTAAGAGACTATGTTGGAATAGTGCACCCTAAAATAATCTAGTGACTTGGAGAACAAACATATCCCTTCCCTAGCATTTAATTTTCCACTTGGATGTGTTGGCGTAGTCTGTTTTGGTCCAAGATGTACAAAATGAAAAATATGCTTCTTTCCAAATTTGCACTGCTCTCTACTAACAATTTTTGCAAGTTTGCATTCTAAGTTGGTATGGTCAAACAATCTTGATTTGACCAAAATTGAGAGAGGCTAATGTGGAGTGATGCCATATGGACTTTTACATGTAGAAAAAACATTCTTAGGTGCCATGAGCTTCGAGAACCATTCTGTCATAGTTGACAATTTTTTCTCTTAGGGCTCTTAAGAGACTATGTCATAATAGTGTGCACTCTGAAATGATCAAGTGACTTGGAGAATGAACAGAGCCCTTCCATAGCATTTACCTACCCACTTGGATTTCTTTGTGCACTCAATTTTCATATAGGATGCATTAAATAAAAATTATGTTTCTTTCCAAATTTGCACTACTCTCTACTAACAGTTTTTACAAGTCATTCTAAGTTGGCATGGTCAAACAATGTTGAGTTGATCAAACCTGAGAGAGTTTAATGTGAAGGGATGCTATATGGAATTTTACATGAAAAAAAAAATTCTTAGATGCCACGAGCTCTGAGAATCACTCTATCATATTTTGGTAGTTTTTTGCTCTTAGGGGTCTTAAGAGACTATGCTAGAATAGTGCACTCTGAAATGATTGGGCGACTTGGAGAATGAATAGATCCATTCCCTATAATTTACCTTCCCACTTGGATGAGTTGGTGTAGTTAGTTTTTGTTTAGGATGAACAAAACAAAAAATATACTTCTTTCTAAATTTGTATTGCTCTCTACTAATATTTTTTATAAATTTGCATTCTAAGTTGGCATGGTCAAACAATGTTGAGTTGAAAAAAATTAAGAGAGGTTGATTTCAAGGGATTCCATATGGAATTGTACATGTATAAAAATCATTCTTAGGTGCCACGAGCTCTAAGAACCACTCCATCATAGTTTGGTATATTTTTTCTCTTAGGGCTCTTAAGAGATTACATCAAAATAGTGCACTCCAAAATGATTCAGTGACTTGAAGAAAAAAAAAGATCCCTTCGCTAGAATTTACCTACCCTCTTGGACATGTTTGCATAGTTGATGTTTTTCCAGGATGCACAAAAAAAAAATCTTATTGCCCAATTTGCATTGCTCTTTATTGACAGTTCTTGTAATTTTGCATTCTAAGTTGACATGGTCAAATAGTGTTGAGTTGACCAAAAATAAGAGAGGTTAATTTTGAGGAATACCACATGGACTTGTAAATGTAGAAAAAACATTCTTAAATTCCATGAGCTTCGAGAACTACTATGTCATAGTTTGGTATTTTTTTCTCTTAGGGTTCTTAAGAGAGACTATGCCAGAATAGTGCACTCCAAAATGATTAGGGGAATTGGAGAACGAACATAGACCTTCCCTGGAATTTACCCACCCAATTGGACA
>VDFB02000002.1:20703770-20714986 GCA_007258455.2 Sequoia sempervirens | reverse complement strand
AAGAATACAAGAGTTTTCACAAATGTATTTTCATCTAAAAACTCCCTACATGCTTCCATTCTTGCATCTTGCACACTTTTACCTTTCATATCTAAATCGGACAAAACCAATTCAGCTGACCTAGGAGGGGAAAGCATACCAACCTGCATGTCCTGATCAGTAACAATGATTTCATCTATCAGATCCTCATGTGGGTGATCAGTTCTCTGCCTCTTAGGGCTTGGCTCAGATTGTGGTGATGGGGGACTATCTTCTGGTGATGACTTTAAATCAATGATCTTAACTTCCCCAGGTACTTTGAATTTTGGACCTGGTCATGGAGGCACCTTCATTATTTGCTTTCCCTTCCTATCTACTTCCTCCTCATCATTGCTACTATCCTTTTTCCTTCTATAGATGGGTCATTTTTCTATAGGCTAGTATACTGACCTTGTTTCAATTGGCCCAACAGGTTGTTCTTGCATACCCAGACTTAGCCTTAAATTTATATTTTTAGTTCTCAAGGTTTCCATAATCTCCTTGAAGTTCTTCATTAGAAAATCAATTTTTTTATGGTCTGGATTGAACTCCAATAGTGGATCATACTTCAGATCCATTTCATGCACAACATCTAGTAGCTTACTACAAGCTATCCATTTCTCCTTATTCAACTTCCTGCTTATTTAGATCAAATTCATTTCTAATCAGGTCCTCAGGGAAGTTGAACTCATGTGAAAATTTTCCAAATTTTATTCTTTGTCTGAAAAGAGCAAAGAAACCCTTAGGATCATGTTGTCGCTTTGGACCACATCTCAAATGGTAATCAACAAAGAATTTATCAAAATGTGTCCAGCCTCCCTTTGAAAATACAAAGTCAAACACCACTATATAATTAGGGAATAATGTTCCTTTCCCCCTTCCAGTGAGGTTGTCTTCATGAATACAACCTATCTACCACATAACTTCTACAAACCCTACTCTTGGTGGCACATTGTATGGCAGTATGTGAGGGCCTCCCTAAAATCCATATACTCTCACGATAGTGCTGACTGGGTATGGGATAATGTCACCCCAGTTATGGTAAACCCTCAACTCTGGCTTCCTCCCCTTTGGCTTGAGGAAATCATGTAATTCCTCAGGGATCCTAAGTACATTCACCATCAATCTAGCTCTTAATCTAGAAGCAAAACAATTATCAAATTGCACATAACTGGTGCTTTCCTTATTACAGGATAAATCTGTAGCCCATATCTGTACTGGCAACCTTTCTCCATCAACTGATTGCCTTAATTTCATCTTCTCAGAAAAGAAATCAGTATTCCTAAATAGAAACATATGCATTAGCATAAAATACCAAAAGAATTGAGTACTAGTATCATTTTTCTGTAGCTTCGACATCCCTTCATGTATCCTCTCAACCAAGAAAGAAGCAAAGTCATATGTCACAGAGAAGTTAAGGTGTTGTATTTGCACCCCCATGAACATGTACGCAATAGGCATTACCGCACCAGGACTAAAACCCAAAATCTGACATAATGAATAGAAAGTGGCTAGGAAAGTTTTTGCAAAAAAATTCAATCTAAAATGTTCTTGGTCACTAGGGCTGATATGAAATTGTGAACCTCCTGCCCTGACTAGATGAGGTGAAAGCAGCTTAGCCCTAAAAGGAGATTTCAACTTTGCATACTCTTGCTTCATTTCCTCAAGATTGATAAGAACCAAGTCTTCACTCAGCTCACTCAAATCAAAAATCTATTGGATATCTTATCTGTTAATTTCTAGTAGCACCCCTCCATCATTATCCCTAATTACCCATGTAATAGGGTCATACCTCGCAGCCACTACCCTAAGTAAGTCCACATCAGGGAATACATTTGGTACAACCAGCTTCCTCATGTCATACATCCATCCATTTGAAAAAGGGTGAGGAAAATTCCTCTATCCATACCATAATCTGAGCATTTCTAAGCCGGTGAGAGGAACCCTAGCATCGGCAATGTTGGAATAATTACACACTAACCCCTCCCCTAGGATTTTCCCTCGCATCAACACTACACCTTTCCTTCTATCATTCGTTGATAATGGAAATTGATCCAGGAAATCATCGTACAAGTTTCTTTTCAAATATTCAATGTGGCTAGAGTGTTGCTTGGTTGGTGCCATCTTGGACAAAGTAGGGCTTCATTACAATGTTACACTTCAATTGGCTAGGACTAAGCAGAGATAGGAAACTATAGAGTAAAGTATTGTAATTCCTCACAATTTATGATTAAACTATAGCCTTAATAAGAGATTTCAATAAGCTCAATGACAAGCATAGCAAACCCCTTTCCCAAATTTAGGTGCAGAATGACTAGGAAGCATAGAAAATAAACTTACAACTCTTTTTGCATAAACTCCAAATTCTGGCTGTAGTGGCTCACAATTTCACCTTCAGCTCTGAAACTTGTTTTCACGAAATAATTGGATGCTTCAAGTGATACAAATGAGGCAGGAAAATTGATTTTATGTCAATCAAATCTCACCAGTAAATGTCTTATCCACCATTAAAGCTCATTCGCGGGTTGTACGAACTACTCCAACCACATTTGATACAGATTTAAATTTGAACCGTTGATCCTCCAGTTTGATCAAATCATCCACGGCCACCTTCAAAATAGGCTGACATAATCGCTAACATGGTAATAAGGGGCCCACCATGCCATACACCGCAAATGAAAACCACGTGGTGGTTTCCCGCTATACCGCAATCCCTTGATTTACCATCGTGGGATGGTGGACAACCGTTGATTCTTCTCATCAGAGATCCTGCTCCTTCAAAAATGGTCACTGTCCTTTTTGTTAACTGTCGAGCAGTTTTTCCCTCAAAATTATAACATCTGCTTTGAAATAAAGCATGTGCATCTCACAAGAACTTTAGTAATCCGCCCCTTAACACATTTAGAACCCACTAATGCTTCCTTCACTCTTTAGACCTCATCAGATGAGACACATGGCAAGCGCCCATGATATCGCGATCCTATAATTCCTGATCACGAGATGGCAGGCACCATTGATCTGCAGGAAATAGATCAACGACAGCACTAATTCAACCCTCTACAAAATAAAATCATCGACGACCACCTTCAAAACAAGCTAACACAATTGCTAACACGGCGATAAGGGGCCCACCTTACCATACACTATGAAGGAAGTCCACGTGACGGTTTCCCACGATATCGCAATCCTAAAACTTTTGATCGTGCGATGGTGGGCAACCGTTGATCCTGAGCATCAATGATCTCGTTCCTTTAACACAATCACCAGCCATGTCGTTAACCTTTGAGCAGCTTTTCTAGTGAGATTATAACATATCCATTGCTTTAGAACATGTGCATCTCGAGAACACTTTAGTAATCTGCCCCTTAATACATTTAAAGCTGGCTAGTGTTTCCTTTACTCTTTAGGCTTCATCAGATGAGACACGTGGCGCCTGCCTGTGATTTCACAATCAACCCAAGCACCATCATGGGATGGCAGGGAATGGCTCAGATCAAATTGCAGTTGGTCAGCGACAGCACAAATTTGATCCCCCGGATAGGACACGTGGCACATGCTCGTGATTTCACGATCCTTCAATTCCCGATCACGGGATGGCGGGCACCGTTGATATCTGCAGGAAATATATCAATGGCAGCACTAAATCAACCCTTGCAAAATAAAACATTCATTAAAAGGAGAAGTGGGCATTACTAAGCGGACGACAAATAAAAAAATTATATTTATAGAAGAAGAATAAAATAAATTTACAATTTGTTTTATAATTTCACTTTTAACTTTAAATGTATGTTCACTCATTAAGTTGTATTTTTTTTACAATCATATTTTTATTTTAGATGTTTGTTTATAAAATATAAAGATGCATTAAAGTATGTTTAGAAATATTTTAATAGTATATAGCGTTCATAGCGATTAGAATTAACGTAGAATAATTTTGCGTATCAACAACAATCGAAAAATTTAATCATTACTATGGCGTAAATCAAACTAACAAACAAACATTGAAAGAAAATTTATTTTTATATTATAACATTCATAGCTTAAAACTTTTATACACAATATCGAGTTAATTTAGAAATAAAATTGTTATAAGCAGCAATTTTTTTTTTTAAAAATTTAATAAAATATGAACAATATATAATTAAAGAAAATTAAATAAGAATTATAGATAAATTTATGAAATATTGATTTACTTATCAAGAAAAAATCAATGATAAATTTACTTATTATAGATAATTTACTTACCAATCTATTTTAACCATCAAGAAAAAATTAATCATTAGTGATTGCAACATTATTGGCACATCTTTTGAATTGACAAATAAACATTGAGACGACTTAAGCCTTTTTATACACAATGTCAAGTTAATTATAAAAATACATAAAATTATTTATAAGCAACTTAAATTTTTTAACAACATATAATAGAGTTTAGATTTGTTATATCTCTCATATATCAACATAGGTAAATTTAAAAATATTTTAAATTATATAATTTCAAAACAAAATGAGTGAATTTATAGAAGATTATTTTTATTAAAGTGATAGAATTTAACCCCAATACTAACACTAATTATAAGTCTAACCATAACCTCAACCCTAAAACTAACATTAATTAACTTCAAACCAAACTCTAATTTTATATCCAACCCTAAACATAACTATGATTCTAAAACTAACAGTAATAAAATCGTAATTGATCCATAACCCTAACCCTAATACTATGCCTTGCCCCAATTGAACCATAACACTAACCCCAAGCTTTATTATAGAACCTTAATCTTCACCCCAACCCTAATCCTAATTCAACCCTATACCTAATTTTACTTAAATTCTATCCCTAATTGAACCTTTTAAACTAACAAATAAACATTGAAAACAAATTTATTTTGTATATTATAACATTCATAACTTAAACCTTTTATACACAATGTCAAGTTAATTATAAGAACACAAAATTATTTATAAGCAACTTAAATCTTTTAACAATTTAATAAAATATAATTTAAATTTAACTATAAATTGTATAGAGTTTAGATTTGCTATATCACTCATATATCAACATAGGTAGAGATGAAAATATTTTTAATTATAATTTCAAAAAATTGAATGAATTTATAGAAGATTATTTTTATTAAAGTGATAGAATCTAATCCCAATACTAACATTAATTATAAGTCTAACCATAACCCCAACCCTAAAACTAACACTAATTAACCTCAAACCTAACTCTAATTTTATATCCAACCCTAAACATAACTATGATTCTAAGACTAACATTAATGAAACCCTAATTGAACCATAACCCTAACCATAATACTAAACCTTGCCCCAATTGAACCCTAACACTAACCCCAACCTCTATCATAGAACCTTAATCTTTACCCCCAACCCCAACCCTAATCATAATTGAATCCTATAGCTAATTTTAATTAAAGTCTAACCCTATTTGAACCTTAAACTTAATTGAACTCATGTTTAGGGTTAGGGTTCAATTAAGGTTAGGGTTAAATTATGGTTATGATTAGGGTCAAAATTCAAATAGGATTATGGTTGGAGTTTAATTAAGGTTGCTATTCACTTAGGGTTAAGGTTCAATTAGTATTCAATTTGGATTAGGGATCAATTAGGGTTATAGTTCAATAATGGTTTAATTAAGGTCAGGGTTAAGGTTAGTCTTAAATTAGGGCTAGGATTGGAGTTAGGGTTCAATTAAGGTAAGGGTTATTGTCTATTTTAGGGTTAGGGTTCAATTAGAGTTCTCTAGGGTTTTGATACAATTAGGGTTAGGTTTCAACAATACCTAAGGTTACGATTACAATTCAATTAGTGTTAGAGTTAGGGTTATAATATGAGTTCAATCAGAAGTTAGGGTCCCACAAGGTTTGTTTGGTGATTTAAGTTGGGAGTTGCAATATGGAAATTTTCCATAATGATATGGAAGGCATTCAATTGGATTCATCTATAAATGCACAAATAAGAATTGGTAATTAAGAATTCTCTAGAACTAAAGTTATAACAACAAATACAATCCTTAGCTTAATCATTTGTTCTTTGTTAGGGTTGGGATAAGAATTTAACGAGGCCAACCGAGACTTAGGAAATAAAACCTTGCGGAGGAAATAAAGTATTAAAATCAAAGTTGGGTTTTAATTTTAATCCGGTGATGTAAGCCTAATCCATTAACTCCAGTGGTCATGTCACCGATGGCTTAGCCAAAGCCTTTCATTAAATACTAACCATGCAATGTGTAGGTTTTCCAAATTCAAAGATATGGGAGAAGATCTCAATCGTACCCCGCCAACTCGCAGACCTAAGGCGTCGCCCTATTATTTGGCATGAGGTCAGCAAAAGGAAGATGTGTGTCTTGTATGGAATGTGAGGTCCAGTCTCCACTATTGAGGTCATAACCTGTGGTTTTAGATTGACAACCAAGATCAAAAGCTAATGTAAATCTTTGTTGTTCCCTGCTAGCTCGTAGGAGGAAGATGAAGGTTGGTTAAAAGCCGTGAGGTCAATGAGATTGCGATGCGTAGCTCCAACAATTCAACTTGCAAAGTGCATAGGACCTACCGACATGGTAGTTGGTTTCCGAGATGGATTAATGTTATTGGTCATGAGGAAGGTGAACGATGCTTCATTGGATGTCAAACCGAGTTAGCTCGAGATAAACTGTTTGATCTGCCAACTCTTTAGGAGATCAGTGGGCAGTATTCAAAGTTGGAAAATGGCACATGGTGGTCATTTTATCGTACAATTGGTGAAACATTAATGAATTATTCCTTGCTTGTGTAGTCACGTCAATCTCAATTTGTGTGAAGATGTTATTGTTGGAAATCATGAAGTGTGATCTTTGGATTCTCATGCAGCTCTAGTTAAACGGTGACAGTACATACGCCGCCAAATTTCCATGTTTGCACATGCATTTTTACTAAGCATTGATGAAGGTTGCCATTACCTCACACAATAAATACAAGAGGAATTAACTGCTAATAGTGTCATTCTTGTAGCAATTAGAGCACTTTGTGGGCTGAGTCTAATCAAGTTTGAGTGCTTGTCTGAGAAGAGAAAATGAGTAAGTCAGTAAGGAGATCTGTTCGTTTGAGCTCACAAAAGCTCGGTCCTGCTATTCAGGAAGGTGCTTTGGTTGACAAGCCCAGGCTTGTGCCCACTAGATGCAGTAGAAGGTTGCAATTCTAGGACATTATTGCTCAACTAGTAGATGAAAAAGGAAAGAAGTCAGCGTGCTCTATTACTAGTGTCGGTAGGAAAATAAGGTATGGGCATGGCTCCTCTGGATGCCAACACTCTCCCATTGACCTTACAAGAAACACTTCTGATGATGTAATCAAGACCGACTCTGACTATTGTCAGTATTTACCTCACTTCAATCACGGTCTTCCCTGTGATGAGGAAGTGATATCTGTGGTGCCATTGGCTATTAAAACCCCAAGCAGACGAACTAGAACCGTATTGGGAAAGGACAAGAAAGAAGAGGAGGCTGAGGGTCTACGGTATTGGGCAACAACTAGAAGCAAGTGTGTATATCAGGGTCTGAGTGTTGGTAAGGGTAGGGTGGCGGGTAAATAAGAAGTTGTTGTGGTGCCTTCATGGCGATTTGGTTGCTTGGTTTTTTTGCGTGGATAGTGAAAAGGGGATTTTGATGACAATTTGTGTTCCCTTTTCTTTTAGCTTTCCCCAGTTCGTGCGCCACTATGTTTTGCAAATTCAACGTGTAGGAAGTTTTGAAATGAAATTCAAATGCAATGGAGATTTTTTTCAAATAAAAATTTGTGGTGAAATTACATTTGAGCTCGAAGCTTGTTGTTCCCTTGTCATATAATAGGGAATTCAAGGCTCATCTATAGGGAGAGAACTAATGAAAGCTCTAGCTAGGTTTTGAGTTGAATATATGGGTAGAA
Source organism: Sequoia sempervirens (assembly GCA_007258455.2). Classification (NCBI taxonomy): domain Eukaryota; kingdom Viridiplantae; phylum Streptophyta; class Pinopsida; order Cupressales; family Cupressaceae; genus Sequoia; species Sequoia sempervirens. Next base: position 20,707,046 of record VDFB02000002.1, on the reverse strand, counting down.
AGATAGTTTTGAGTTGAATATATGGGTAGAAAGATATTTGTCCTCTGATGAGGAAGTGATATTTGTGGTACCATTGGCTGTTAAAACCCCAAGCAGACAGACTAGAACTGTATTGGGCAAGGACAAGAAAGAAGAGGAGGCTGAGGGTCTATTGTATTGGGCAACAACTAGAAGCGGGCATGTATACCAGGGTCTAAGTGTTGGTAACGGCAGGGTGGTAGGTAAATAAGAAGTTGCTATGGTGCCTTAGTAGCAATTTGGTTGCCTGGTTTTTTGTGTGGATACAAATTAAGGGGATTTTGATGACAATTTGTGTTCCCTTTTCTTTTACCTTTCCCCAGTTCATGCACTATATATGTTTTGCAGATTCAACGTGTGGGAATTTTTTTAATGAAAGTCAAATGCAATGGAGATTTTGTTCAAATGAAAATTTGTGGTGAAATTACATTTGAGCCCGAAGCTTGTTGCTCCCTTGTCATATAAAAGGGAATTCAAGGCTCATTTGTAGGGAGAGAACTAATGAAAGCTCTAGCTAGGTTTTGAGTTGAATATATGGGTAGAAAGATATTTGTCCTCTGATGAGGAAGTGATATTTGTGGTGCCATTGGCTGTTAAAACCCCAAGCAGACAAAATAGAATAGATAGCCTATTTTGAGTTTTGGATGAATATATGCAACTTATCTTAAATTGTATGCAAATATGACTTATAAGCATGAATAAACGTATAATTCTAATATATTTTCTATCCTTATGTGGATTTGAGTGAATTTTGAATGAAATGTTAATAATGTTGTCATTCTTATTTTGAGAATTTGATCAATTGTGTGTCTATATTTTGGGTAGAATTCAATTTTAAAATTTTGAGGTTTCATATTTATATGTGTGAGATTGATCTAATATTCCAGAAAATGAATGTTAAAATATCATGAAAAAAATGGCATAGAATGACTGTAGAAGTAAAATTATATTTGCATATATTCATAAAATAAGATCTAATAAACAAAAAATATATGCAATTAAAAATGAGGAAAATAATTCAACCCAAATTTAGATAAGAGAGATATAGATTAAGATTATATGATAACTTTAAAGGCTAGGGTTAGGGTTTGATTAGGTTGGTGAACAGGGTTATGATTAGAGTTATGAATCTACAATTAGGGTTCAATTAGGGTTATGATTAGAGTTACCAATCTACAAATTGAGGTTCAATTAATGTTCATAGGGTTTTCCTTGGGAGAAGTTTATTGAATGGTAAGTGTATTTTACTATAAAATTAATATGTCAAAATTAATTTTAGATAATACTATGTGGTTTTCATATGGTATTAAATTGTAGATTCGGAAATTGATAATAGATTTCCTTCCTTTTTGCATTGTAGCTACCATAATATATGGCCTTAAAATCCTATTCATATTTTGAGCTTTTTCCTAAACTATACACACAACCATGCATCCAACAAAAAATTATGCATTTTCCAAGCACAAATCAGCAGGAACTGTGTTACTTAGGTTAATTCTTTATTGCAATAAATAAATACACACTAATAAATAATATGGATATGAGGAAGTGGCAAAATATTTATATATATAGAAAATTTAAATGCAAGGGATTCAAGTACATACCTTTGCTTTTGTTAATGTTGATGGAATACAAATCTTGATGAAGTGTCAAATTTGATGACATGATATAAAAAACTGGAATATCTTTGCTCTATGTGGCACTTGAAATTTTGTATAAAACTGTAACTAACTCTATGTCAAATTTGTGACTTTGGACCTATTTTGCATCAATAAATATGAGCTTTGACACATGCCTCCTAATCTAGCATACAATATGTACTTAAATGCTCAAAATAGTTGGGAGTAGTGTTGAGATTGGTGGATCTTTAGGAAGGTCCAATGCTTCACCTTTGTATCTCTCCCTATAGATAGAGGGAGAGATGAATATAGAATGAGAGAGGAAAAGGGATAAGAATAGATAGGGTATAGAGAGAGATAGAGAGATAGGGATATATATATATATATAGAGAGGAGATGTAGAGATAGAGATAGGAGATATAGAGGGGAGGGAAAGAGAGAGAGAGATAAGTAGAGAAAGACAAATTTTGAGAGATGGAGAGGGAGAGATAGAAATAGGGAGAGATAGAGAGAGAGAGAGAAAGGGAGAGGGAGATAGATAAATGGGAAGAGAAAGACATAGATATAGAGATATATGGGAAGATAAAGGGACAAATAGGTTGAGATATGAAGATAGATAGGGGTATAGGGAGGGAGCAAGAGATCAGGGAGAGATGGGGAGAGATAGAGGGAGGGAGGGAGAAAGGGAGAGAGATATGTATATAGAAGATGGGGAAGAGGGAGATATATGTAGAGAGGGGGAGACAATTTTTTTATTTTAAATTCTATAAAATATTCAATAAATAATAATATAAATATTATAAGAATTATATAATTTGTATTTTAAATTACACACTATATTTTATTTTTTGAAAAATATGTAATTTTTTAACCATTTTTCTATATATTTAGTATTAAGATTTTTAGATCTTTTAACAATTCAATATTTAATATAAATAAAATATACTTAATAATTTAATTAACTAGCATACCTATATTAATTAATAATATATGTAAAACACGCCGAGAGTTATCTTTATCAAGATTCCTATTGACTTGAAAAAAAGCTTACATTTTCATGAATATGAATTTGTAAAGCAATCAATTTGATTTCATTATTATTTGTGTCATTGTTTATCTCAATTCCCATATATAAGGGTACAAATTGAAATTTGAAATCATACCAACTTGTCTATAACAACAATCAACCAAGAACAATAAATTTAAAAGCAGAAATGTTCATCAATAATTAGATTTAGTATTGACAGCATCAAAGAAGTATATCATGACAGAATGGCATTAACTAACTTAGATATATCCACTATTTTTTTTTCAAATGTTTGAATACATTGTTAACATTATATACATTCAAGCATTTGAATGTTATGAAACCTATAGCTTTGCAATTGAGTCTAATAAAGCTTTGCTCTCAAATGAATAATCAAACTTTGTTGTTTTTATGACTGTGCATTTAATCCTTTGTTCAAGTATATAAGTCTCTTTTTTCACTTGAAGTTTAAATATGTATCTATTGAAAAGGACCTTTTGTATAATGTGTGAAAACTTAACATCATCTTGTTTTTCATGCTTCAAAATGTTTAATTCTTTTTGTTGTTACACCCATAATTTCTTTTGCCACTTCTTCAAAAGTTGTAATCCA
>VDFB02000002.1:20638843-20703670 GCA_007258455.2 Sequoia sempervirens | reverse complement strand
TTATTAATGGATGAATGAATGATTAATGTTATATGATTGGGTATGGGGAATTGAGAGTGATGTGAGGGGGGGGAGGGGCCAAATGAGCTTCCACCGTCACGTGGTTGGCCTTGTTAAGTAGAGAATATTAAACTATTCTCGAAACAAAGAAAAGCTCAATAAGGTAATTAATGCACTTTTTAATATAAGAAATGCATTGTTTGAAGCATCAAACCAATATGCAGTCTGTATGTATGATCAGTCGTCAGTCTCCACAATGGTACATTTCCACAAATATTTATTTAAAAAAAAAATTGATGCTTCGTCACAATTTTGACGAAACCCACCGATGAATCAACGAAAAGGTTTGACAAAGTTGCTATAGTTGCGACGAAGGTTTCGTCATAACTCCTTGCCCATTTCGTCACAATTTCGACGAACTTTTGGTGTTGTTTCCATGCTACTACTTGCCCATTTCTTCACACTTTCGACAAACTTTTGGTGTTCTTCTAATGCTACTCCTTGCTCTTTTCATCGCACTTCCGATGAACTCTTGGTGTTGTTTCGACGCTACTACTTGCCTATTTCGTCACACGTTTGACAAAATTTTTGTGTTGTTTCGACGCTACTCCTTTCCCATTTCATCAAAATGGCGACGAAATTCTGGTGTTGTTTTGACGCTACTCCTTTCCCATTTCGTCGAACTACCAATGAACTTCTGGTGTAATTCGTCGATGGATACACGAAGTGTTCGTCGATATTTCGACAAAAGTTCGAGCCATTTCACGATGCCAACGATCGATGATTCTTTGCTGTTATTTTGACGTTTAATTCATCATTGGCCTTTCAATGAAAATATAGCAACGCAAATATTTTTGCCATTTCATCGCTTGTCTGACAAAGATTTGTCGAACTACCAATGAACGACCATCGGAAAATGGTGTCAAATTCAGTAGTGGCTGGTGTCTCCATTTCCTTCTCCTCATTCCTAGATGTGTTCCCATCCTTTTGTCCATTATTATTCTTTGCATCATCTTCATTGGTAGCTTGTTCTTTGTTATTCAGAGGAATGATTATCTTTGGTTGGCCTTGAATGTTCTCAACATTTATTTTAGATATCAGAGGAGGAGTTTGATGATTTGTGGAAGTATCCTCCTTTGCAATATCTTCTCTGGTAGCTTCTTCTCCTTCAACATTTTCATCACCAACAATTTCTTCCACTTCTGGAAGAACATTATCTTGCACATTACCTTCTTCAAATCCATACTCACATTGAGAATCATCATGCCATGTATCTTCTCCAATACTCACATCTGGTGCAGGCATCTCAACTTGCATTTCTTCTCTAATGCTCTCTAGATTCATCCCTAATCTTTGTGTTAACTCTACAAATTTTTCTATATTCTCTTTGTAGAGTCTCTTGAGATAATTTTGATCTCTTCTCATGAGGGTTGTCACCCTTTGCTTCATTTTGAACTCCTTACACTAGTAGAATTTGGAAAATAAATGACTGTGATTAAAAATTTTAGTCACGACAACTAAAAATGACTAAATTCTACTCATTTTTTGCAACACAACTATAAATGACTAAATAAATTACTAATTTGATCATCGGATAAAATTAAAACTATAAATGACTAAATAAATGACATTTTTTTTGCATCAAACTTTGTTTTTTGAGAGAAAATCTTCCTAGCCATCAATTTAGGCTTTAACCAACACTTATGCATACAAATTTATATATATATATTTTATAAATGCGTAACAAAAATCAAATGATATAATTACGACCATTCATTTTCCTTTCGTTTTTAAATATTACTTAGTTAGAAGAAATAGTCTAGGAAAACAAACAAAGGTTGAAGGGTTTTGAAGATGGAGATATTGACCAGTAATCGAAGGGATTTCCCAGTGGAGGAATCACCTGCCAGCAGTGCTTCAAAGTATGGGTCTAGAATGTGGCCAAATCTATCCTTCTATCACTAGACAACTCCCCACCTAGAAGTATGTCTTGAGGATTTTGAGCTTTCTGCTATGGATCGCCTCAGAGGTAAGCAAAAAATTCTTAATTTTTTTAAAAAATTGGATGTATACATTATTGCCTATTGGGTATTTGAGAATTTTGTTGTTGGGTGTCTTCATGAAGTACTATTTGGCTATTTGAATTTTATGATGCTGGTTGTTTTGTTACTAGATATCTATGTATGTTTAAAAATTGATGCTCAATATTTTTTATTAGTTGTTTGGGTATTTCAATACTAGGTTTTCACTTGAAATGGGTATTTTAAAAAAATGGTACTGGATATTTTTCGCTATCGAGATAGTGTTTTTTTTTAAACAAATGAGGTCTCAACCTTTTTTGGTATTACACACAGTTTTCTAAATTTTGATTTTGTTATCATTTTTCTCAGGCATTAAAACTAATTAATGTTCGGAAAACCCTTTGTTATTGACTATCTTGGTATTTAAAAAAAGGACATTGGACATTTTCTTTATATGGGTATTTAAAAAAATTGGTATTGGGTATTTTTTTCGCTATTGAGTTAAAATTATTCTAAAAAATGGACAATGTCTCAGTATTTCTAGTATTGCAACCTCACTAATCCACTAGAGTTATAGTTTATGTTTCTATGGAGGCCTAGGATTTGTACCCTAGTCATGCTCTTGCCAATGCTTTTGTTGGTATTAAAAAGAAACCTTAGATCTTGGGTCAAAACATTAGCTATCTTGATAGGGTGTGGTATGATCTTGGATTGTATCATAGAGCTTGTGGGAAGCTTGTGCTTGATCATTAAGGTAGTGGTGCAGGAGCACCAAGGCAACATCGGGAAACACTAGGTAATTTTGGAAGCCTAGGAAGAAATTTTGTGTCTTGATACTTCAAGGTCATGTTGACCATTTAGTTAGTTTTTGTTGTTTTTGAATAAATCTTGATCTGTTGTGATCATTTTAATAGGAGGCGAAAGGATTAGATGAGTGTAGTTTCTCATTTGGCTTAGGTTGCCAACATTTGGGAAAAGTTGGAAAACACGGCGGGTTTTTGAACTTTTGCTATTTGATCATTAGAAGGTCCAACCAAGGGAGTGTAACTACTTTTGGAACCTTTAAAAGGTGGCCCTCAACCTAGAAGGTTGGTTGGTTGGTTGGGAAAACTTTGTAACTTTTGGAAGTTTACTGATCATATGGAAAAGTAATGAGTTTCTTGAATTTTTTTGGTTTTTAGTGTTTATTTGTGTGTTAATGAAGTGTTCCAGGCACTGAGAAGTGTGTGGCATGTGTGGTATCTACTTTCCAGGCTTTGTGTGCTCTGTAGTTAGTTTGTCTTATCATTTCCTAGCTTTGTTCTTTGTTAGTTTTGTTTCTTTCATTGCAGATCAGACCAGTTAGCTGTTAAACATGGAGTCTTAGACCTCTCTTTTTCACTGTACCTGGTGTATAGTCTGTGGGGGAATGAGGCTAAGCTCCATGCTTGTACATATCTTAGGTTTGGAAGTCAGTATGTGTCAAGGAAGCATGGTGAAGATCTTTCCCTAGGCGAGCTGACTATGCCCAGCTAGGAAAGAACAGTGGAAACCAAGCCCTAACGTTGCAGGGGTGTCAATCCCTTAGCAACCCAAGGTGTGTGGTGGATGCAGGAGTCCTTGCAAAGGTTTGGTAGGGAGGCAAAGTCTTCACCAATCCATTTGGTGGGTAAAAGAAGAAAACAAATCACTGCCTGGTCAAGAAATGGCCTAAAAAGCCCTAAATCTAGCAAAGTAAGGGTTACGCCTGTGTATGGCCTGTGAAGGCCTATAACCTCTAAAGTTTTTGAGAGGTTGGAAAATGAGCTAGGGTCTCAGAAGGGAGTTTGTGATGTTCTTCAGGGAATTTGTGAGATTAAGCCTACTTTCTCGAGTTAGGAGGCCTAATTGGGGCTCAAGGGCTACTAGCCCTTTTTAAACCCTAGAATAGGGTTTGGTGAAAGCGATGGAGAAATGGAGTATGGTGGATGACCAGGAACCCTAGGTGGATAGAATTGAAGCTATGGAAGTCAACACACACCCATGCAACAAGTTGGTAAAGCTTGGAGGTTAAGTGGTCTCTAGGGAAGAGTAAGGACCAAGGGTGAGATAGTGGCAAGGCACCAAGATTGGCTTGGTTAGGAGAACGCAGATGATAGTAGGGTTGGCCAGGAGAACCAGGGGTGCCTAGTAAGCACTAGGGCCTATAGGTTAAGAAGGTGGAAAGTGACACCAAAGGGTTTGCCAAGGTGAAACCCAGAGCATGGGACAGTGAGTGTCTCATCCAGCCTTACCCTATCAGGTATGTAAACCTGTTCAGGGAAATGTATCCTATATAGCACGAGTCTTGCTTTAATACTTCCCATAATGGTTATTAGCATATCACATTATTATAGTTTTTGGTAACCCAAGATTTATTCAAGTATGTAAAAAACTTGGTCTGTAGTTTAAGTTGTACACTTTAAGTAACATTCATAAGGTTTAGAAAATCTTGATCACTCACTAGAATATCCCATTAAACATGGGTTGTGCTTGAATGCACTATATAATTGATATAACACAACCACTCTACATATCAACTAGAGTTATAGGATCTTTATTGCAGTAAGAGGTAATTGCTCTTGGATCATGCTATCATTACATTGTAGCTTGTTAAACTTGAGTCAACTTGAATGCGCCCCATAATTTTTATACCATAGGTGCACCGAATCTCTATTGGAGTAATTGGACACCTGATTGTGATGACAGTGATTTGTACAAGACCAATAGAGTTATGGATCGCATAATTATAGTCACAAGAATTTTTTTCTTGATTGTGCTCTTATGGTGATTCCATTACCATTACAACATAACCCTTTGGACTTATATTGCTCAAATCATTATGCTTATTTTCTCTATGGATGGATGGCAATTCAATGGCAGGGATTTGCATGCAAGTCATGCTCATATAAGTGCCTTCGTCACCATTACACAATAGTACAATGGAATTTCCTTTCTTGAACCTTTACAAGTCATTTTTTATTGTTAGGGTTTCTTAGTGATTATTCCATTTCCACATGGAATATTGATAAAATAAACCAAGCAAAAAATCATTATGTTTTTAGTTAACACCTGCTAACATACCTTTGGAATAAATGTTTGACTGCATTACTTCAAGTGTGATTTTTTTTTTTTTTGCTTATAATACATTCATTGAGGGTTGTAGTAGAAAGCTTCTTATGTTGAAACCCATCCTGTAAACTTTCTTTAAGCTACATTTAGGAGGCTTCATGGATTTTTTGTGATTTATACAACATTTTTTTTATACTAATAACATCAGATTCTTTTTGAAATTGAAATGATTTATTAATCATGGTTTTATGATGATTAAATTTTTTATTTAGAAGGGGTTGATATGTGGCATTTTTATGTGTAGGAAGAATAGATTTTGATGCAACGTTTGGGTATGCACAGTAAGGAAAACTTGGATCGCTATCAGTGACATAACCAGGTTGGGTGGTACACTTCAGGAGTTCATGCAAAGGAGGAGCTTGAGATAAAGAAGCATTGGGAAATTAGGTATCACATGTAACGAAGGAGAGTACCTCAAGAGCCGGTGTGAAACACTTCTAGGTATTTTTTCTGGGAAGCAGAACTTGAGTGTAGGAATACAAATTTCAGTGGACTAAAACATTAGTTTCCACTTGATTACATCTTAGGAGTTAGTCGATTACTCCGAATTCCTAGTTGGATGAATTTATGACATAGAAAGTTCCTACATTCTAAAGATAAAATCATAAATCTAATTGGTCCAATTGGAGGTCCTGATATTATTTTGAAAAGTCTCGAAAGTTAAAACTATTGAAGAAGGTCAAGTTTATTGAATTATTCAAAAGTATTTCTACCAGCTATCATTCACCATGTGCCTTATATTGATTCATCCTTTGATTTCTTCTTGTGTGTGTATTAAATTTCCCAAGAGTCTTGTTCTTATAAAAGACCAAGAGATGCTTCATTTTAGTTAAGTTCAAAATTTGTGGATGTCAGAGAACCAAATTGTAAGGATTTATCTTTTTAATTATACTTTTTGACATTTGGCTTGATACAAATTGTTACTTTAGAATTATTGTATTGATTTTCTTCTAATGTTTTCAACCCTCATTTCAAGGAAGAGCTTTGAATATGGTTCCTTCAAATAGAGACTACACTTTTCCATTATAGGTTCTGTCTAGAAACATCAGAAGCTTAGGTACTATCATACTCAGAGAAAAAGTAGGAGTCATGCAATTACAAGATACTCATTTTTGGAGCTTTGGTTAAGAACTTTAAATGTTTGGCTATGTGCATAGAGAATGTTCATGGAGGAGTGAAAACTTCCTTACAAAGAAATTACCACAATAGAGCTTGAGGTGATTTGAACCTTCTATTTTATGTTTATATGGATATGTTCTAACCTATAGTTAATTGTTGTAGCATAATAGATAGGCTAAATAGTTATTCATGTGCCATTGTTTCTAATTCAAAATTGTTATACCTTATTCTAGGAGCAAATCACAGGGGGATTCTATACATAAGATACCATTGTTTCAAATTCAAAATTGTTAGCTCTTTTACAATTGTTTGCTTCATTTATTTGATTTAAGATAGTCTGCTTTATAGAAGATTCTCTCAAAATCATAGTAAAATCATTTATTCTGGGAAGACTGTTCAGAATCTTCCCATCATAAAAATGAACAAAAGCATCAGTCATTAACTTGAACTTTGCAAGAGCTTCATCAAATTCTAATTTTCCATTCTGAATTTTATTCCCAATTTCACCCACGTAGAACTTCCTCAACCTGTAGGTCTTGATGTTAGCCATAACTTTACTAGGTTTCGGGATAGCTTCAAGTTTTTACCCAAGTAGAAAATGAAAATTTCTGACCTTACCAAATACAATGTGTTGAAAAGCTCTTTGAAGTTATTCTAGAAAAGAGTTCTTGAGAGTATAATGTGCAGTTTTGAATTAAGCTTCTTGCAATAATTCCATATCTTTGATCAACTATTTTGAGCTTTATGACCTTCATCAAGAACGAGAAGACGTGGACTCTCTAAAATATTTTTCCCAATATGCTTAGCCTCTTCAGGAAGGCTCACATTTGACTCACAAGTTAGGTATACAGAAAGATTGTAGCCAATAACTAGCACAATTTTTCTTCTATGCCACTTGTTACCTATTTTAGCTAACTACTCAAACAAGTAGATCCTTTTTATGTTTTTTCAAAAGTGAAACAAAAGGTACATTCCACTATGCTATGTTATATCCATGTGCATAAAGAAATTACCAAAATATTGCATTAGTACAATTACATTATGCAAATGCATACAACAAAGAATAGAGAGAAACATTTTTGCAAAATGTAGTCTTTATTGATAATACAAATGTATGTTGTCCCACACAAACCATGGGACTAACTATTTGAATGCAAATGATGGAAAAAACTATACATTTATAGATACATAATGAAATAAATGCATATATAGAGATAAGGGACCTATCCTTCCTGAATGATGAATCCCAGTTGTCTTGTTTTGCATCATCTTTAGCTCCTCCTACTTATCCAACCTCCAGTTGTTGCACTCCTTGCTACTCCTAGGTTTCCTACATGTGTGAGAATATTTTGGTTAGAGCAATGAAGGATCACCAATCAATATATATGCAAATATCCATAAACACATAGCTTGATCCTCATAAGCATTATAATAGCTTGCATACCACAGATAACCAGGAAAACAAAAGAATTATCAAAAACATCTATCATATGCTTTGTTTTATCTAATTTGTTTGCTCATTGTGCATCTATAGGTGAAATCTTTGTTGTTGTTTTGTTTCATCTAGTTATAGCATGTAGAGTAAAATGGGCTCCCACAAGGGTTGAGCCCAACATTCTACCCTCTAGTTTCAATAGAGAGGGATAGTCATATTTCATATCATCAATGTAATCCTTGAAAACAAGTTTCATTCACCATGGTGATATTGATTAAGACAAATACCTTATTAATAAGAGTTTTCTCCTATTAATAAGGTCAATCCTAATCAACAGGAAGATCTAGCACAAAACTGGTCTATAAAGGTTACATGGTGTTTTGCAATTTGAAATTCATAAGTATAGGATTATCATGTTTTTGAGATAGCAAGAGCTATCAACTACTATCAGGAGCTATCATGAGTTACATGGAGTAGTTAAAGGTGAGCAATAAAATGCATGGTTAATGCCACAGTGTATTTTTTGTCTCAAAGAGCAATGCAATGTAGATGAAAGCACAATGATGTAGCTAAATGTTTTAATGATCTTTGCATTTGAAAGTAAATAGGTGCATGGTAAGTCAACTGATAAGAGAAAATGTAAATCAAAGACAATGCTACTGAAGTGAATATAAGAAACAAGTGCTATGCATCATGTTACTTTCTTGCATTTAAATGTGAGATTTACATTCACTATTCATCTCACAATAGACATTCATGAATTAGGAGAGGTTAGTTTTCTACATTTAAAGGATAGTATTGAGTATCGAGAGGAACAGTCAATGCAAATACGTGACTAAGTGCACAGTGAAAAGAAATGCCTACACAATAAATACAATAATAGAAGTAGTATTCCTATTTAATGCTAAATAAATAAGCATTGATTTAAGTCATGGAGATAGTCACAATGATGGCATTGAGTGTATTTTTCAAGAAATAGTCTCAGGGTTCTTGGTTAATGCTCTACTAAGTGATAAATGAAACAAAATTGCACGCTTATATATATGCTTTTATCAATAGTTTAGGGGTAAATGAGTTACATGTTAAAATAAATGCAAAAGAGAGTGAACAAGTGACAATGACCTTGCAACAATAGTGGACAGCCTGATGAACAGAAGATGAGCAAACAACCATGAGTCACGGCAGAGGATTAAAATTTACCATAGTGAATTGAAGGGATACCAAAAACCAAGGTGTAGTGACCAGGAAATAAGAAGGAACAATGATTCAAAAAGGTGGTGTTCATGAAGGAGTGAAAAAAATGCATAGAGCCTTTGAGTTACACCCATTTTTTGCAATGGCATGGAATCATTTAGAAAACCATTTTTCTTCTTAGGGTAGTTTTTTCTTGTGGAGCAGTCAATTGAGATACCTCTTGTATCAACTAATTACCCTCCTATGGAGTCTCATTCTTATTATAATCTTGCACATTCTTATCATGGTTTATTCACAGAAGCAGCGCAAGTAAAAGCTAGAAACCCTCAACCTCAAATTGGTTTTTCAAACCCAGAATGCAATTACTTCAAACCCTATAGAAATGTTTGCAAGACACAAAGCCTACATAAAGAACAAGTCAGGGCCATGGAAAATCCCAAGGGAGTCATAGTTGGATTTTAAGCATAACCCTCAAGTTTTTTGAAGATAGAGTTGTGAATACCAAATTTGATTAAAAAAAAAACCCAAAACATAATGAGCCACAACCTAAAGGAGACAAAACATTAAAGCCATGAAAAGGAGCCTGTGAAATCTTTAAGGCCGAGCCAAAGGATTAAAGCCATGGTTAAAATCTTATAGACAGATACAAGGGCCATAAGCAAAGTGAGCTTCTATGTCATCTTTTGCACATGGAATAGGATGCACATAAAGAATGAAGCTTTTCCACAAACAAGTTTCATAATATTGAAAATATGCAAAAAAAAAATGAAGACATTTGCACTATTTTTCTTCACAATAGAATAGAAAAAGGCAAGTTTCTCCATGATAGAGGAAAACCATAACATTTTATGCTAATAAAGGATCACCTGTGCATATTTCCAGATGGCTCTTAGTGTGAATCTCATAGAATAACCTCCAGATGCATCCCCAAAAAAGAGTATCCTCTGTGGCTCGAAGACTCTAGAATGGTAAAGTAAGAAAATGAAGTGTGAAATACAAATATGACATGGCTTTCACTCAGGGTTTTCATTTTCCCTAAGTCAGTCAACCTCCACAAGGGAATTTTTTACCTTTGTTTTTAATATTCTTTGCAAAGTTAATGCCCATGTAATATATTTGAAACTTTGTGCTAATTGCATAACCTCAAACAATGTTAAGTCAAGCTAAGAATGGTCGACCTTATGTTTTTCTCAAGTTATAAACTAATTTGAAAATGTAAAAGGCATTATTAAGTGATGGATTATAAATCACTTTAATAATTGTCATATTGATGCAAGGAAAAAGGCATTGATTTTCAAGATTGAGTCAAAGAGGTGTAATTGAGGGTTAATAATGATTGGTGTCAAGCATGTAGGGAGGTTGGATGAATATTGACCAACATGTGGAAAGTGTGAGGCTGTCTTTGATTGGGTTTTTGGAGGGAATGAGAGCATCTTGGAGCAGTTTCTCATGCTTTTAATGTGGGTAAAGTCATGGCTTGACCTTTTCTTTCACTTTGGAGACATTTTGGTGAGGTTTTGGGGGCTATTTTTAGGATTTTTCTGTTGCATACGACCAAGAGGCTTCTAGAAGGATATGTGTAGGGCAGGTTTCAAAAAATCATAAGTAGCTTCAAACATGAGTTTGGAAGTCAGTTCTTTCTTTTCCAATAGTATGGTAACTCATTTTTGGAGTTTTCTTTCAGCAGGAAATAGTATTGTAACTCTTTTATAGACTTGTATAGTAGTTCATACCTTGATGATTAATGGAGATAAGAAATTTGACCTTCTCATTTTTCTATTTCATTGTATGTATTTGGATGATTTGATGCAACTACTTGTGAATTTTATCATTCCTTATTTTGTGTCTCATTAGTGGAATCTTTAAACAAAAAGTATATGCAGTTGCAGGTTGTATGTTGTGTTGTGTTGCAGGTATTTCAAGTTGTGAAATATTTTATTTCCTTCTTGGAGTGTGCATTATAGCTTTCTTACAAAATACTGATGCAAGACATATCAATATTGAGTTGTGTTCATCAAGCTTATAGTTGATAACTTGTGTATGTAAACTGTGTTTACAAGTCTTAGTGTTTTGGTGCATCACCTTTTAAAAGCTTTTAGTTAGTTTCAATTTCGTGTTTCCTTCTTACTCTTTCCTCATAAAAGCATTAGTTTAGCAGTAGTTTAGGTGACACCATTTAGGAGCTAGCCTTATCTAGATATCCACTCCAAGTTTAGGTGTCCCATAGCCTAGGAGTGTTCCCATGTTACTCCAAAGTGCTAAGTTTTGCAACTTAGCAAGGGTGCAAATTTGAGAGCTAACAGTTTTGGCACGCTCGGTGGGATTGTTTGAACTACTTTAGTTCAAAAAAATTTCCACACATTATTGCTATTTGGTGTGTATAGTAGTAGTTTCTTCCTTTGGAGGCAAGTTTTCAACACACTTGGTGACTCTGGAAGAATATCTACTGGTTTCAGGTAGACAAGTGTTGATATGTTTTACTTTTGCAAAAAAAAAGAAAAGAAAAATAAAACTGATTTTTCTTGCTTTATCAGAGATTTCCATAAATTTCTAGCTTGTTAAGATTCTTCAGCATGTCTTCATTTGATAAAAACATGACTTATCATTTCCCATTTTATGAGGGTGTTATTTATACACCTTCTTATCAGCCATATCAAAGCATCCATACTATTGGTTTCATTGAAAATGACCCTATTACAAAAAATTACCAACAAGCTCAATTTTCTCAACACCCACCCACCCCTACTCAAGCTTTGCAGTAGCATGCTTATGCTCATCAACAACCCCAAGAAGGTTATTTTATTTCCAAACAACAAATTTACTTTTCTAATGAGCCTCAAAATTCTGATAACATGAGCATAGAGGATATGTCTTTGTACTTCCAAGAACAGTATGATGAAATCAATAGGGAGCAAGAGTATCACATGCAATAGGATGAATGGGCTTATCAAGCCTACCTTCATGAGTAGCAGTTGCTAGCATAGAAAAGGCAACATGAGGAGGATCTTGCAAGGGAGGTGGTTGCTAAAGAGAGCAATTGAAGCTTGAAAAAACAATGCTTTTGTAAGCTCAAAGGTTAGAAATTCAATCATCTTTCACTTTTCCAAACCCTTTTTTTTTAAGAACAAGTTTCCAAGTTCAATATTCTAAGCTTCAAAAAAGGTGAACTTCTTAAGCCTGGTAGATTTGATATCCCAAGTTTTAGAGGGCCTCCTTTATTACAAGATCCTTTACTTGAGCTAGTTTAGCCTATAATACTTAAAAAGAAACCTTTTGAAGAAGCCATTTTCCTTCAAAAATCCAAACAAAATCTACAAGCTTATTTAGGGGTTCCTATTATATGTCAAGGGAGTTTTTTATGTAAGCAAAGCAAGGAGTTTTTTGTCATAAAAGGGGGAAAAAACATAGCTGAAAAGTCTTCGCTTGATGAGTCTAAATCAGAATTGTTGCAGTTGAGTGTTGACTATAATCAGTTGGAGCAGCAAGGTGCAAAGCAAATGTATGTGGACCAGAAGGAAGAGTTGATCTTCTCATTTGATGAGCTGCCTTGTTTTGTATACCAAGAGGAAGTTTTGAAGCAATAAGAAGAGGTTGGATCTCTTAGTGTGCTACTAGTTTGTAAAGGTAATCCTGAGTTTGAAATCTTAACTCTTGATCAAGAAAACATAATTAGTCCCTCTATTCAGAAAAGCAAGGAAGAAGTTGAAGAGGACACATTCTGGGATGAGTTGGAAGTTTTTGGCTCAAAATTGGACATCAATCCAACACCTTCTGAAGAGGAGAATATTCCAAGTGAAAATGATGAAGGAATAAGTATTTGCAGCCCCTTTTGTGACTTTAAATCACAAAAACCATACTGGTTGCAAGAGGATGATGAGGGTGATCAGTTGGGAAAACACTGTGTAAAGCAAGTGAATAGTAATGAGGAGAAAGATTTGGTTTACTCATTTGACAAGATGCTTTGTTTTGTTGACAAGGAAGAGATTCATAAGCAACAACAAGAAAGTGTGGCAATTAGGATTCACAATCGTTCATAGGTTTCAAGTCTTTTTAATCAACAAGAAGATGTAGTAGTTGTCCATGAACAACAAACTAGCAAGGTTAGTTCAACCTTTCTCATTTCAAGAGGCTTTCCTATTAGATTTTTAGGCAACATGGAAAACATTGAAGCAAAAATAGTCAATCTTGCACCCAAGCATGAAGCTATAGCTGAAGATGGAATAAAAAATGTACTTGCAACTGAACAAGAGTATGTTCAACTCACTTATCCTCCTTTGAACAACAATACATATGATCTATTTGACGAGGTAAGTGGACTTGTTTATTTCTTCCAAGGGATAGTGCATCAACTTGTTGAACATTTTTATGTGCCTCATCTTTTCTTAGCTGTCCTCAAGCATGTAAGTCATTGCATATTGAGAAGAAGGGGAAACTACTTCAGTCATCCTATAAATGGTTTTGTTTAAGTGTTTTTTCTTGCCATTAGTGTAGAGTAGTTTTCTATTTAGTTACAGTTTTCAGTTCCCTAAGTATTATTCTGCACAGTTAAGTAGGTTTGATCTACAATTTTGGTGTGTTGGAATAATTTTTCAAGGTATCATGCACTAATCTGATGAGTTACAACAATGTATAAGACTTTTTTCAAGTCTTGTTAGTTTTGTAAGTGACTCCGTTCCCAATGGATAAGCTTTAGGTAACTGGTCAAGATGTTTAGCAGACAAACATATAGCAGATGTTTCCAAAAATGTTACCTATTTTAGCTAACTACTTAAATAGGTAGAGTTGTTTATGTTTTTTTCAAAAGTAAAACAAAAGGTACATTCTACTCTGATATGTTATATCCACGTGCATAAACAAATTACCAAAAGATTGCATTACTACAATTATATTATGCAAATGCATACAACATAGAAGAGAGAGAAACATTTTTGCAAAATGTAGTTTTTATTGATAATATAAATGTATGTTGTCCCACACAATCCATGGTACTAACTATTTGAATGCAAATGATGGAAAAAACTATACATTTATAGATACATAATGAAAGAAATGCATATATAGAGATAGGGGACCCATCATTGCTTGAATGACGAATCCCAATTGTCTTGTTTTGCATCATCTTCAACTCCTCCTGCTTATCCAGCCTCCAGTTGTTGCACTCTCTGCTACTCCTATGTTTCCTGCATGTGTGAGAAGAGTTTGGTTAGAGCAATGAAGGATCACCAATCAATATATATGCAAACATCCATAAACATATAGCCTAGTCCTCATGAGCATTAAAATAGCTTGCATACCACAAATGTCTAGGAAAACAGAAGAGTTATCAAAACATCTATCATATGCTCTATTTTATCTAACATGTTTTCTCATTGTGTAGGTATAGATGAAATATTTGTTGTTTTGTTTCATCTGGTTACAATTTGTGGAGTAAAATGGGCTCCCACAAGGGTTGAGCCCAACATGTTGCCCTCTGGTTTCATTAGAGAGGGATAGTCACATTTCATATCATCAATGTCATCCTTGAAAACAAGTTTCATTCACCATGGTGATATTGATTAAGACAAATACTTTATTAATAAGAGTTTTCTCCTATTAATAAGGTCAATCCTAAATAATAGGAAGATAGTACAAAATTCGTTTGCAAAGATACATGATGTTTTGTAATTTGAAATTCATAAGTACAAGATTATCATGTTTTTGAGACAGCAAGAGCTATCAACTACTTTCAAGAGATATCATGAGTTACATGGAGCAGTGAAAGGTGAGCAAGAAAATGCATGGTTAAGGCCACAATGTATTTGTTGTCTCAAAGAGGAATGCAATGTAGATGAAAGCACAATAATGCAACTAAATTCTTTAATGATCTTTGCATTTGAAAGTAAATAGGTGCAGAGTAAGTCAACTAATAAGAGAAAATGTAAATCAAAGATAATGCTTCTGAAGTGCATATAAGAAACAAGTGTTATGCATCATGTTACTTTCTTGCATTTAAATGTGAGATTTACATTTACTATTCATCTCACAATAGACATTCATGAATTAGGAGAGGGAGGTTTTTTGCATTGAAAGGATAGTATTGAGTATCAAGAGGAATGGTCAATGCAAATATGTGACTAAGTGCACACTGAAAAGAAATGCCTACACAAAAAATAAAGTAATAGAAGCAGTATTCCTATTTAATGTTGAATAAAGAAGCAGTGATTTCAATCATGGAGATAGTCACAATGATGACATTGAGTGCATTTTTCAAGAAACAATCACAGGGGTCTTGATTAACGCTTTATTAAGTGATAGATGAAGCAAAATTGCATACTTATATATATGCTTTTATCAATAGTTTAGGGGTAAATGAGTTACATGTTAAAATAAATGCCAAAGAGAGTGAATATGTCACCGTGACCTTGAAACACTAGTGGACAACCTAATGAACAAAAGAAAACAATCATGAGTCATGGCAGAGGATTAAAATTTTTCATAGTGAATTAAAGGGATACCAAAAACCAAAGTGTAGTGAGCAGGCAATAAGAAGGAATAGTGGGTGGAAAAGGTGGTGTTCATGAAGGAGTGGAAAAAATGCATAGAGCCTTTGAGTTACACCCGTATTTTTCAATGACATGGAATCATTTAGCAAACCATTTTTCTTCACAGGGTAGTTTTTTCTTGTGGAGAAATTGATCAAGATAGCTCTTCTCTCAACTAATTACCCTCCCATGGAGTCATTCTTATTATAATCTTGAACATTCTTATCATGGTTTATTCACAAAAGTAGAGCAAGTAAAAGCTAGAAACCCTCGAACTAGATTGGTTTTTCAAACCCAGAATGCAATAACTTCAAACCCTATAGAAATGTTTGCAAGACACAAAGCTTGCATAAAGAACAAGTCACGACCATGGAAAATCCCAAGGGAGCCATAGTTGAGTTTTAAGCATAAACCCTCAAGTTTTTTGAAGATAGAGTCATGAATACATATTTAAAAAAAAAAAACACCCAGAATAGAATGAGCCATGATCTGAAGGAGACAAAACATTAAAGCCATGAAAAGGAGCTTCTGAAATCTTTAAGGCAGAGCCAAAGGATTGAAGCCCTGATTAAAATCATATAGATGGATACAAGTTCCATACACAAAGTGAGCTTCTATGTCATCTTTTGCACATGGAATAGGAGGTACATAAAGAGTGAAGCTTTTCCACAAACAAGTTTCAGAATATTGAAAATATGTAGAAAAAAATGAAGACATTTGCACCATTTTTTTTCACAATAGAATAGAAAAAGGAAAGTTTTTCCATGATAGAGGAAAACCATAACATTTTATGCTAATAAAGGATCACCTGTGCATATTTCCAGATGGCTCTTAGTGTGAATCTCATAGAATAACCTCCAGATGCATCCCCAAAACAAAAGTATCCTCAACGGATTGAAGACTCTCGAATGGTAAAGTAAGAAAATGAAATGTGAAATGCAAATATGTTGTGGCTTTCACTTAGGGTTTTCATTTACCCTAAGTTAGTTGGCCTCCAAAAGGGCATTTTTTGCCTTTGTTTTCAATATTATTTTCAAATTAATTCCCATGTAATATATTTGAAAATTTTTGCTAATTGCATAACCTCAAACAATGTTAAGTCAAGCTAAGAATGGTTGACCCTATGTTTTTCTCAAGTTATAAACTGGTTTGAAAATGTAAAGGCATTATTAAGTGATGGATTATAAATCACTTTAATACTTGTCATATTAATGCAAGAAAAGAGGCATTGATTTTTAAGATTGAGTCAAATGGTTGTAATTGAGGGTTAATAATGAGTGGTTCCAAGCATAGAGGGAAGTTGGAGGAATATTGACCAACATGTGGAAAGTGTGAGGTTTTCTTTGACTAGGTTTTTGGAGGGAATGAGAGCATCTTGGAGCATTTTCTCATGCTTTTAATGTGGGTAAAGTCATTTCTTGAATTTTTTTTCACTTTGGAGACATTTTGGAGAGGTTTTGGGGGCTATTTTTAGGGTTTTTCTATTGCATACGACCAAGAGGCTTCTAGAAGGATATGTGTGGGGCAGGTTTCAAAAAAGCATAAGTAACTTCAAACATGAGTTTGGAAGTCAGTTCTTTCTTTTCCAGTAGTATGGTAACTCACTTTTGGAGTTTTCTTTCAGCAAGAGATAGTATTTTAACTCTTTTATAGACTTGTATAGCAGTTCATACCTTGATGATTAATGGAGATAAGCAGTTTGACCTTCTCAATTTTTTGTTTCATTGTATGTATTTGGATTATTTGATGCAACTACTTGTGAATTTTATCATTCCTAGTTTTGTGTCTCATTAGTGGCATCTTTAAACAGAAAGTATATGTAGTTTTAGGTTGTAAGTTGTTTTGTGTTGTAGGTATTTCAAGTTGTGAAATATTTTCTTTCCTTCTTGGAGTGTGCATTATAGCTTTCTCATAAAATACTGATGCAAGACATATCAATATTGAGTTGTGTTCATCGAGCTTATAGTTGATAACCTGTGTATGTAAACTATATTTACAAGTCTTAGTTAGTATTTTAGTGCATCACCTTTTAAAATCTTTCAGTTAGTTTCAATTTCATGTTTCCTTCTTACTCTTTCCTCAGAAAAGCATTAGTTTAGCAGTAGTTTTGGTGACACCATTTAGGAGCCAGCCTTATCTGGAGGTCCACTCCAAGTTTAGGTGACCCACAACCTAGGTGTGTTCCATGTTACTCCAATTGCTAAGTTTTGCAACTTAGCAAGGGTGTAGATTTGAGAGCTAACACCACTCACGAAGCATCACCAAATGGCTCAAATTTTTCATTTTTTTTCCCATGATCTGGTTGCTCTTAGCTAGTTTTAAAATATCTTCATATTCACAGCTTGAATGGATTTCATTCCAAAAGGTCCTTGATCTATTTAGCATTTAAACTGGAATGTCAATAATCCACTTCTAAAAGAGAGTTCAAGAAGTGGAGTATTGATATTCTAGTTTACATGCTAAATAGATCAAGGACCTTTTGGAATGAAATTCATTCAAACTGTGAATATGAAGAGATTATAAAACTGGCTAAGACCAACCAGATCATGTGAAATTTTTTGAAAAATTTGAGGCATTTGGTGATGCTTTGTGAGTGTCATAGAAGAAAAAGTGTTCTTGTTATTGGCTACAGTCTTTTTGTATACCTAACTTGTGAAACAAATGTGAGCCTTCGCGAAGAGGTTAAGCATATTGGAAAAAAAAAATTAGAGAGCCCAGGGCTACTTGTTCTTGATGAAGGTCATCAAGATCAAAATAGTTGATCAAAGATATGGAACTCATGGAAAAAGGTTAATTCAAAACTGTGCATTATACTCTTAGGAACTCTTTTCTAGAATAACTTCAAAGAGCTTTTCAACACATTGTATCTGGTAAGGCTGAATTTTGTCAATTGTTTCTTGGGTAAAAAATTGAAGTTATCCTTGACATCTGGTAAAGTTATGGATAACAATAGGGTCTACAAGATGAGGAAGTTCTTCATGGATTCATTAGGAATAAAATTTAGAATGGAAAAGAGAGCGGAAAAGTAGAACTTGATGAAACTCTTGCAAAATTTAGGTTAATGACTGATGCTTTTGTTCATTATTATGATGGGAAGATTCTAAATAGTATTCCTAGAATAAAGGATTTTACTATGATTTTGAGAGCATATTCTATACAATAGGTTATCTTAGATCAAATAAATGAAGCAAACAATTGTGAAAGAGTCAAAAATTTTGAATTTGAAACAATGGTGTCTTATGTATAGAATCCCCCTATGATTTGCTCCTAGAATAAGGTATAGCAATTTTGAATTAGAAACAATGGTATATGAACAACTATTTAGCCTATATGTTAGGCTACAACAATTAACTACATGTTAGAACATATCCATATCAACATAAAATAGCAGGTGCAATTCACCTCAAACAATGTTGTGCCAATTGCTTTGTAAGGAATTTTGCACTCCTCCATGAACATTCTTTGTGCACATTAGTACATGTTGGTTATTATCTTGATCTCCTTTTTGATCAAAAGAACAATGAAGTTCATTGCATAACTCATGACCATTTTGCAGTGCCATGATCTAGTGCTCTTTTACTTCTTTATCACCGTGTTCTCAATCACCATGTGCAAATGACTCAGAGGAAAGATATTTGTCACCATTTTACAATAAATTTCATTGTTTTTGGATTGTTATGATTCAATCACTTTTTGATAGTGTTCTTCCTTTCTCAGTCCTATAGGATAAAGGACAATTCACAGTTTGCAAATCTCTAACAATGATATTCCTTTAAGTGATCTCAGTCACCTAATTCAATGTGTTATCTTCTTCATTTCTTAGTGCTAACAATGCCTACACAATGTTTTCTCAGTGATAGTTACAATGCTCCTTCATTTGAAGATATTATGTTGCTTAGATGGTAATTTTTTAGTGAATTCATATTTTGTCTTACAAATTTCTTGTTGCACTTGTAAATTTTTGTTGTGCATAATATGTAGTCAAGATGCCTTCAAATGGAGCTCTTATGCAGAGGTAGTAGGATAACAATGTCAAAAAAATAAGAGTGTTAGTGAGAGGTATGATAGTAGAAGAAGATTTTAAATGTATGAAATATAGAAAATAGAAATTTAGAGGGTATGATCTTATGCAATATAACTAACAACTCCATGCATGGCATGCAATAGATAAAATTTGTGAGATAGAGACAAGGAATAATGTCCCATCACTATATCGATGCTTTGAGCAAAGATATCATGTTATGTATCATTATTGTCTCAATGATTTGGATAAGCCTATAACATTTTGATGGACTAGTTTGATATTCTATTGAGTTGAAAAAATATAGTTGAATGATATTCAATCAAAGATTATCTATTTATATCTTCATGCTTGGAACACAAAGGATGTGACTATATTAAAGGAGTTGTGCAAAAGACCACCTCAACACCACACAGTTGTTGCAAGTTCCACTTTGGATCACCAAAGCCTTCACAAAACTTCATGCATAACCACCACAACATTGCATGATTGTTTTTGGGCCTTCGCAGTGATGCGGGGTAAGCACCCTGCATCACTGCAAAGGCCCAAAAACAATCATGCAATGTTGTGGTGGTTATGCATGAAGTTTTGTGAAGGCTTTGGTGATCCAAAGTGGAACTTGTAACTATAATATCTGATAAAAATCCACTTCCAAATATGCTCTTGATGGATGTTCATATCCTCATCCAAAGCTCCAGTTAATACACAAGTAATAAGGACGCTTTCAAAGGTTGAGGAGTTGGGCTTTACACCCACTGGTTGCATTTTCTTAAAATTTTCTAAGGACTTTTCAAAAAACCCCATTTTGAACATATACTTTAATCATGACATTCCATGATATCACATTTCTTTGAGGAATTTTTTGAAACAATTCACTTGCCTTGTCTATGCTTCCACATTTTCATGTATGTCTAGCAAGGCACTTATAACTACAACATTTGACAAAAAAATCCTTGTTGTTGTGCTTTGATAGATGTCCCTTCATTATTACTGGATATTTTATGTAGTGCACATTATCATAGTGCAAGCCTACTTTTCTAGATTATTTTGTTTAGCATCACCAATATTCTCCACAAGAATATTGTCCCTATTTAAAATGATGGAAATGGTTCACATCTCTTAGAACAATTTCTCTTGCAACAATCTTGGAGATGAATATAGATGCAGTGTGAAAATCAGAATATACTTGAAGGTTATTAACAACTCTACTAGTTATACCAAGGGCCATGTTTAACAAACCAAATGCAATTGCTAACTTTTCACTATGGTGGCAGATAAATGATTCTTTTTTCTTCTATTCCACAACATTAAGTAAAAGTATTGAATCTAGAAATACCCTACTGCCTTCATTTGCCAAGCCAATTGCTCCAATTTTGTATAGCTCTCCCATGTTTGTGGATGTGATCTCCTACACTAAAAAACATGTACTATTTTATTCCCTTCAATCCAACTACATGCACGTATCTTTTTAATTCCTCTATCTTTCATCAATCTCCTTACTATTTGAACCTCACCACATCTATCTGCTTCTACACAAATGTTTTAGAGAAGAACATAAGTTGCAACATTTTTAGGATCCAACAAAAAAACAAGTGTTGCTGGAATACTCAACCTATATTCGTATATGTTCCACAAGCACCAAAGGTTTAACTGTCATCTTAGTAATAATGTTTAGGGTGTCCTCAAGATAGCCAACATGGGCACAAAGGTCAATGATGCACACCTAATGATCAACTATATGTGTAATGCAATAAGGGTTATTGACATGTGAATTATGTGCAACCCTCATCCACTAAACTTGCATGACTACATGCATCTAGAACACAAGCAAAGCTTACAATGTCGATGTTCCAGAGTGCTTCATTAATTCAAAGATTTTGAGAGCTTCCTTGCAAAATCCAATTTTTTTGCACATTTTGCAATCATATCATTGCATTCCATGAGATGACATCTATTTGAGGCATTCTATCAAACAATTCATTTTGTACTACATTTTGGTGTCAAATATTTGATAATTATGGTTAGTTTCATTACATTCAAATTTTGAATTATGGGAAATTATACATAGTAAATATGTTGGGAATATGATGCCATTTAATTGCAATCCTAAACATTATTTCATGTATCTCCTAAGTCCTTGGAAAGTGTTCCACAACACTAGGATTAGAAAGAGATTAAATTCAAATGAAGTGAACATGTTAATTAACATTTGTGATTAATTCTAAATGATAGGAACATGTGAGGGTGTCCAAGATGAATTCCTAAATAATAGGATCACATGGGGCGACCACATGGAAGGTGGAACCCACCTTGGATTAAGTTAACTATTTGGAGAAAAAGATAACACTTTAGTAATGCATGTAAAGATCCTAGAAGTTAGGAATTGATGTTTACATGCATGGAGTTCAATTCAATTCAATTTAGTTTAGTTTAATTTAGTTCAGTTCAGTTATGGTTCAGTTATCTTCAATTGCATGTAGTTAGTTTCAGTTGAATGCTAGTTGACTTTAGTTGAATTAGAATGCATGACTAATGACTTGAGTTGCATGACAAATAACAGGTGATACATTTAGTTAAGTGGGGATGATCAATCACGCATCATGTTTGCATGAATTGATGGAGAGATATGTTTCAGTTAACAAAGATTGACTTGGACCCACCTTGGACGCCCAAGTTGGCATCTTGGAGTTAACACTTTTTCATAAGACATTTATAAGGCTAAGTTAAGTGGGCCCAGTCTTGGGCGCCAACTTTGAGGATAAGCTTAGAAGATATCTTTGGAATCAACGTTGAGTTATGACTTCAATTTGGGATGTCCAAAATTATGAAGGACTTGTTTTGACATTTTTCTTCATGGAAGAACTCTACTTGCAAAGAATAGGCATGGGTTTTGTGAGATAAGAATTTTTCTTTGTAATTGTAAACTCTTTGGAGTTTATAAGGATCATTATTGTCTATTTATTGCAACAAGTTGAAGAGAGTTTATTAGATTTTATTGCAGGTTGTGAAAAAGAATTGTTGAATGAAAAAGAAGCATCTCAAGGAAGGATTGATAAAGAATTATTGCAGTCTTGTTCTAAGGTTAAATAATAAAAGCATTATTGACTCTTGGTGGAGTTTTTTCCCAAAAGGGTTTCTCCACGGTATATGTTGTGTCACTTTTATCTTCTAGTCTTATTCTTCTACAATCTTTTGTCTACTTCTACAAATGGTAAAATGAATCTAAACAGATAATCATCCACAAAGAAATTATAAAAAAAAATACTTAATTAGATCTACAATCTCATGGTGTTATAGAGTATTAAGCTACATAATAACCTCCATTTTCAACAAAATAGATTGATGGATGTTTAGATAGTGAAATTTGCTCTCTTAGAAATTAACTAAAATATCTTGTCTTGAAATATCTAGAAGGATTATTTTAATTAAAGAGAATTTTGTGGTTATTTTTGTAACAATGATTAACAATGATTTTATAGTGCAACTAGCTTGCTATTTTTATTCAAGATACAAGTCATCAATGACAAGCACATACCAAGAAGATAGTACTCTACTTCAAACCCTCAATCTCACTTAGTTTAGTATGCTTACATGGGGATATTAAGGAAGTTGCTAAACAGTTAATATATATCATTTTTGTTTGTGAAGGAGAATCATGTGAGATCCAATATGGCAGTGGATCAATATGTGGTTTCTTAAGTAAAGATGATTTCACAGTTGGGAAACTTGTTGTGAAACATTAGGTTAGTAATTTTTGGATGTTAAGGCTTCCCAGTTGGATATCAAAGACTTTTCTCATCAACTTAATTTGGAATTTATGTATAAATGGATTCTTTCATGGTGCAAGTCTTTACTGAGACAACACATGAACCAAAGTTGACATTTGTGTTGTCTAAGTTTGATGGCATTCTTGGGCTTGGTTTTCAGGAAATTTATGTTGATAATGTTGTTCCAGTCTAGTTAGTGTTGATAGCCATCATTCTATAATGTCAACTTCATTCTATAATCTAAGTGTATCACCTTTCTTAAACTTTGAACAAGGTTCTAAAATCAATGGTTCAATATGCATATTTTAGGCCTACGTTGAACACTCTGTTTAAGGCATTTGTTGAAAAGGATAAATTTTTTTAATTGATTTATCTCTCTACTATGTTTGGACTTACTTTTGTAAACTTGCGATATATGATGCACTTTTATTCTTTCTGAATTGAGACTAACAGTAATTTTGTTGGTTGTATTGAGGCACAAATTCATTCGTGGTAGAAAAGGTAGCACCATGTTGTTCATATTAGATGACATGTTGCATATAAAGGAGGAAAGATTCGAGGGTTATTTTTGGCTGCATTGAAGGAGAGAGCTTCATAAATGGGACATGATCAACACTCTCCTTCTTGGATTCTACACATTACAGCTTGCTCCAGGAAGATTGCCCATGTTGCAAAAGTTTTAAGAGATGAAAGGGGCATGTTCTTGCATTGAAGGGATCTAAGCATGCGCTTCCATCATTGTTGAATGTTTTTGGAGAAGTTTATTTCTTCTCATTTATGTGCATTGTAACTCAGATTTTCAATCTTGTGACTAAAAATAAACATTGTAATGCTTTATTTCTAAGCATTTTTCAAGCAAGATAGATATTTTAGACTTGTGCAAGCTGTAAGAACATCTTTCTTTTAATAAAGTTCAATGATTTTTCATTCTTAATGGTTGTCTTATTGTGTGCAATTGATGATTGATGTGTATTTCTATGTTTTATGTTTAAATCCTTTAATATCAACCAGTTAAAATGACTAAATATACTACTAATTGATGTCAATTAATAATTAAACTGACTAAATATACTACCAATTGACAGAAATCAGTTAATAAAAATGACTAAATATATTACTAATGGATGAAAATTAGTGAATAAAAATGACTAAATATACTACCAATTGATGAAAATTAATTATTACAATGACTAAATAAATGACTACCATGACTAAATAAATCACCAGTTAACAAAAATCAATGACTAAATATACTACCAAATTAAAGACTAAATATAGTACCTAATTGATCAATCAAAACAACTAATAAATGACTAAAAATGGTTGTCATCAATTTGGTAGCATTATAAATGACTGGCAATAAAACGTGACCATGCTTAGTCATTTATAAGAAGCTTTTAGTAGTTTTTAATCATATATTGTTGTTTTTGTACTAGTGTTACTATACAATTTAGCCAATGTGGCTTTATTCCTTTTGAAGAGAGATGGACTAATCTTTTCCAAAGCATTTTTTTTGTATCTTTGCTTCTTACTCTATAGAATCTTGCTTCCTTGCAAGTAATGCATTCCATAGATCTTTAGGAAGCCACTTCTCAATATTCTGCATATTAACTTTTAAAAAAACAATGTATTTGACAATTGCTTCTACAATGGTGGCTTTGTCCACCTCATCAACATTCGTGTACAACATGGTAGTTTCTTCTAACATCTCATGCTACACAATACCATTAAATAAAGTGTCTAACTTTGACATGGGACTATGAGTCCTTACCAGAGGCTTCTTCTTTTTCTTTCTCTTATCTTCTGGTGTCTTCTTCTCTTTTTTGGACTCTACTTTCTTCTCTTTCACTTCCATTTTGAATCATTCCTTCTCCTTTTCAACCTCTACTTCATTGTTTGTATCAATAACATAAAACCTTACCTTATTTGCACTGGCTTCACCTTGTGAAGCTTTTGTTTTCCTCTTTTGGACCAATTGTGGTCCTTCTTCTTCTTCATCATCCTCAACATTTACTCCTAGATACTGCTCCCTTGTTTCCTTTTTTTTCAACATCCTTCTCACTAGACCAATTTTTTGTGCTATCGACCTTTTCCTTTTTAGGCCTTGTTTATTGTTTAACCGAAGAGGTATTTTCCATCACCAAAGTGTTGATGGGTTCTTTTCTCTTCTCTCCTGAGGTAGGGTTAGTCTTAGAGGACTTCTGGGCAATCGAAGGAGTGGTAGCTACTCTACCAGATCTTCTAGCACTTGATGATCCTCTAGACATATCCTTTGCTTTCTCTACTTGTTCTTTGGAGATTCCCATTTCCTCAACAACTATTGTAGTCATCTTTTCCACTATCTTGTTGATCTATTTTTTCCTTTGGTCCAAGTGGACTTGCATGGAATTTTCTTCATATGTTTTTTACCTCTCTTCCAAGGTGTCCTTCGATTGTCTTAACATATAGTCCATAGTCCCTATAATATCTTCTTCAATGATTTCATATCCCATTGTTGGGATCCATACTGTTCTAGGTTCTACAACCTATATAATGCACTCATCCTTTGTCACCAAAAATGTAATTTCCTTTATGTAAGTTTCTCCACCATATTTTGAGGAATCCTCTCCATTTCTTGCATTCTCTTCTAGAATACTATGAAGAATCCCACAAGAGCCTCATCTTGTGCCTTGGCATCTCCAAGTCCTCTCAAAAAATCTTTAATTTGGTGTGCAACTAGTCTGCGTTTTAACCACACCACTCTCTTTGTTCTAAGGAGTTCTCTTAAGAAGTAAAACAACAAACATATGATCGATGTCCCATATTTAAAGGACTATATGTAATCCTTTGTATTTTGAAAATTTTCCATTATTTTCTATCTCAATAGTTCACACAAATCATAATCAGCTCCTTTCTCAACCATTTCATATGCAGTGTTGATGGTGGTGGCCAAAACAAAATTTTCTCTATTAGAAAAGTAGAATTTATAACCAATCATCATTGCAACATACATCACCACAAGATTTCTAATGTTCTTGATGGTCAAATCTCTTCTATCATATTAACCACCAACAAGCTCCATCACAACTTCATTCTTCACTAATTTAAGCACAAAAACTAGTTTGGTTGAACACAAACCTGTCACCTCCCTAACTACCTCCTTGGTAATCAAGCCAGGCATATCTATCCACACAAACCTGTCATGAATACGGCTTAGTGCGATTCTCACCCAAGCATCATAATGGAAAAATTTGGGAAACCCTTACCATACATCAAGCTTCTTTGTTACCAAATTTTGATATTCAATTTTTAGTGTGAAATCGTCATCGATGAGTTCATTCACACACAAATCACCTAGTTTTGAGTGATCATACTCTTCCAATTTTTCGTGAATGTAGATCCTTATGTCTCTAATGTGCAAGACACCATGCGGGACCTTTGAAAGCACTGCCTAGGTTGACTTCTATGGATTTATTAGGATTTTTCTTGAATTTTGGTTGGGGTCATTCAAAGACTTCAACAACCCTTGGAGTAGCCATTTCAATTGTTTCCAAAATGCTTTCTAAAAAACTAGGGCAAGTGAAAAACTGTAAATACCTTTTAATTCAATTTTCGATTAGGTTTTTTCTTGCACTAGATCTTAGTCACTTCAAACACACTACTTTTCACTTCATTTTCTCTTCACTTCTTGAATACTCATTTGTAAATGAATTTGAACACATTTCCAATATTAATTTAAACACAATGGAAATTGTGTGTCTTGGACTTAGGTTCTAGGACCCAGTTTTTAATATGTTATGGGTAGAATTTTAATGACTCAAATTCAAGTTTCAAATGTCAACTCGTGGAATCTAATTTTTGATAAATTAGATAAACACCTATAAATACATAGTTATTTATCAATTCAAAATTTAAGACTTTAAGAGATCAATTCTAAGAGAAAATATTATTGTCAAGAGAATTGAAGAGTAGATTTATTAGTCATCTACAACAACAATAAAGATCATATCATTATGTCAAAATTAATCTATGTTGATGTCATGACTTGGAGGTAACATTATGATGTAGGTTTCAAGAATTCAAGTATCAAATCAAGCAATCAATCAAGCCAATTCATGCAAAATCCAAACCTTAAAGAGATGTGTTAGACTTCAGGCCTCTTACTGCAACCATTAAGTGTTTGGTGAGTTGTGACATAGCTTTTTTCTTTCATCAATTCCTTCCATTTATCACCATTTCATCATCAAGGTTTTATTTCCAACATGGGGTTTGACTAAGGTAAATCCCCATTCACCCAAAAATAAAAAAAAATCTTCTCTCTTTGCATGTGTAGATTTACAGGTGAAGAAGGACTGAAGATTGATCAAAGGAGAAATTTTGCAAAGTTTTCAAAGTTGTAATCATTGTTGTCAAGCTACAGAAAATCACCTACATATTTTATTTCCAGATTTTCAACGATCAAACCTAGAGAAATCGTGAGCTTAGATCTAGGATCTAAGGATTGAAAACTTAGATGTTGGACCCTGTACTAGGACTTATTCACCCTAGGGAAAATGAGTCATGCTACAAAGCTCAAAACCTGATTTTTAAGCCAGTGCATACCATTCTTCCCTTCTTATATCTTCCTGCAAATTATTGTTTTCATTTTTGTTATCATAATATTTTGCATTTCAAGTGTTAAGTCATACAATTTAGTTAGCTAATGCATTTGAAATTATCTCCTAAATGTGCCAATCATTCATTTTTATCATAAGAAAACAACATACCTTCCTAATAGGGTTGACTCACCTCAAGGTTGAAAGTCAATCCTATCCTTGGGGGATCTCTTTTTCTAATGAAATTAGGGAATGTGCAGGTGTGTTTAAACCCTTAGATCATTTCACACACCCCACACTCACTTACCCTATTTTTTCTATGTTTCAAGTATGATATTTTTCATTTATTTTTTTTGATGGATTAGATTAAAATTACATTAAAAGTACATATAACAATTAATTGGTATATAAAAATGTAGTCCTTTTGGAGAAAAAAGGTATATTTTTCAAGCAAGTCAAATTAGTACATCCACCACTATTTTATGAGTATAATGAGGTTACGATGGTAATGCATCCTAATATAATTCATAAGTAGTGATTCTTAATCTTGCATCATATTTGGTTTGAGAGAATATTCATTTAAAACTTTGTAGTTCATATTGTGTATGCTCAATATTTTTTCTATAATTATATGCAAGTCTATTTCACTCAAGTTTGGATCATGAGGAGGTTACAATGACAATAAATCAACCATTGTTGAGTTTAAAATAGGTCTCCAAGATTATTTTTCTTAACAATTCACTTGTTTATATGCTTAGGTTTTCTGGAGAATAAAGTTGTTGCAGGAAGGTGATTGAGATTAATAGTTATAACTTTTGCAGTGGTCACATATAATTCATAAGGTGACATCTACAATAGAATTATAATTACTAATTCTTAATCTTACATCATATTTAGTTTTGAAATAATGTTTAGTTAAAACTTTGGAGTTCATGTTGCTTATGCTCAACGATTTGTCTATATTTATATGCAAGTCTATTTCACTCAAGTTTGGAGCATGTTGAGGTTACAATGAGAATAAATCCACCATTGTTGAGTTTAAAATAGGTCTTCAATATTATTTTTCTTAACAATTCACTTGTTTATATGTGTAGGTTTTTTGGAGAATAAAGTTGTTGTGGAAAGGTGATTGTGATCGATAGTTATATATTTTACAATGTTCACATATAATTCATAAGGTGACATCTACAATAGAATTATAAGTAGTGATTCTTAATATTGTATCATATTTTGTTTGAGAGAATTTTCAGTTGAAACTTTGTAGTTCATGTTGCTTATGCTCAACAACTTATCTATATTTATATGCAAGTCTATTTCACTCAAGTTTGGAGTAGGATGAGGTTACAATGACAATAAATTTAACATTGTTGAGTTTAAAATAGGTCTTCAAGATTTATTTTTTAACAAATCACTTTCTTAAATATGTGTAGGTTTTTTGGAGAATAAGGTTGTTGTGGAAAGGCACTTGAGATCAATAGATATATCTTTTGCAGTGATCACATATAATTCATAAGGTGGCATCTATGATAGAATTCTAAGTAGTGATCACATAGAATTCATAAGGTGACATCTATGACATCTATATCTTTTGTAGTTATCATATTTAGTTTGAGAGAATGTTTAGTTAAAACATTGTAGTTCATGTTACTTATGCTCAACAATTTATCTATATTTACATGCAGGTCTATTTTTTTTGGATAAGTGAGTGAGGACAAGTGAATTCTTCAAGGACAACGATAGTGATCACCTTAGGGTGGTAGAGATGAGAATGGAATGTAGCGATAGAGAGGGAAATATGATATGCATATAATTTGTACACCTTAGGGTGGTAGATTGATGATAATGGTATGTAGCCAAAGAGCTAATGATTTCTACAAGGACAATGATAGGGATCACCTTAGGGTGGTGCATTGATGTATTTGTATATGAGGACATGGAAAATATGATATGCATGTTATTATTTATATTGATGATAGATGTGATGTTTTACATGTATGCTAACAATGCACATGTTATGTAGCTAGATTGATGATGGATGTGATGTTTTATTTGTATGCTAACAATGCACATGGCATGTAGCTAGATTGATTAGATTTGGATATTCATAGGTATATGTGTGTTCATGATGTGCGTATATTCATGATGTTCATATGTGTATATTCACGATGCATGTAATATCATGTGTGTGTACGTGTGTATGTTCACAATTTATGTAATCTCATGTGTATGTATATTTATGTGTGTATATTCATGGTGTATGTAATCTCATGTGTATTTATGTTTATGTGTATGTTCACTATGTATGTATGTTTATGTGTGTATGTTCATAGTGTAGGTATGTTAATGTGTATATGTAATCTCATGTGTATTTATGTTTCAATGTTCACGGTGTATGTAATCTCTTGAGTGTAATATCAAGTCTATGTGTGTATATTCATGGTGTATGTAATCTCATTTGTATGCATGTTTATATGTGTACGTTCATGGTGTATGTAATCTCATGTGTATGTATGTTTATGTGTGTATATTTATGTGTGTATGTTCATGTGTGTATGTACACTATGTATGTAATCTCATGTGTATGTATGTTTATCTGTGTATGTTCACAGTGTATGTAATCTCATGTGTATGTATGTGTGTATGTTCATGTGTGTATGTTCACAGTGTATGTAATTTCATGTGTATAATATTTTCTATATTCATGGTGTATGTAATCTAATGTGTATGTATGTGTCTATGTTCACGGTGTATGTAATATCATGTGTATGTATACATGTTCATGAATCTCAAGTGTATTCTTGTTCATGTGTATGCTCCTATGTCTCTTAAGAGACTATGTTGGAATAGTGCACCCTAAAATGATCTGGTGACTTGGAGAACAAACATATCCCTTCCCTAGAATTTACTTGTCCACTTGGATGTGTTGGCGTAGTCGATTTTGGTCCAAGATGTATAAAATGAAAAATATGCTTCTTTCCAAATTTGCACTACTCTCTACTAACAATTTTTGCAAGTTTGCATTCTAAGTTGGTATGGTCAAACGATCTTGATTTGACAAAAATTGAGAGAGGTTAATGTGGAGTGATTCCATATGGACTTGTACATGTAGGAAAAATATTCTTAGGTGCCATGAGCTTTGAGAACCACTCTATCATAGTTGACAATTTTTTCTCTTAGGGCTCTTAAGAGACTATGTTAGAATAGTGTACACTCTGAAATGATCAAGTGACTTGGAGAATGAACAATTCCCTTCCATAGCATTTACCTACCCAATTGGATGTATTGGTGCACTCAATTTTCATATAGGATGCATGAAACAAAAATTATGTTTCTTTCCAAATTTGCACTACTCTCTACTAACAGTTTTTGCAAGTTTGCATTCTAAGTTGGCATGGTCAAACAATGTTGAGTTGATCAAAACTGAGAGAGGTTAATGTGGAGGGATGCTATATGGAATTGTAAATGCAAAAAAAAAATCTTAGATGCCACGAGCTCTGAGAACCACTCTATCATATTTTGGTAGTTTTTTGCTCTTAGGGATCTTAAGAGACTATGCTAGAATAGTGCACTCTAAAATGATCGGGCAACTTGGAGAATGAATAGATCCATTCCCTATAATTTACATTCCCACTTGGATGATTTGGTGTAGTTAGTTTTGGTCTAGGATGCATGAAACAAAAAATATGCTTCTTTCTAAATTTGTATTGCTCTCTACTGATATTTTTTATAAATTTACATTCTAAGTTGGCATGGTCAAACGGTGTTGAGTTTACAAAAATTAAGAGAGGTTGATTTGGAGGGATGCCATATGGAATTGTACATGTATAAAAATAATTCTTAGGTGCCACGAGCTTTGAGAACCACTCCATCATAGTTTGGTAGTTTTTTTCTCTTAGGGCTCTTAAGAGATTACATCGAAATAGTGCACTCCAAAATGATTGGGTGACTTGGAGAACAAAAAAGAGCCCTTCCCTAGAATTTACCTACCCTCTTGGACATGTTTGCATAGTTGATGTTTGTCCAAGATGCACAAAAAAAAAAAATCTTATTGCCAAATTTGCATTGCTCTTTATTGATAGTTCTTGTAATTTTGCATTCTAAGTTGACATGGTCAAATAGTGTTGAGTTGACCAAAAATAAGAGAGGTTAATTTTGAGGAATGCCACATGGACTTATAAATGGAGAGAAAAAATTCTTAAATTCTATGAGCTTCAAAAAAATTCTTAAATTCTATGAGCTTCGAGAAATACTATTTCATAGTTTGTTATTTTTTTTCTCTTAGGGTTCTTAAGAGAGACTATGCCAGAATAGTGCACTCCAAAATGATCAGGGGAATTGGAGAATGAACATAGACCTTCCCTAGAATTTACCCACCCACTTGGACATGTTGGCGTAGTCAATTTTGGTCCAAGATGCACAAAATAAAAATATATGCTTCTTGCCAAATTTGCACTTCTTTGTACTAACATTTTTTGCAAGTATGCTTTCCAAGTTAGCATGGTCAAATAGTGTTTAGTTGACCAAAACTAAGAGGTTAAGGTGGAGGGATGTTATATGACCTACTTGAGACCATATAGATATTTGATGAGGATAAAAATATTCATCTATTATTTTTTTTATGGATAATCCTTCTAGCTTATCATATAAACATCTTCTTTCCTATAATCAACAAGGAAATGACTTCTTACTTTCTACTTGATAAATCATCTTTCCACTCAAATTATGTAGCCATAGAAGAGATTATTTTCATAGTATTTATCTTGCCACTTTAAAAATATTTTCTTCTTGCACTAGACCTCCTCAAGATATGTAGCACTTATATATATATATAAAGACAAATGTGTATCACTCAATCTACACCAAAAAATGAAAAATATTTTTTTTAGGAAAAAAAATCCCCATTACAACTCACAAACCATTCTAGGTTTTCATAGTATATTAAATGTATGATAAGTTGAAGTTTAGATAGAATAATGAAAAATGAAATGATTTCCTTAGGTTTCATTTATTGTCCTTTACCATTAATTTGGACAGTAATAAATTTTGGCGAAGGTTGTGTTTATTTATTGGCATCTTAAAACTTAACCGTTATCCATGTTAACTTAGGTTAAGAAAATGAATGCATGTCCTTATATGTAAGGTTTAGATTAACAAGGCATGTGAACAAACATGAGGGATCAAAAAATGGTCACAACTACTTTTTAGTCCATCATAGGAAAAATGTGAGTGCACTATAACTGGTACAAATTTACATTCGATAGTGGTCAAGAGCCTAGGCCGATCACTACCAAATGTTATAACACACTTATGTTTTAATTTGATAAAATAAATTAAATTAGAGGTTGAGCTCATTTCAACTTCACCCCATTTTTCTCTAATGAATACACAATAAAGGAATAGTGTGAGTGCATTTACAAATTATTCAAGTGGATTTAACCCAACATGATGCCATCACGTATGTGAGGTCAAGGAGGTCATATTTTTCATGTTTTTTAGCAGTTTAATTTAAATTAATATTTGTTTAGCAATTGTTTTGATTTAATATTTTTTATGAAATTGAAAATCTTTCAACATTCTTAAACCCTAAATCACCATACCTTTTTAGAAGATAAATTATACTGAAGAGGGAGCACAACCTTAGACCCTCTTGAATCTCTTATAAAGATTCATTTTCATCATTACAAAACACTAGGAAACATATTAGATCAAAATGAAACCAAAAAAAGTTAACTCCAAACATTAGTTAATACATTACAAAAACTGATTTTAACTATTTCTATAAGATAGCCCTAACCACATCTTTACAATTATTTATTTCTCATATAGATTTTATTGGTGAATAAATAAGCATATGATCCAATCGTGTAGGGAGAATGCAAGAAAATTTTTTTCTATAAAATTTTGATACAAATAAGTTAAAGAGATGAATATTTTAAAATTTAATTTGTGGGCATTGTTTATGCATCCAAGAACAAATGCACCCATGCATCAAAATTGCAAGAAATTTTCTATTCATTAGTGTCAATACTAAGGAATAAGGGATAATTTTGAGATATCTGGTGGAAGGTATTTTACGATAAATCATGTAATAATAAGGAGATACCATAATATTTCTTGATAAAAATATATTATGAGTTCATCCTTCATGATATTCTAAACTATTTCGATATGTGTGAGTTTTAGGTTATTTGCATAGGATAGGGAGGGAAAACATCGTGTTCATGATGATTCATTGAGCCCATGCCCAAGCTAAATGTTTAGCATGTGATAATTTATTCTACTATGAAGATAACTATTGAGGTAGAGACTTTATAGTCTATCAATTCTCTCACACAAACCTTTTAATAGCATAGTAGACTTTTTGCATAGGGTGATTTGAGTGAGGCTCCTAGGCATTGATGGTTACCTCACCTTTTAAAAAATTATTGATATTTATATGATTCTAGGTCTAAGGATGTTCACAATACACAACCTAGAGAGGATGGTTATCAATTTTAGGAGTATGGTACACAGGTCTAAGATTAGGAAACACCCATATTAGATAATTTATGGTGTTAATGAATGAGTTGCTTGGTGACACCTTTGTTTTAGATTATTAGGTAATTTTAATAAGATTCTATAATTCATTGTTTTTCCTTTAAAATTTAAAATTAACTATATTAATGTAGACTATGAATAAAAATTAATGTAATTAATTATATGTAATGAAATTTTAAGATTAGAGTATTCATCCTTCTTCAGTGATCCCTTAAAGTCCTAATTATGTAGTCATGTTGAGTCCTTACAAATGTCATTTATAATATAATAGTAAGTATAATACATATATAATCATTTGTCCCTTTTATGAATGCTCATCTTAAAATTCACACTTGATGGTCAACAAGTAGATGATGGACCTTCAACATTATAGCCTATTGGTGCTAGTGGTTATACTTCAAATTTTATTGAGATAAGTTTTACTATTTTTTTTATTAAGGTAAAAAATGGGTTTTGATGGGGCCCTGGAACCCAGTATAAGCCGTTTTGATGGGATCCACAACCCAATCCAAAGAGGGAAAGCTGCTAACAAAAAAATAATCAACAAATCATCAGCAACCAAACATTAGTAGCCATCAAAGATCAGCAATACAAATTGTTGGATATTTCTGATATGTGGTTGTCATTGATTTCAACACTATTGGCATTAATGTCTTGAAGGTTGTATATGTCGAGGATATTGAAAAATTTGTAATAAAATAAGTTGTAGGTTGTCGGTGATGCAGTGAAGTTCATACTGATGGCTAGCTCAGTATATTGATGATAAGTAGTTGTGGATCAAAGGGTTTGTTGTTGAGTATATCTAGTTTATCCACGTGAAGTTTTAGAGGTTTTCATGAATATTTGATTGAGTTATGAGTATCTATGTTCTGATAGTTGTTTTTTTGCTTTAGTTGGTGTTCCTAAAAGAAGATAATGTGATTCTAGTAACTTGAGTTGTTGTGGATGCTTCTATGGTGATTCATGATGCTTGTGGACATTTCTAGATTGTCCTCTATCTATGTCATTGATCCAGATTGATCGGTGTTCTTGTGATTGGTGATTTTCTTCTATGTGTTCATGTTTTTCATGTTCATGGCCGACAAGGTGATTGTAGTGTGTTGTGGATCTTTGAGGCATAATTTTTGAAGGTGTTCCGAATTCGACGATGTTATTTTGGGTCCTTACTATGTTGTGGCTGATATTGTTTGATTCACATTGATAAATTGTTTGTTGATTTGGGCCGACAATTTGTGCACGTTTTATATTTTGTAGAAGTTGACATGTAATTGATGTTATCCCTAGTTGCGGATATATAATATTGATTGTTTATTCCATTTGAAGGCATGGTGAGTGTGGTGTGCGAAGTATGCTTTGTGCTAAGTGCGAATAATGTTCTAATATTTTGAAGGCAGAAGTAAAGTGTGAAGAAGAGAGAGTAGATGTTTATGTGCTTAACCGAAAATGTAATCAAGCATTAGAAAATGCTATTTTCTCAGTTTAAATTTTTTGAATGGATGTATCTAAATTTTTCTGTAAGACAGTAAGTCTTCCTTTGGGCAGTAAGCCTTTTATATTTGAGCAGTGAGCTCTAGGTAGTGTGCTTGAATGCATGTGCATTCCCCATTTATATTTCTTTTATAATTTTAATAGGGTATAATCTTGTGGACTAACCTCCACCGTGGTTTTTCCCCTAACAAGGTTTCTATGTAAAAAATCTTGGTGTTATGTGTATTTATGATGTGGTGATGATTTATGCTTTCATGTTTATTTATTAGATCTGAGAATAAATTTAATTTGTATAATTTATGTGACATATGATTCACCCCCCTCTTAGTTGTCTACCCTTATGTTTCCAACAATTGGCATTAGAGCAGGTTCCTTGGAAGGATTTTAATAGCTTGAGGTGATCCGAGATGGTGACATATAAGAAGGATAGTTCAAGATTTGATGGAACAAATTACTCTCTGTGGAAGACTCGAATGGAGTGTCATCTGAGATGTATTGGTGAACCTTACTGGAGCATTACAAAGAATAGGTATATTATCCCACATAATGGTACTTCTACTACAAGTGAGATTAAGGAAGCCGAGTACAATATCAGGGCTAAGGAAGCATTGTTGAGTGCTCTGACTGATTCTGAGATGCCAAATATAATGGATCTGAAGATTGCTTATGAGATCTAGAAAAAGTTGGAAACCTTGTATGAAGGTGATGCCCATGTGAAGATTGCTAAGCTGAAAAGTCTGAAAGGGAAATACGAAACATTGAAAATGGGTGAAGATGAGAGCATCACTTCTTTTATGTAGAGAGTGAATGAAATTTTGTGTAATATCGGATGTGTTGGTGGAACACTGGAAGAATTAGAGATTGTTGCTAAAGTGCTCAAATCTTTGCCTACTGCATACAAACACAAAGTTGTTTCTGTTGAGGAGGTCTGGACTGTGACAAATGTAACAAGAGACATGTTGATTGGTAAGCTTGCTGCTTTTGAGTTAAGTGAGTTTTGTGAATCTCTTCCTAAGACAGAATCTGCATTCAAAGCTACTATCTCTGGAAAAGATAAGCAGAAATATGATTCGGGAGAAAGTTCTTCTAGAAACTTGTCCAAGTATGAGCAAGAAATGACGAAGACTGAAGAAGAAGAGAGAAAACTAGATGAGCTTGAAGCACTTATTGTCAAGAGAGTACCCAGAGGAGAAGGTAAGTACAAAGGAAATTTTCCTCTTAAATTTTTTTCTTGCAATAAGATAGGTCATTTTTCCTCAAGGTGTCTGGAAAGAGTTCCTAAGCCAAGACCTAACAAGCCTAGATTCCAAAGAAAGTGTTATTGTGCTACTGATGAAGGTGTGACAAATGATGAATTTGATAGAGGGAATGTAAGTGAGGATGAATGGGTATTTTTTGCTATAAAGGAAAATGATCATGTACCTACTGAATCGGGTAGTTGCATAAATGTGGAAAAAGCTCTAGCTGCCAGAGTTGAAGAAAAAGATGAATGGGCAATTGATAGTGGATGCTCTCATCACATGACAGGTGATAAAATTAAATTTGTGAGTTTGGAAAAGTATAATGGTGGTGTTGTAATATTTGGTAATGACAAAGCTGGTATAATTCGTGGCAGAGGATCCATTTCTCTTAATGGTAAGCATAATACTGATGATGTTATATATGTGAAAATTTTGAAGCATAATCTTTTAAGCGTTGGAAAAATGGTTGACAAGGGATATAATCTTCAATTCAAGGATGGAAAGTGTAGAATATTGGGGAGTTCCAGAAATGTGATTGCATCTAATAAAAAAACAAAAGGTAATATCTTTCACCTGAGTGATGCTAGTAAAAGTTGTATGATTGCTCAAGTTGATGAAAGTTCGTTGTGGCATAGGAGAATGTGTCATGTAAACTTTGACAATATTATCAAGATAAGTTCTACTCAGGCAGTGAGAGATCTTCCTAAGTTGATAAAACCTACTAATACCATATGCAAGGAATGTTAGTTAGGGAAGCAAACTAGAGTTTCTTTCAGGAGCAAACAACATTGTTCAAATGAAGTGTTGGAACTTGTGCATACTGACTTGTGTGGTCCTTCTAGAGTCAAAAGTTTACAAGGAGATAGGTATTTCATTTTACTCATTGATGATTATTCTAGAATGATGTGTGTTACTTTCTTAAGGGAAAAATCTAAATCTCTAGAGAAGTTCAAGATTTTTAAGGCTATGGTTGAGACAGAGACATAAATGAAGATTAAATGTATGAGATCAGATAGAGGTGGTGAATTCACTTCCTGTGAGTTTAATTCTTTTTGTGAAGAGCATGAAGTAAAGAGACAATTATCTGCCCCACGAACCCCTTAGCAAAATGGAGTTGTGGAAAGGGAGACTAGGAAAATTCAAGAAGCTGCTAGGACTATGATGCTAGAAGGAAATTTTCTACATATCTACTAGAGAGAATTTGTGAGTACTATTTTTTACACTCTCAACTGCATACATGTCAAAGGTGATACTAGTAAGAATCCTTGTGAGCTATGGTTTTTTCATAAGCCTATTGTTAGATACATCAAAATATTTGGGAGTAAATGCTACATCAAAAGAGATGAATATATAGGAAAGTTTGATGCTAGAAGCAATGAAGGAATCTTCCTTGGTTATTCTACTAAAAGCAAAGCCTACCGGTGCTACAATAAGAGATTGAGGAAAGTAATTGAAAGTGATAATGTAAAGGTTGATGAAGACATAGTTAGACCATCTAGAACCTACGGATATGATTCAGATGATCAGAATGACAGTTCAAATAAAGGAAAGAAAGTTCAAACTTCAAATCACATTCAGATCATTTTGGTGAATTAGGAAAATCAAGAGGAAGGAACTAGTGAAAGTGTAGAAGTGAGATCAAAAGAGCCTGAAGTTCAAGAAAATCCTAAGGCTCTAAGGTATGTAAGACTAAATCATTCAGAAGATCAAATTATAGGTGATAAGAACAAAGGTGTTCAAACTAGGAGAAGAATTGGAGAAGAATACTGTTTGATATCAGAGACTGAGCCTAATAGTGTCAATGAAGCATGCAAAGATGAACATTGGGTGGAAGAAATGAAAGAAGAACCACTGTAGATTGAGAAGAATGATACATGGATTCTTGTTCCCATACCTAAGGACAAAAATGTAATTGGAACTAAATGGGTCTTTCAAAACAAATTGAATGAACAAGGTGAAGTTGTTAGAAACAAAGCAAGACTGGTGTGTAAAGGATATTCTTAGATGGAAGGAATTGACTTTGAACAAGCTTTTTCTCTTGTTTCTAGGATTGAAGCTGTGAGACTATTTCCTTCTTATGCTTCTTACAAAAACTTCAAGGTTTATCAGATGGATGTCTAGTCAACATTTCTAAATGGTGAAGTAGAAGAAGTGCATATTAAGCAACCTGATGGATTTCAATTGATTGATCAGGGAGATATGGTTTGCCAATTGAAGAAAGCATTGTATGGACTTAAGTAAGCCCCAAGAGCACAGTATGCTAGATTGGATAAGTATTTGTTGAAGCTTGGATTTAATAAAGGTATTGCTAATAGTAATTTGTATTTCAAGATTGATCATGATAAAGATTTGATTGTTGAAGTCTTTGTTGATGATATCATTTTTGGAGGAGATGATAGTTTGTGCATGAAGTTTACTGATGAGATGAGAGTGAGTTTGAGAGGTCTATGATTGGAGAAATGAAATTCTTTTTGGGATTTCAAATTACTTGACTAGATAAGGGGATCTTTATATCTCAGCCCAAGTATGTGAAAGAATTGCTAAAGAAGTTTGGTATGCAAGATTCAAAGCTAGTTGGTACACCTATGGTGACCAAATGTAAGTTGACACAAGATGATGATTCTCCTAAAACAAATCAGACTAGATACAGATCCATGATTGATGGATTTCTCTATTTGACTCAAACTAGACCTGATAGCATGAATGTTGTATGTATTGTTGCAAGATTTCAAGCTGATCCTAAGGAATCTCATGTGACAACTATGAAGAGAATTTCTAGGTACTTGAAGGGGATAGTTGATTTTGGTCTATGGTATCCTAAAGAAGATGACTTTACTTTGAGTGATTTTACTGATGTTGATTGGGAAAGAGATGTGAATGACCAAAATAGTACTAGTGGTGGTTCATTTTTCTTGAGAAAGAAGTTAATTTCATGGTTAAGAAGCAGAATGTCATTTCTTTATCTACTGCAGAAGTAGAATACATTGCTGCTACTAGCAATTGTACTCAAGTATTGTGGATGAAGTAGATGTTGAAAGATATCATAGTTGTGTATGATGAACCTATTGCTATATTCTATGATAATTCAAGTGCAATTAACATTTCTAAGAATATGGTGTTGCATTCAAAAACCAAGCATATATCTATCAAGTTTCACTTTTTGAGAAAGAAGGTGAGTGAGAAGGAAGTCAAATTGGAGTATGTGCCCACTAAGGAACAAATTAAAGGTATCTTTACCAAGCCTTTTCCTAAGGATACTTTTGAGTATCTTAGAGGGAAGCTAGGGGTGATTACCCCTCCTAATCAAAATTATGATGCATTGACTTGCATCAGCCTGTGCATTTCATAGTCATATCTTGATTCAAAGTGATGTTGTGGTGGCTACTACTTAGGGGGAGTAGTCATATGTTCAGATATGTGGATTCAGAGCTTGTGTGGATAAAGATAATGTGTATCTTTGTGATTGATGTCAAAGAAGGAGAAGAGTCATGTGAGAAACTATGAAGGAGTTAAGGAGAAAAGAGTCAAAATCTAAGGGGGAGAAAGTGTTAAGAGATAGTGTTGTTGATGGTGTTTTTCACATCATGTGTTTCCATCAATGTCAAAGGGGGAGACTGTTGGATATTGTTGATATGTGGTTGTCATTGATTTCAACACTATTGGCATTAATGTCTTTAAGGTTGTATATGTCAAGGATATTGAGAAATTTGTAATAAAACAAGTTTTAGGTTGTCGGTGATGCAGTGAATTTCGTACTGATGGCTAGCTCGGTATATTGATGATAAGTGGTTGTGGATCAAATGGTTTTTTGTCGAGTATATCTAGTTTATCCACATGAAGTTTTAGAGGTTCACATGAAGATTTGATCAAGTTATGAGTATCTGTGTTCTGACAGTTGTTTTGTTGCTTTAGTTAGTGTTCTTGAAAGAAGATCATGTGATTCTAGTAACTTGAGTTGTTGTGGATGCTTCTGTGGTGATTCATGATGCTTGTGGATGTTTCTAGATTTTTCTCTATCTGTGTCGTTGATCCACATTGATCAGTGTGCTCGTGATTGGTGATTTTCTTCTATGTGTTCATGTTTTTCATGTTCATGGCTGACAGGGTGATTGTAGCATGTTGTGGATCTTTGAGGCATAATTTTTGAAGGTGTTCTGAATTTGAAGATGTTATTTTGGGTCCTTACTATGTTGTGGCCGACATTGTTTGATTCACATTGATAAATTTTTTGTTGATTTGGGCCAATAGTTTGTGCATGTTTTATATTTTGTAGAAGCTGACATGTAATTGATGTAATCCCTAGTTGCGGATATATAAGATTGATTTTGTATTCCATTTGAAGGCATGGTGAGTGTGGTGTGCGAAGTATGCTCTATGCTAAGTGGGAATAATGTTCTAATATTTTGAAGGTAGAAGTAAAGTGTGAAGAAGAGTGAGCATATGTTTATGTGCT
The DNA here is from genome assembly GCA_007258455.2 of Sequoia sempervirens. Taxonomy (NCBI): domain Eukaryota; kingdom Viridiplantae; phylum Streptophyta; class Pinopsida; order Cupressales; family Cupressaceae; genus Sequoia; species Sequoia sempervirens. The sequence continues at coordinate 20,662,170 of VDFB02000002.1, read as the reverse complement.
TAATATGAACTATAATCAGGCATTAGCAGATGCTATTTTCTCAATTCATATCTTCTGGATGGATGTTATCTAAATGTTTCCATAAGACAGTGAGTCTTCCTTTGGGTAGTAAGCCTTTTATATTTGAGCAGTGAGCTCTAGGTAGTGTACTTGAATGCATGTGTATTCCCCATTTATATTTCTTTTATAATTTTAATAGGGTATAATCTTGTGGACTGACCTCCACCGTGGTTTTTCCACTAATAGGGTTTCCACATAAAAAATCTTGGTGTTATGTGTATTTCTGATGTGGTGATGATTTATGCTTTCATGTTTATTTATTAGATTTGAGAATAAGTTTAATTTGTATAATTTATGTGACAATTGATTCAAACCCCCTCTTAGTTGTTTACCCTTTTTTGTTTCCAACACAACTTAGGTTTCCAACAACAAAAACCAAAGAGAAGGGGCCTTAAACCCTTTTACAAGCAGGTCTTGACATGAGCCTTAAATCCATAGATAAACTTGAGCCCCACCTAAGTCAGCCAGACATCAACAAAATAACTGCTTAGAAGATCCATTTTGATCCCAAAAAAATATAGAGCATTACCTGAATTAGCCAAGCGTCGATAAACCAAATACTCAAAATATCCATTTTAGATCCAAGAAAAAAAGAGAATAAAATGGTGTAAAACACAAACTAGACCCTATTTCTCAACAAAACCAAAATATCCTCACACCCCACCTCAATAGGGGCTTTGGGATACACATCATAAAATTGCAAGAACTTAGCTTCCCTACAGCACAAAAACACCTGGTACCAGAAAACCAACTCATTCTCCACCTCTAAAGGAGAGAGCTCCACTCTAATGGAGAGGATTTCATGACTAGCTAATCCACCACCAGCTAAGATATCTTGCCCCCTCAACCTCCACCTCCATAGGAGAAGCATCCACCTCAATAGGATAAGCAACTAAGGAAACCAAAACCCATCACCTCCCATCTCCACCTCAAAAGGAGAGGAATCCACCTCCATAGAATCTAAGGAAAAAACTAGCACAGCAACCAAACAAGTGATTAGAGCATCCTTCAGTAAATGCAGAACTAGGACCATACTATGGACCAAGAGAAGAAAATAGAAAAACAACCATAGAGCCACCATAACAACTTTCAAGCTAAAACTCATCTAGGTTTTCAATAAAAGCTTGAAGAACAACCCAACCATAAGCCAAAAAACAACAAGAGGAAACGACATTTGGGATCTAGGAAAAATTCTAGAAAAACACCCAGCCAAGAGAACAGAATCTGGAAACAACCCAGACAAAGAACTAGGCCAACAACTACTCATAAGATCTGAGCTCAAAGAGAGAAGAAGCAAACAAGACCCTAGAGGGAAAAGGGAACAACCCATAGAAGAAGGAAACTAAGAGAATGCCAAACCATTAAACACCCAAGCAACCCCAACACACTGGTTAGAGCCAAATATAGGCCAAAACTCCATAGTTCCAACCAATGGGAAGCATCGCTAAACCACAATAGGGAAACCAGTAGCAACCATGTGAAACACCCAAGGAAAGAGCCGCTAAAAAGGTGCCACCAAATAGACAGTAGAGAGGGGCTAAGGGAAGCCAAGAAGAAACCAGAAAGAGAGCAGGCCATCAAAAAGAGAACCCAAGCCATCCCATTACACCTAATAGGACTAGAAATAAGGCCATCCTCCAACCAAACCTCCTCAGAAAACCCAAAGCACACACTCACTAGTTGTAAGGAAAAAAAAGTGCTCCCCACAAAGGCCACAGCCAAAACCCTAAAAAATAAATGCAAAGGGTAGGCCAAAAACATATAGAAACTAGAGGGACAACAACATCCTCCATCCCATCTTGATTAAGAATAAAATTTGTCACCTCCCAACTGGACGACAATAGCTTGCTCTGCACCAACACCACCCGATTGGAAGAAGGAAGCAAATAGCATGAAGTTGTTGCAACCCAACAACACAACAACAACCAGTCCAACCACAAGTCGCCATCGCCTCCCAATAGTGATCCATCTACGTCCTCTGCATCCTCTCCTCCATCTAAATCATCTCCAGAATTCAAATCCCCCTCTCCTCTTCCTACTCCTCTCCATTAGACAACACATTCTTAACATTGTTATCCAAATCATTTCATAAGTTTTACTATTGTTAATCATTATGTATGTAAATAATATTAGGTAGTTTTAGTGAAATAATATATTTCTATTTTCAATTGTTATAAATAGTTTAGACTACTCCTCATATTCATGGCATAATGAAGGTAGGCATTGTTTTCATAGTTATATCTTCAATTCCTTCAATAGTATATTAATATAAATATTATTTTATATTTCTTACTTTATCCCACAACATATTGTGTACATTTAAATGGTATTCATCTTTAGTTTGATTTTTTTCTTCACACTTGTCATTATTTTAGGTAAGTACCATTCAATTGGATGAATGCAAGTACAAATGGTTGTAGTAGACTATTAGATTATGATAAAAGAATATTAACTTATTCCAGTATCTATTTTATTTTTCTCTATGAATGCATATATTGTGTGATTGTATTTATAGGTGAAGATCCAAAAATATTTAGAGAGAAGGTCTAATTAACATGTTATAAAGAAATAACCATAAGTCACTTCTCCACTTTTTTGACAAACAAAGGGTTGTTGACTCTTCCATGGTAGTCCATAATAGTGTCTATGTTGTGACATTTTTTGTATGCTTACATGACTATGTTGAGAATATATTTTTTATACATAAATATAATGTTGTCTACATACATGACTTTTTTGCATAGATATATTTTTTTTACATATAGATAAATTATATGTATACATGGCTACTTCTTTTACATATGTGCTTATTTTACAGATGTATAATATTATATATCTATATATATTTTTTATGCAATTATTATATTCATGAAATTATGTATACACTATTTGGAATCACCATGGAATTATCCTTTATAATGATGCATTGATGAATTTATTCATTGATAAAGGGTTTTTTTCATTCACATAATCATTAGTGTCAACTCTTGAACTAGTCACCCTATGATTTACATATGACTCACTTTCTTATTTTGAAACCTTATCAATTAATTAGTTTGAATCTAATGGTCATCCATGTTCATTCCTAAAGAATACATATAAAATAATAATTAAACCATTCTACACAAGAAAACTTAATCAACAATCACAATCTTATAATGAGTCTCATATAATCATCATATGATAATGAAGATTATAAGGTGTTGGTGAAATAAAATAGAATTAAAACTCAAAGATAATTCCATAAAAATGTGGGACTCCTAACTCATGTATGGATCTCACACAAAGCTTAACAAGGTTCCAACTACCTAACCTAATTTACATCTATTAATAATAAGGCATGTCTCCAAGGCCACATATAAGGTGGGTCTTACACATAGTGATAAGAAAAAAGATGAATCCACCTAAAATTTTTTAGGATTCTATCTCTCAAAGATTTATAGTTCCATATCTCTAATATAAGTGCAAAAAGATGTCTTTTAATAGCCATGTTAAACTAATATAATTTAGTCACACAATATACTAATCAAGAGAATGATTCTACCAAAATCACAAGATTTCCTTACAAATTCACACAATCAAGACCCCCCTAAAAATATATCATATTAGTACCTTATACATGGTTAGGTTACAATTTCTACTTGTTAGATCAATGGAATGGTCTTGATCTTAGTACATCACAAACATAAAAAAAATCCATAAAAATGAAAATAAACTTCTTTTGTTGAATGGAATCAAATTCATCACTCCACTGCAGTGTACAAAAAAATATACACTTTAAAAATTAAAAAATGTTACTATATGAGCGTAAATGGAGCTCCAAAAGTTTAGAAAAATAAGAACTATTGAACAACACTTGTGACAATATATAATTTCTAGAAGAAATAGAAACCAAAATTAAAAAAGTATATTTTCTACTATAATGATCATGAAATTTTACCAAAAAATGGATTGCTCACAAAAAAAATCATATAACTAAAAATAAAGCTTTTGAGAATCATATATGAAAATGGTGAAGTGAGATAAGAGAGAAAATCTGATGATGTAATGTTAATTTCATCACACTTGACTATTAAAATATGCTTTGATTTACTAGAATATTCTTGAAATATCAAAATTACTTATTGTATTTCAAAAAACTCTATATGCAAATAAATTGTGCATATTTAAATTGAAAACAAACTAATTCTCATATAAAAATTATTATTTAAAATTAGATTAGTTTTGAGGTGGTTCTCATTAGTTGCAGTTAGCTATGGGTTATTTAATAATGTGGTATGATGTCATTGGTAGGGGGTTGCTAGGGTTGATGGCTCTATGGCACATGCATAGATTAAGAAATATATTTTCTTTATACCTCCATCCAATGACACCTACTTGCATAGGTGGTATGATTTCATTATCATTTTCAAATCACATAGATAATATCATGTACTATATGATTTGATCCATATGGTTGAGGGAGGATAATTCTCCTCTAATGGCTTGGGGTTAAAGTATTTTTTTTATGTAAGTTGATAGTCAATATTTAGGTTCTTGCACCTTTTATCTATGCAATGGTAGGGTGGGAATTTGAAGATTGTTAAATACTAAAAAAATGTAGCTATCTTAAGGGTCTAACAACCATCTCCTAAGTTCAAACTCTTGTATATTTAGCCTTCAATGTCTAGTTTAGACAAAATAAAATGCTCAATTGACTTTCATAGAAACCCTAAAATCAATTGTGAGCTTAGATTTGCACCAATATACACTAGAAAAAAACTTGCAATAAAAATCAACAAAGAGAAACCCCTCAAATATAGTATTTATATAAAAAATAATAATTCTCCAAGTCATCATATGATGTAAGAGAAGAGCATACCAAATTTTTAAGAGCAACTGAGTTCTACAACCTAGATACCTCAAAAAGACTAGTAAAAAGAAATCCCACAAGCTTTCATATCATGTAAGTGTTGATATAGAATGCTCTATACCATGCATCAATTTGGTTATGGAGATATCCATCAAATATTTAAGAGTTTCAATGGAATATTAAGAGATTCCAAGCATGAAAGAATAAATATACACTATCAAAGCATGTAAAGTTTTAATGTGTACATGAATATGATTCAATATGATTGATTACAATGAGAACCCCTTGGTTATATAGGGCAAGGAGTGACATAGAAAAACATAAGCATATGAAACACATCTTAGTATAATGAAACATAAAGTGATCATCATCTAAGTAAAATATTGTGAATAAGACATAATAGGGAATTGACTAGATAATATAATCCATTCACACCAAAAAAATTCAATTTATCAATGCAAATGGTGGGATGAGTTTTTTTACTACTTTCTAAATGCATAAGGATTAGGGCTATGTAAAATAAAATAAAGTAGACACAAGCAATCATTTTTTCACATAATGTCAAGCATTTCTCTACTACCAGGTAGGTGTCCATAACCTTAATCAAGTAATATATAATCTTAATCATGAACAAATCAAAATTTTGTTGAGCATCCTTAGCCTTAGTAGAAATACTAGAATCATAGAGATAATTTGAGTTTATCTAATTTTTCTATCATTTCTTCTCAACTTCATTTTTTTAATTTTTAATTTACTTTATTCTTCATTTTTGAATCACGATCTTCTTTTTAATTTTCCTTTTCACTCAATCAAAATAAATCAAGGTCACTGCCTCGATTACAAACCACCATTAATATAAAAAAGATTGATCAAGGAAAACAAACCTAATTGCAAAAATTCATAACAAGTCTCCTTGATAAATGAGAAAGTACAAAGTGTCACTAAGTGTGCTCTAATTAAAATAATGGTCATGCATGCTCATTAGATTGGAAATAATTTAGAGAGGCTTAATAAACTATAAGCACTTTTTGTATCATATTTCAAATTTCTTTGTAGACTAGAAAGATGAACTAAAAGCATTATGCAATGTAAATATAATCAGATCCTATGAGACAAATTGGCAACACAAGACAAAAAAAAATGATAAAATAAATCAATACTGAAAACAAAACAAAATAATACATTGAAAGAAATGGAGAAAAAATTGAACTCTTTACAAAGTTAAAATTTTCTTTTAACTAAAATAAATGTTAGACACTCAAATATTTAAGAAAATGGACTTCAAAATCACTTCTTCTATGCTTATTTAAAACAATTAGTAGAATCATTTGGACTATTATAATATTGGGATAGGTGGGGACATCTATAAACTTGGAAAATCAAAGCATGAAGGGTTTGGGCCTGTGTTTTATATTTCCATCATTTAGGATAATCAATTCAGATAGTTTATTAATATCATGATATATCCCTCTACATGTTTACTAATTAAAACCATCAAAATTAAAATTAAAATTCTAAAAAAACATAACTAAGGAAAGAAAAGTATTTATTTAGTTTTAATTGTAGTTGAGTAGAGATTCACATGTGTTATCCAATGTTGGATGTTCCCCAACAATCAACACCAACCCATGAGCATCATATTCTTCACATACTTATATACAAAGCACATGATTATCCGATATAAGAAAAATAAGACACTTATCAATTTTAACATCGGTTTCATGGTCACCAATACATCTTTAAAAAATCATCTAAAACAAGTTAGAATAAATTACTACTATACATGCTTATTTACCTACTACATATTTAAATTTTAGTTCTAATAATTGACCAAATTTATTGATTAAATTAAAACCCAATTTATAGTTTCAAACATCATATGTCACTCAATCAAAACAAAGATAATAATTATTTATATTAATCAAAATTGACTTTTCAATTTAACAATAGCGCCAATTATTGTTGAGTGCTTCTGGATTAGATTGTGTTTTTATTTTTGCATAAATGTTTCAGATCACACTCTGTGATCCATCATCAAGATATCAAAAACATAATGAGTAAAATTAATTACAATTCTTGGAGGGAATTTCCTTTTCTTATCTAGAATTATTCAAGAAATATTATCACACTCATTTATAGAAAAATATGGCCAAAGGGAGGAGAGTCTAGAACCAAGATGAATGCCAATATTTAGGGAGGGAGGAATCCTACATGGTCACTTAAATGGCGATTGAAAAATATATTATATGTAACCATTAATCAACACAATTATTAATATGATTTTGAAAATTCTTAATTAATAATCATGCACTTGTCTAATTATTTAATTCTTTTTTTTTTTTTGGCGAAAGTGGCAAGCCACTATTATATTTTATTATATAATAAAAAAAAGGTTACAAAAACTGGTTTTGGGGAGCATATCGATAGGAAAGACCCTGTACAAGAAAACCTCCTGTTATAGCTCTGAACATGAAAAAATAGATACAAATCGTTTGTACAAAGAGTGTTGAAACTTCAAAATTCAGCATTATCCCAATCTAACCTGGCTTTGAAAATTCTAGTCTATAGTCCTAAAACATTTTTGAAAGGGTTGATAAAAATCTAAATCAATAATTTAAAAATATTTTTCAAAGAATCGTTGTTAAAAATTTATATTGATAAATCAAAAATATTCTTCAAAGAAGGGTTGTCGAATCTAAATTGATAATTCAAAATCTTTTTCCAAAAAAAAATATTAAAAATGTAAATAGGTCATTATCAATCTTTCTCAGTTATTATCGTCTTTTCACACTTAAGACTGAGTTATTATTTCTATTCCAATATATAATTACATTAAATATCATTCCTTAAGAAACATACAATTAAATAAAACATGCCATGAATATGCAAATTTCTCCATTGTAATTATATAAAAATCAATGTGAAAACATGAAAATACGAGAAGAAGAGAATGAGAAAGTTCAAACTAAGCATCATTTACTAGTGGAATTGATTGAGGAGGTAGAATTGATTACTAGAACCATCATATTTCTTTCACAAGTATAGGACAACAAAATGAAATTTCATATTTATTATCGAACCCTTGAAAATCAATGTGATTTTTCTGAAAAATACACCAATTTTTTTACGTAAAGATGTGATTAAGTGAGGTACAATTGATGTGTAAAATTTCATAAATTAATTATCACAAATTTATAATTTCAAAGAGTTTCAAAATTCTGTCCATAAACTTTGAAAATCATACATCTGATAAGTAGGAGGTATTTTCCACAGCATGTCAAATTATGATATTACTATCAGAAACTCAGAAACTACACGAATCAATGAGTTGGACTCAAAAACTACACGGTTGAATCCTGATAGCAATATCATAATCATATATCTCCATATTTTTTACATAAGAAAAATTATTATAGTTTTAAGAATTTGAGTACATCTTGGACACTCTCAAGACTTCGACGTGCCATTGCAAATTCCATGCATTTCAGAGACTTTGAAAATTACAACTGTACGTCAAAAAATTCCATGCATCTCAGAAACTTTGAAAATTATAACTGTACGTCGAAAAATTCCATGCATCTAAAGACGTTGAAAATTATAACTGTACGTCAAAAAATTCCATGCATGTCAGAGACTTTGAAAATTATAACTGCACGTCAACGAGACTTTGGCGATTATCGTTTACGTCTTCCACACGCTCAACACATCGAAAATTGTAACAGGCAACTTGATGTGATTCTCTACTTGTAATATTTGATTCAAAATAATTGGCTAGTAACAGTCCCTTAGCGTGTAAATTCAATCATAACTAGAATGGATTGGTCGTTTCCTTTTTACATGTCAAACACGATCTAGTTGTTAATCCTTAGAAAAGTCTATGAAGAATGTTATAATTGTGTGAAAAAAGAGTTCCTTGAACACATCATTTCAAATTCGTCTAGTTGTTTATTCTTAGAAAAGTCTACAAAGAATGTTATAATTGTGTCAAAGAGAGTTTTGAAGCAAGAGGAATTGAAGACGTCATATCAAATTCTGTCTAGTTGTTAATCCTTAGAGAAGTCTACAAAGAATGTTATAATTGTGTAAGAAAGAGTTTCCAAGCAAGAGGAATGTTGCAAGGTGTGCACCCTTGGTCTCTTTGTGTTGTGCAGTGCAGCGTTCAGGTTCGTGACATGGCTTAACCACCTCATGTGGATTTATTAATTCTAGTGGTTGTATCGAGCATTAATAGGTCGATCTTTTGGTGCAATGGCAACCGTCTGTGCAACAAGGAATTGAAGACATCATTTTAAATTCTGAAAAACATCAACACTTAAATGAGCATCTTTTAATGAATATATGTTTTGTGCAAAAAATGGATATCCAATTGGATCGAATATCCATTTTTTTAATTTAATAATATCTATATATGTTTGTATTAGATATTTACTTTTTAAAAAGTGGATATTTGTTAATAATGGATATCCATTTTGCTTTGATGTTTACCATAGCAACATATACTTTTTACCCAACCCAAGTAAAAAGTCAAAGATGCTTTTCACGATTTTGCCTAATTGAAATCACATTTTTTCGCATCATCATTATTTGGCCCACCATGATCCTGCACTCACCCCTTTGATTTGTTGGTTGTTTGAATGGATAAGGTTAGGGTTCATTAGCATTTAATGTTAATGGTTGGGAAATTTTGTTGAGCATGTCAACCCTCTGGAAGTTGCATTTTGAATGGATATATAGTTTGTTTTCTTTGATTGTTAGGTATTAGGGTCAAATTTTGCATTTGAATGTGCATTATGAATTGGTTTGTATTTGTTTTTGTATGAGTTTCACATGGGCTAGGGTTATAGTATGTAGGTGTTGGTTTCTTGGGGTTTAAAGTTCCCAAAGTGTTAGGCCATTTTGATTGCCATGCATCTTAAACCTAGGCTCACAAAAATGCATGTGGTTCTCACCCAGTCACAGATGACTTGAGATTAACTAGGCTTAGGGTTTTACTTTTCTTGGTGTATAAGGTTGTAATTTGAGATTTTGCATATAGCCTTTATATTTTCCATAAATGAGGAATTTACCTGTTTTTGGAATTTGTGGGGATTTGTTTGATCATAGATTTAGTGGTATTGTGATCTTATCCATGTATATTTTATATTTCTACAATCAATTTGCAATTTTCCTCTTCCCTCAATTTTACATATTTGTGAAAATACGAGCTATGCAGTCATTTTTTTGCAAAGTCAAAAATAGTCCATTTTCTTGCAAAAGATCAAACTAGGTCATTTTTTTCTAAAACTCAAGTTTTGCAGAGTTTGGAGGGGTACTCAAACTTGTCCCACTCCTCATTTCTCTGCTAGGTTTTCCTATGCTCATTTTCCACAAAAGGAGTCTTTATAGGGTTTTTTGGGAAGCGAATCTCTTGCAAAGTTTGATCCTAGTTGATTTTTAGTAAATTGTTGGTTTGCAGAGATTTGGGGTGCACGAAACCTTATTTTGGGGTTTTTGCATAACTTTAACTCTGGAGGATTATGAACCCTAATTTTCTACAAAGGGATGTTGGCTAATGACCTTTAGATTGAGGGAACTTGTCAAATTCTGCAAGATTGGAGAGGTCATATTTTTTGCAAAGAAGGGGAATGCATCAATTTTCCCCAAAGATTTATATGCTTTAGAATTCCACAATGAACTACCAAGTGTTAAAGTTTGTTATTCTTATATGGTGTTATTGTGAACATCTTTCAAAGGTTTCAAGTAATTATATATAATAATGGTAAAATTTTGGATCATTTAAAGACTTGTTTAAGTAATATTTTATAAAGATACAATTGGGAACTATTAGGTACCTCATTTGTGGTTTATTTCTAAGTTTCATGGATGGAACTATAAAAATGAATTACAAATTCAAAGGTGTGGACCCTCCTACTATAATTACATCTAGTTGGAGTATGATTAGGGATATTAATTTGGGCCATGTTGACATGGAATAATTCAGAGAGAATTTTTGGGGTTCAACAAATAGACCTGGAAAAGAAGATAGCCCAAAGTGGGATCGCCCAAGATACTGGTTTTCCTTTTACAATACTATTTCCAAAACGTATAATGGAAGGCAGAGAACACTATCACAAGTCTTCCCACAAGATAATAGTTGTTGATGGGAGAGTGCTAGTAGACCTTTCCACTGCCTCTATTGCATAGACCTTTGGGATCCCATCTTTTTTCACTATGATATTAACCACTAGAGAACAAGTCATAGGGATATTTGATCAAGATCTAGAAGCTTACATGAAATTTGTAAATGAGATGTGGATGAAACATCCCAAGGCTTCTACTAATAAATTTCCAAATAATTTATATGGGAATGACTTTTACTGAAGTCAATGACTTAGTCACTCTCCTGAGTAGAGTGATGGGAATTATCTCATCTTCCACATTCAAAAATTGGATGTTCTACTATGTGGTGGAGATCTTTATTGGACATAAAATGTTCCCATGGGCTCAAACTATCAGTGATAACATCCACCATCAATTTTTGACAGTGAAGAAGACTTTTATATTCAATATGACCTCATATATAGTGTAGCTTTTTGCTATAAATTTTAGATACATGAGACTAACTTGCTTGGGTCTCATTAGCATTGGCCGCAATGAACATAGGGTGTATGACTGTTACCCTCAACTTCAATAAGTGATGCTTTCATAATATATAGTCTAAAATTTGTAGAGAGATTTAAGTAGAAGGCTCTCCTCCTTAGCCATGGGGATTCTTAAGAGATTTAGGTATTGGTTTATCTAATTCTTGAAGTTTACATAGAAATCATAATGGAGGAATTCTCAGGAGCACCTTATAGGTTTCCAAGATACCCAAATGACAAGATAGTGATATTGGAGATGACTAGGAAACTTTGTGCATCAAACCAACTATTAAAGAGTAAACATAGAGTAGGGCTGTTATATCCAATTGGCACTTGGAAGAGGTTTGTATGCTTGTCCCTCAACTCAATCAGCTAAATATTCAATTATGGAGATGGAAAATTTTGGTTTCAATTTCCACAGTCGGAGAAAACATTTTGACTCCCTTGGTAAAATGAAGAAGCAAGTGAGTAAGAAACATGGGCATAGGTTTGACTTTGAGTACTTTTGGAAAAACTTCCAAGATGATGTAGAAGTTTGGAAAAGGACTTACGCAAGGGTAACTATTGAGTACATCAGGTCTCTATGTGTTTTTTCATCTTGGGTTAGATATAAGAAGACAATAAAGTGCTATATGAAGATGAGTATAATGAAGTGGCAAGTCAACCCATCCCACTTCTAGACTAAATTGAAGAGGAGATCATTGACCTTGACATCATAACAAAGTTGGTGCTGAGAAGAACTAAGAGGTGGGTGGAGGCCCAAGCTTCTGCATTCATTGCACGAGGGGTGGAGTTGACCTATGTGAAAGTGCAAGAGGAGAAAGGTTGTTTTGATGAAGAGAAACTTTTTGATGAAGAAATTGGCCTTAGTGAGGAACCCATTGAGAAGGAAGTGGGTCTCCTTCTAAGGCTAAGGGTAAGGCCAAGAAGATAAAATAAGAAAGGAAGCACACTGCCAAGATGAGGGTATACAAGAGGAAATTTAGTACCTTAGAGGGAAGTAAGCCCCAACCCAAGCAAGCCAAAAAGGTTGGATCAATATCATTAGAGAAAATTATTGAGGAGCAAATAGATTATTCTCATTCACCCACTCCTTCCACCTCTCTCCCCCAATCATCTTCTCCCATTTCTACATATATTATTCCTCCTTTCATCTTTTCTTCACCACCTAAATCATTGATATCCTAGTGGATATCACCACTTTCATTCTCACTCCTTCCATCACTCCCATTACCATTGACTCATCCCCTTCTCAAACTTCTCTTTCTTACACTACATCCATCCTATGTTACACCCCGATTTTGTTTTACCAATTACTTTTAACTATTTATGTTAAAATGCATTTTGATATCTAATGATGATTATATGTTATCTAACATTTTGCTGAGATTAAATTCAATGTAATGTATTTTAATTTTGATGATTATTATTTTTATTGAATCAAGATTATGATAATGATGTGATTAATAATGACTAACTATTTGATTGACTTCTAAGTGAAATGCAAGACTAATTTCTTACCCTCTAGAGAGAGGGAGAGTATCACCAGAGAGAGGAATATAAACTTCAAAAATAATAAGTTACACCAATTGAAAATTCTTGCACACTCACATAGGTCTATCCTAATCCTATTGTTGAGTCAATTTTTGTGTGTTTTGCTAAGTTGAGTCGATTCAAAAGGTTAGGTCTAACCTAGTCGAGTCTTGGTTTATGCATTTTTTATAAAGGAAAAATAAAGTGATTTATATGATATGAATGATATTGCTTCTTTAATTTTTCAATTTGATAAATATATCAAGTCAAATCAGTTATTATTAAATTATATTAAATAAATACATATATATAATATATATAAATATATATACAAATGTGTGTATATAGATATATATACCATATGATTTATAATCGAATATATATATATGTAGTTACATAATTGATGATATATATAAATATATTATATATAACGTAAATGTTTTTATTGGCCAAGAAAAGTAATAAATTTAATTAAAATCATTAAATGCTAGCATCGAGAGGTATATAAGCCTCAATCGAAAACATGTTTGAAGGCATAAAGTTTGGAATTTAATTGAAAGTGATGGCCATGTATGAGGAACATCTTTTCCTTGCATATTTGTAGCCACTAAGTGGCAATTCAAACTGAAATTGGTTGCATTTTAAACTATCAATTAAATTTAATTTATTGTCACTATAAGCAATGGCTGATGGCATGGAGAGCATAAAGAGCTATTAGATTGATCCTCATTATATGGGGTGATGTTTCTATTTTGGAAGGCAATTTTATTATTGTTTAGGCACCAAACTTAAGGAAATTTTATTGGTAATGATGGAAAGTAAGCCACGGGGATATGGGAAAGAAAAGGAATTTTTCATTGATCATTAAATTCACTAGCAAGACTTTGGGGGGAGAAAGGAGAGAGAGAAAGGGGTTTTGAAAGACAAGAATTCATTTCTTAATGATGCTCTGGTTTTTGCATGGTTATAACTTCACAGTTCTTTTTGAATAAGCAATGACTATATTATCTTTGTGATATCAATTGTTTTTGTGAGTTTGAAGAAAGGTCAGTGACCTATGAATTTGGAGACAAAAGAATTTATTTCTTTATCTTTCTCTTTGCATTGTTAATCATTTTTTGAGTTCTAAGAAGAGGGAGGAAACAGGTAGGGCATGTTGAATTGTTACCATTCTAAAATGCATTGTGAATAACTTATGATTTATAGTGTGAGAGCAACAACTAAAGGAGAAGAATTCTTTTATATTATTTCTTTTTGTAATACCAATGAGTTAGAGAGAGATATTTATGTTTGGAGTTTTGATTGTTGTGTGATTGAGTCTAGTATTTAAATCATAAATAGAGATAATTATCTATTTAGAGAAGAGGCTATTTTTTTTTGGTTAGTTCTTGGTATTTTTCTAAAGGTATTTTGCAACAAGTCTAAGTTTTTCTTCAACATTGCAAGCTGATTTCTTGAGGAAAGTTGTGCAAATCACTATGACTATAATTTTTCGAGCTCAAGTGCAAAACAGAGAAAGAATAACGTAGGCATGTGTAATCTTTTTTATTACTGTGTAAACTCTTAGTTTTATTTTTTATAATTTCTAACTTATTTAAAAACAGAAGATTAGTTTTCATTTTGAAGATAATACGAGTTAAAATAGAGGAAGAATAGTATAATTTCTAGTTGAAACAAGAACTTAAAATTTTTTTCTTCCATTTAGAGATGAACATAATAGAAAGATATTTTTTTGTTGTGTTATAATGAATGGTTTATACCATTTTCTCGGATAAAGAATAATTTCAGTTTGATATATATAAACATATATTCATTTATAATGAAATACATATGAGAATAAGTAGTCAATACCTTAAATGTGAGACCAAACGTCTCGAGTCCATGACAATTGTTATCATTATAAATCACATGTGCATGAAAATAGGAGAGTAGTTTGCTCTCATGGTTGAATGTAGGTACTTGAACAAGTGGCAGTTTCCAAGTCCCAAGTCATTACGAGAATGTAACATGGGTTTTCAAAGTTAGGAAAACATTTCCATCCCAGTCATTTGCTGACTTAGTGAGTTATTATTATTTTATGATTAAATATCCTTAAAGAAAGTTATTCAAGTAAGTCAAACAATTAGTTATGTGTTAAAACTTAGGTCAAGGTAGTTTCCAACTTGAGTTAAGAAGTATGTGAACATACAAATTCACTTCTTAAGGAAGTGTTTGATATGATTCAAAACTTTGGCTAAAGTAATGCAAGAGTATTTTCTTGCATTATTCGGTTCACCATGATCTAGATTGCATATCTAGTTAGATTAGTCATACTTAGTTAGAGATGTCTAAATTTGTATGAAATTGATTGGTTATGTAGGAAACAACACTAGAAACTTAAATGGAATACTTGTGGGTTCCTTAGTCTGTGTGGGGGACCACTTGTTTGTGGTTGGAGGCAAAGGGCTTGGGTAATACTCTCCCTCTTGTAGACAAAAACACCAAGGCTTGTGAAATAGAAACATTTTCCAAATATGGAAGAATTGACCTTGTAACTATATTGTAATATGTAAACTTGTATACTTGAGAGTTTATCATGTGTGAATTGTATTTGAAAGGTTATATCTCATTTTCAAGTTGAAATTTAATGTAGGTCAATTTTTTTTAAAAAAAAAATTGTATTTCCATATTTGATCATGTGCAATAATTGATGAATGAAAAAGAAAAAAAGTTATATTCCTATTTTTAAGTAGTTGCTTCTATTTACTTCTATGGTGAAAACTTAAGTATTTACTTTGTAGTATGAGTGAGTATGTTACATCCTATCTCCCTAATTCACCATTTCTACCATTTCTACCATTTCTTCCACCATTCCTTCTACTTCTCTTCCTCCTACCTCTCTTGAACTTCCATAATTATTCATAGCTCACCTTTCCAACATGCCAAAGGAGGTGGTTGTCATAATGCTCTCTCAAGTCAAAATATCATTGTTAAACCAATTGGCACAAAATATTTATCCATCTTACTCAAGAGAAACATTAAGGCCTCCTTATATGGAGAGTGTGGAAAAATATTGGAAGAATCACAAGAACAAGAGAGGGAAGGAATGGTATTTTTAGCTTCAATGGAAGATGCATCAATTACACATGCACAAGATAAGCTAGATTAAAAAAGGAGAAAACTGCATAAGATATTCCTAGACCAAAGCCCGAGCAATCAACATGCCAAGAAGAAGTGAACATTGTAGAGGACATTCTTAGCCCTAGGCTTGAGATATATCAACCAGTGATGCAAGAGGAGAAGTTTTAGGTAGATAATGTTTAAAAGGAGACTCCTCCTCCTCAAAAATTAGAATGCACTAATATGTTGTAGTCTCTACATATTGGTTAGATGAGCATATCAAGAATAAAAGACCAATCATTGAGGTTCCTAAGTTGGTCCTAGAGGAAATTTTGAGTAGAATAGAGTGGCCTAAGGAAAAGAAAAAGGAAAAAATAAGGTCACACATGACCAAGGATTCCTCAAGATCTAGGATCCTACATGTGGCCACCCCTAATACAGATAAAAATATTAAGGCCATTTTTCTTGAGGATTTTAGTGTTTCACCTATTAATTTGGGGCCTAAAAGTTGAGCACAAGATATGGAGGACTTGCAAGGATCTGTCTCTAATATTTTGAAGAGAATGAATAAAGATAAAGCGACCAAGGTTGAGTTGAAGTCTCAAGTGGTTGATTTCATTGTTTTTATCCAATATTTAATGACTCATTTAGATTGAGTCAAGTAAAATAATAACTTTAGTTGTGTTATCAAAAGATGAGGTCATTCATGGGTCTAATCCACTTAGGGCTAGATGAAGCACATTTTTTATAGTGGTAATAAAATAATTGACACTATTATATATGTACATAAAAAATTTCTTATCCTCAAAGAAGTAGGTAAATTGGTAGAAAATTGCAACAAAAATGATAAATACCATGGTTTGGTATTTCCCAAACTAGAAGACATTAAGAAACTTCCTAATGAGGTGTTGGTAAGAGAAGGTATCCTAAATAAAGAACTAGTCAAGAAGCCTCATTACTTAATTCATGCCCTCAAGTTCCGCAAGGAAATAGTGATACATGTTTCTGTAGTGGAAGTTGTTGATCCATAAGGATCCTATGAATGAGCTATTTATGTATGAGACTAACCATTTTTTTATAAAATCCTAGAGCTTTATCAATCAAAAGCCTCCATATATGGCCCTACATCATTAGTTGATTGATCAATACAAAAGAAATGTTACAAAATTCATGATACCATAGGTCCACCTAATGATGAAGTTACTTCAGCCTTAACAACTTTTGTAAAGTTTTCCATGAAGGAAAATTAAGAAGGAAGGAGTGTAACTAATGGCCAATTTTTGTGATATATGCCAACTAGATATTTTGGATGCTTTCTAGTTCAATATTTTTGGAATTTTGTGCCCTAAATTTCTTAAGATGTTGTAAATGTAATTTAGTGAAAATATTATAATATAATTTACTTTTACATCCCTAGGTACATTTGTAGTATATTTTAATTGGAGATGGATGAAGAATATGTAACAAATATTTAATGCACTCTAAATATTAAATGCAAATATAATCTTTGCCCTTGGTGTTAAGATAATTCCTTCCATTTATTTTGACTTAGGTTTTATTGGTCTTTTCTATAAAAGGGTATTCTTATCTAATTGTAAAAGGGTTGAACAAGAGTTGCAATCAAATTTTTTTGAAATAAATACAAGAAAAACATTGAATTATAGTGTTCTACTTGTGGTTTCTTATGTTTGTGTGCTTCATTTCTTCAATACTATATAAAGTTCAATTATGATAATCGTGAAGTATAAATATATTTGATAGATACCTGGTTCATACCATTTGTGATTTGTTGATTGTAAGTTACTTTGTATGGTTAGTTTGAACACTATTTTTTTTTAGTTCAATTGTGAAGATTTATTTAAATTTCACTAGAATTGGGTACTTAGATGAATTCTCATAATCTAAAAATATTTCATTATCTTTTAAGATTACACTATTCTTGTGGTGTTGTGAGTTAATTTTTGATTAAGAAGGAATTAGTTTTATGAGGGATCCATCTATTTACAACACTAAATCATTATTGTCATTGTTCGTATGGTTTCTTAACTTGATATGTTCTCATCCTATCTTTTGAATTTATTTGAAGATTTAAGTTAGTGTAGGAAGGAAAGAATAACCTATATTGCAAATATCATATGCCTATTTTTAAATATTAGATTTGGAAATATAGCTAAGGTTTTATTCTAACTACAAAATTACTCAAATCCCTATTATCGAAGTTCCAACTAGGATATTCTAAGACCCCTTTAAAAAAAAATAGTAGAACCACTAAGTCATTTTTGCAAGTTGAAGACCTCACTATGAAAGCCTTGGAGTAATCTTTTTGAAGTCTTAGAAGGTATATTTCCATTCAAGAGAGAAAAAAATCATGTTGTATCTGTATTGTGATTTGTAAAATTACTTGTCAATAGAATTGATGCTAGAAGGAGGGCCTAAACTTTTTCTTAAAGTTAGAGCACCTAGGCTCTCTCTCTCTCTCTCTCTCCCTAAAAGTTTAAGAGAGTACTTAGAACCACTCTAAATCAGGGATAGTTCTTTGAGTTAGGATTTCCAACTAGATCCTAGAGGGCTAAGATAGGTGGATGGTATTCATTAGCACCATTGCATGTTCCCACAATGGTTCTATATCAAGCTCCTCCAATCACTCCACCTGCAATTATATTGATGACTTGGATATCTAATAATCCTTCTCCCATTCACTTCAATGCATATCATGACATGCCCATAAATCTAGATAATTGTTTTCAAAATTCAATGTTAATGATCCAAATAGGATTACAGAGGACCATAGCAAAGTCTTTAAAGAGACACTGCATAATTGGAAGATCCAATGTGAGGATGTGACTTGCCAGTTATTCCCATATTCCCTAAGAGAAGAAGAATTTTATTAATTCATCCATCTGCTACCCAAATCAATCAATTCATGGGATCTCATGAAGATTAATTTCTTGGATAGATTTGAAATCCCTATAGAACCTACAAATCTATACTAACAATTTTTGGAAGTGAAGAAACAAGATAATGAGTGTATCAATGGTTTTAATAAAAAAATTCACAAAGTAGATACCTATCTTCAAGATTCTTATCTTAGTGATCTTTCAACAAGATAGGTTTACTATTTAGATTTAAATAATCTTACATCGGTATTTGTCATGAGAGCTAATCCTCTACCTCCCTCTCTTAATGATGCCTACATTAAAGCTATCAAAGTTGATATAGAATTGGGTCAATCAGGGGTAGTTCCATTAAATTATATCAGCACCCCTAGAATGCCTCAAAAAAAGTATAGAATCAATCAAGATCTAGATCATCACACTCCAACACTTGATCCCATTCCCATGCCCACTAGAGCTATGGTCGTTCATCCAAGAGTTCCCATCTTAGAGGCTTGTCCTTCACATCTTCCTTAGCAAAACCATGTTGAAGCCAATAAAATTAAAGAGGATAAAGGAAAATATGATATCAAGGATGTTGGAATTGTTGCCTCAATCTCACAGGCTGAAACCTCTGAGAAAGCATGGTTGCTATGACATTCTTGTTGTCTGGCCGACTGGCAGTTTAATAACCTTGTGTTTTTCTCATGTCACTGAGACAAAGTTGATGTCTTGCTGAATGAACCTATCACTGTGACATGGAGACTTGGTGAGATCTCTTACTGATATGGAATGTCTCGGTGACAAAAGGTTTGTTATCGAGTGCCTAGCGTATGTCGGGGTGACTTGAACATTCAGGATGATCTCTTGGTGACTGAGGAATGTCTCACCAATGGTATACACTCGGGCTAACTCAAGGGATCTCAGTGAGAAGTCTCGGTGACGATAGGAAGTCTTGTCGATATCGACATGACCTTTGGTCTATCTGGATGATGAAGAAATCGGTATGACTTGTTCCTATCGGCATGATCTCTTGGCGATTGGGAGATGTCTCGGAGACAATGGTAGGGGTCATCAGTGTAACATAAGGCGATCGAAATGAAGACTCAGTGAAAGACAAAAGTCTTGCCAACTCAATAAGACATGTTTGCTTGGTGAGAGGTCCTGGCGAACTGCAATGGTCTCACCGAGGGCTATGTAACTTCAGTGTAACACATGAAGGCTCGATGTAATGTCTTGGCAAAAGATGAATGTCTTGCCGATTATCAAATGTCTTCGATGTGACTCTTGGTGAACATAAGTCTTTGGGGCGAAATGTGAATATCATTGTAACCTCTTAGCAATAGAGGGAAGTCTTGTCGACTGTTGTTCGGAGATCGGTATAACATGAAGCTTGGTGTGAGGTCTCAGTGAAAGATGATAGTCTTGTCGATGAGAAAATTCATGTCTATGTGACTTGAAGACCTTGGTGAATCCTCTTGGCGACAGTTGAATGTCTTAGCGATAGCATTGGTGGATGAGTTCAACTAAAGGTCAGTGAGAGGTCTCGCCGATCATGCCAATGAAGTGACTTTTGCCGCTATATGGATGCCTATAGGAATACAATGGGTTTTGGTATGAATTGATGACTTCGATGTGATCTCTTGGTGATAGCAATAGTCTCATCGATGAGCATGCTAAGGTCGAAGCAACTTGTAAGCTCAATGGAACCTCTTGCTTATGGAGACGACTCTTGGCGACAACATGTAAATGAGTCTTGTGGCATCAGGGAGACACTTCTTGTGTCTCACCGACATGCAACACAAGTTGATCGTTGTTGACCAAGTGAAGACTATCCAACGTGGTGCGATGAGGAACAACCCAAGAAGGAAAAATGTGAACCGTTGCAACTATTTCTGTGTGGAAGGTAAAATCTACACCAGATTGGAAACATCTTCATTATGATGATGATGTTGAGTCAGTGACTACTTTTTGACTATTGAGAATGAATGCATATATGTATGCATTGGATGTTCTGGATGGTGTAAGAGAGAAGGAATCTAATAAGCCAGAAAGTTGAAGAGTCGAGAGCCAGAGAGAGAACTATAGAGTAAGGATCGAGTGGCTGGCCGAAAGGTCGAAGCCATGAGGTCGAAGTAGAAGAGAGAAGTAGGTTTTGTTGCTAGAATCTCTTCTAACCATGAATGCCATGGTTGATCTCTCATGTTGAGTTTTCTACCAATTGTTTCCAGAATGAACAAAATGAATCTCTGAAGAGGCTATGAGCCTGAATTTGTATTGTAACCATTCTGTTGCTAAATAATACAATGGCTCAATCTTTGGAGTGTGGGTTTTTTTATCCGAGAAGATTTTCCCCACGTAAATCTTTATGTTTTGATTTTTGTCTTGTCTTTCATCTGTGTTGATTCTGTTTCTAGAATCTGTCATTGCTTGCTGTTGAATTTACATGTGATTCTCTTAGAAGGATTAATATGGGAATTAACTGTGTTTGTTTCCACTTTAGGACATAGTTGTAAGTGTCTTTGAGGTAACCTAATTAAAATGAAAGTTACTGAAGGCACTACTGTTTGGAGTCTCTATGAGATGCGCTCCATTTAATTTCCTTACAAGTGGTATTAGAGCCTTCTTCTGGTTGTTGGTTCTAGATATTTCTCCTGCACATGAATATTTCTTAGCTTGATAGGCTGGAAGAAATCTAGAGGAATGGACTGATGTATTGATCCTTTGATGAGTGGAAGCCTTGTGGTATTCTGAGATAGCATGCAACTTGAAGGATGGTCAAGATGGAAAAGGGAGTTGATCATGTTGTGATTAATGTCTCCTAGCTGGCAACAGTATATCTTTGGAGTATGAGGTGGATTTCTTTGCTCTGTGGTTGTGTAGCAGTAAAGATTTCATATTGGGCGTCTGTGTCTCAGGCTCCTAGCTGATGTGGAGAAGCCTAGGTTGTTTCTCAGTCATGGAAGAGAGTGCTTATGCTAGGTGGTGTTTCCTGGTGTTGGAAGGAATGGTTTCCTATTAACCTCGAATGCTTAAAGGTTGTGGAATTAATCATTAAATGATTTGCAAGCTTCTGAAATAGCCTTTCTCTCTTCCTCGGATGCATATACATGGTGGTAGTTTTAGATTTGGCCTGAAAGGGGCCTGGTTTCTCCTGAACTGTTGTCTTTCTTCTAAGGATGTTTTATACTTGCATGGCTCTATGTTTTTGCAGGTTTTACATGGTGAAGCAAAACTTGTGGTTTTTGTGGAATTGTTGTTAAGCTATTTTCTAGACAATGGCTTTTTGGGGTGGTGGTGGATGAGATAGTTATAGTTTTGTATGCATGCTTGGTGCATGGTTTTGAGGAGGTATTACTCCTTCTCTACATGGGAGTGTTGGTAAGTGATTCGCCACTCAACATTCTTGTGGTGGTGTTTGAGGGTTCCTTTATTATGGTGCTCATTGTGGATATGATTGGAAAATCAGATTTGGCATAATTTGGTGTTTGAGTCATGTTGTCTACGTGGATATTCTCTTTGAAATGTTAGTATTACAGTTTCCAATGTGATGATGGGTTTGCATGTTCAATGATTGTGATCTACGAGTTATGCGGTTGATGGATTAGCTACCCATTGGCTGTAGTGAGATAACTTGGATGTGGACTATCTTTATCCATGGGGATTGATTCATTGTTGGTGCAGACTAGTTTGTTGGCCTTGTTGTTGGTCACTTGTGCATTGGTGTGATTGTTTTGAGATAAGGGGATGGATACTATAGAGTACCTGAATAGTTGGTTATGGGAACCTGAAGCAGGTGGTCATGATGCTTGGAGAGCTCAGGTGTCATGTTTCAGTGGGAGCTCTAGCAGTGACTATGGATTCATCAAATGGTGGTTAATGGTCTTCTTTGGTGTTGCAAATGTTTCTAGGGAGAGAGCTTTTAGATCATGTTGCTGCAGAAGGGTTCTTTCACATTTGCATGGACATCATTTGAAGATGTGCAACATCTTGGAACCATGGAGGATGCTTGGAGTCACTGGCTGAGGTGTTGGTAGTGCTTGATAGGTGATGTTGGTTTTGAGTCAGTTTGTTGTATGTCATGGTATACTCTTTGTGCACTAGAGTTTTGGCATTGTGCATTGTACTTGAGATAATGGAGAAGTCACTTGAAGCATGGGATCTCCTAAGGGGATGTGTAGATCATGGTGTCATGATAAGTTCCTGATTCAGCTGATTGGAACTTTGACAGTGGTCTGGTAATTCTTTGTATTGGGTGCTTTGATTATTTGCTTGATACTTCGTGATAGT
>VDFB02000002.1:20582537-20638743 GCA_007258455.2 Sequoia sempervirens | reverse complement strand
AATCTGGAAGCTTCTAAGCTTGGTAAAAAGGGGTTCGGATGGGTATTTCAGTATGATGAAAAACATGATTATTCGCAAGATTGTAATAGGTTTTTTCACTGGATAATAAAAGTATTGGATGGCTACGGTTTGGTGGATGTAGCCCAGATTGGGTGAACCACGTTAAATTCTATGTTATGATTTATTTTGTGCATGTTTTAGTTTCTCTGTTTATTTATATAAATCTGCATTTAATTGTTAGATCTACCATCTCTAATCATAACAATAAAAGTAAATTTGTGAGTCTAGAAAAGTATAATGGTGGTGTTGTAATACTTGGTAATGACAAGGCTGGTATAATCCATGGTAGAGGATCCATTTCTCTTAATGGTAAGCATAATACCAATGATGTTCTATATGTGAAAATTTTGAAACATAATCTTTTAAGCATTGGACAAATGGTTGACAAAGGATATACTCTTCAATTCAAGGATGGAATGTGTAGAATATTGGGGAGTTCCAGAAATGTGATTGCATCTAATACAAAAACAAAAGGTAACATCTTTCACCTGAGTGATGCTAGTAAAAGTTGTATGATTGCTCAAGTTGATGAAAGTTGGTTGTGGCATAGGAGAATGTGTCATGTAAACTTTGACAATATTATCAAGACAAGTTCTACTCAAGCAGTGAGAGATCTAACTAAGTTGATAAAACCTACTAATACCGTATGCAAGGAATGTCAGTTAGGGAAGCAAAATAGAGTTTCTTTCAGGAGCAAACAACATTGTTCAAATGAAGTGTTGGAACTTGTGCATACTGACTTGTGTGGTCCTTCTAGAGTCAGAAGTTTACAATGAGATAGGTATTTCATGTTACTCATTGATGATTATTCTAGAATGATGTGGGTTACTTTCTTAATGGAAAAATCTAAAGCTCTAGAGAAGTTAAAATTTTTTAAGGCTATGGTTGAGACAAAGACATATATGAAGATTAAATGTCTGAGATCAGATAGAGGTGGTGAATTCACTTCCCGTGAGTTTAATTCTTTTTGTGAAGAGCATGAAGTAAAGAGACAATTATCTGCCCCACATACCCCTCAACAAAATGGAGTTGTGGAAATGAATAACATGACAATTCAAGAAGCTGCTAGGACTATGATGTCGGAAGGAAATGTTTTGCATATCTACTGGAGAGAAGCTATGAGTATTGTTGTTTACACTCTCAACTACGTACATGTCAAAGGTGATACTAGTAAGAATCCTTGTGAGGTGTGGTTTTGTCATAAGCCTACTGTTAGATACATCAAAATATTTGGGAGTAAATGCTACATCAAAAGAGATGAAGATATAGGAAATTTTGATGCTAGAAGCGATGAAGGAATCTTCCTTGGTTATTCCACTAAAAGAAAAGCCTATCGGTGTTACAATAAGAGATTGAGGAAAGTAATTGAAAGTAATAATGTAAAGGTTGATAAATACATAGTTAGACCATCCAAAACCTACGGATATGATTCAGATGATCAGAATGATAGTTTAGATAAAGGAAAGAAAGTTCATACTTCAAATCATGTTTAGATCATTCTGGTGAATTAGGAAAATCAAGAGGAAGGAACTAGTGAAAGTGCAGAAGTGAGATCACAAGAGCTTGAATTTAAAGAACATCCTAGGACTCTAAGGTATGTAAGACTAAATCATTCAGAAGACAGATTATAGGTGATAAGAACAGAGGTGTTCAAACTAGGAGAAGAATTGCAGAAGAATATTGTTTGATATCAAAGACTGATCCTAATAGTGTCAATGAAGCATGCAAAGATGAACATTGGGTGAAAGAAATGAAAGAAGAACTACTGCAGATTCAGAAGAATGATACATGGATTCTTGTTCCCATACCTAAGGACAAAAATGCAATTGGAACTAAATGGGTCTTTCAGAACAAACAAAATGAGCAAGGTGAAGTTGTTAGAAACAAGCAAGACTGGTGTGTAAAGGATATTCTCAGATGGAAGGAATTGAATTTGAAGAAACTTTTGCTCATGTTGCTAGGATTGAAGCTGTGAGACTATTTATTTCTTATGTTGCTTACAAAAACTTCAAGGTTTATCAGATGGATGTCAAGTCAGCATTTCTAAATGGTGAACTAGAAGAAGTGTATATTAAGCAACTTGATGGATTTCAATTGACTGATCAGGGAGGTATGGTTTGTTGATTGAAGAAAGCATTGTATGGACTTAAGTAAGCCCCAAGAGAATGGTATGCTAGATTGGATAAGTATTTGTTGAAGCTTGGATTTAATAAAGGTATTACTGATAGTAATTTGTATTTCAATATTGATCATGATAAAGATTTGATTGTTGAAGTCTTTGTTGATGATATCATTTTTGGAGGAGATGATAGTTTGTGCATGAAATTTTTTGATGAGACGAGAGTGAGTTTGAGATGTCTATGATTGGAGAAATGAAATTATTTTGGGGATTTCAAATTACTCGACTAGATAAGGGGATCTTTATATCTCAGTCCAAGTATGTGAAAGAATTGCTAAAGAAGTTTGGTATGGAAGATTCAAAGCCAATTGGTACACCTATGGTGATCAGATGTAAGTTGACACAAGATGATGATTCTCCTAAAACAAATCAGACTAGATACAAATTCATGATTGATGGATTGCTCTATTTGACTCAAACTAGACCTAATATCATGAATTTTGTATGCATTGTTGCAAGATTTCAAGCCGATCCTAAGGAATCTCATGTGACAATTGTGAAGAGAATTTCTAGGTACTTGAAGGGGACAGTTGATTTTGGTCTATGCTATCCTAAAGAAGATGACTTTACTTTGAGTGCTTTTACTAATGTTGATTGGGCAAGAGATGTGAATGAAAGAAAGAGTACTAGTGGTGGTTCATTTTTCTTGGGAAAGAAGTTGATTTCATGGTTAAGAAGCAGAATGTCATTTCTTTATCTACTGCAGAAGTAGAATACATTGTTGCTTCTAACAATTGTACTCAAGTATTGTGGATGAAGTAGATGTTGAAAGATATCAGAGTTTTGTATGATGAACCTATTGCTATATTATATGATAATTCAAGTGCCATTAACATTTCTAAGAATCTGGTGTTGCATTCAAAAACCAAGCATATATCTATCAAGTTTCACTTTTTGAGAAAGAAGGTGAGTGAGAAGGAAGTCATATTGGAGTATGTGCCCACTAAGGAATAGATTATAGATATCTTTACCAAGCCTTTTCCTAAGGATACTTTTGAGTATCTTAGAGGGAAGCTAGGGGTGATTACCCCTCCTAATCAAAATTAAGATGCATTGACTTGCATCAGTTTGTGCATTTCATAGTCATATCTTGATTCAAAGTGATGTTGTGGTGGCTGCTACTCAGGGGGAGTAGTTAGATGCTCATATATGTGGATTCAGAGCTTGTGTGGAGAAAGATAATGTGTATCTTTGTCATTGATGTCAAAGGGGGAGAAGAGTCATGTGAAAAAATTTGAAGGAGTTAAGGAGAAAAGAGTCAAAATCTAAGGGGGAGAAAGTGTTAAGAGATAGTTTCGTTGATGGTGTTTTTCACATCATGTGTTGCCATCAATGTCAAAGGGGGAGATTGTTGGATATTTCTGATATTTGGTTGTCATTGATGTCAACACTATTGGCATTAATGTATTTAAGGTTGTATATGTCGAGGATATTGAGAAAATTGTAATAAAATAAGTTTCAGGTTGTCGGTGATGCAGTGAAGTTCGTATTGATGGCTAGCTCAGTATATTGATGATAAGTGGTTGTGGATCAAAGGGTTTTTTTTTAGTATATATAGTTTATCCACATGAAGTTTTAGAGGTTCGCATGAAGATTTGATCAAGTTATGCGTATCTGTGTTCTGACAGTTGTTTTGTTGCTTTGATTAGTGTTCTTGAAAGAAGATAATGTGATTCTAGTAACTTGAGTTGTTGTGGATGATTTTGTGGTGATTCATGATGCTTGTGGATGTTTCTAGATCATTCTCTATCCGTGTCATTGATCCACATTGATCGGTGTGCTCGTGATTGGTGATTTTCTTCTATGTGTTCATGTTTTTCATGTTCATGGCTGACAGGGTGATTGTAACATGTTGTGGATCTTCAAGGCATAATTTTTGAAGTTGTTCTGAATTTGAAGATGTTATTTTGGGTCCTTACTATGTTGTGGCTGACATTGCTTGATTCACATTGATAAATTGTTTGTTGATTTGGGCCGATAGTTTGTGCATGTTTTATATTTTTTAGAAGCTGACATGTAATTGATGTTATCCCTAGTTGCAGATATATAAGATTGATTTTTTATTCCATTTGAAGGAATGGTGAGTGTGGTGTGTGAAGTATGCTCTATGCTAAGTGCACGAATAATGTTCTAATCTTTCAAAGGTAGAAGTAAAGTGTGAAGAAGAGAGAGCAGATGTTTATGTACTTAACCAAAACTGTAATCAGGCATTAGCAGATGCTATTTTCTCAGTTCAAATCTTCTAGATGGATGTAATCTGAATGTTTCCATAAGACAGCGAGTCTTCCTTTGGGCAGTAAGCCTTTTATATTTGAGCAGTGAGCTCTAGGTAGTGTGCCTGAATGCATGTGGATTCCCCATTTATATTTCTTTTATAATTTTAATAGGGTATAATCTTGTGGACTGACCTCCACCATGGTTTTCCCAATAACAAGGTTTCCACATAAAAAATCTTGGTGTTATGTGTATTTCTGATGTGGTGATGATTTATGCTTTCATGTTTATTTAGCAAATTTGAGAATAAGTTTAATTTGTATAATTTATGTGACAACTGATTCAAACCCCCTCTTAGTTGTTTGCCCTTGTGTTGCCAACACAACTCAGGCTACAAACAACAAGAACCAAAGAGAAGGGGCCTTAAACCATTTTACAAGCAGGTATTGACATGAGCCTTAAATCCATAGATAAACTTGAGCCCCGCCTAAGTCAGCCAGGCATCAACAAAACAACTACTCAGAAGATCCATTTTTTATCCTAGAAAAATATAGAGCATTACCTGAATTAGCTAAGCATCAACAAACAAAATACTTAGAATATCCATTTCAAATCTAAGAAAATAAGAGAATAAAATAGTGCAAAACACAAACTAGACCCTATTTCTCAACAAAACCAAAATATCCCCACATCCCACCTCAATAGGGGCTTTGGGATACACATCAAAAAATTGCAAGAACTTAACTTCCTTGCAGCACAAAAACACCTGGTACTAGAAAACCAACTCATTCTCCACCTGTAAAGGAGAGAGCTCCCCTCTAATGGAGAGGATGTCACGACTAGCTAATCCACCACTAGCTAAGATCTCCTACCCCCTCAACCTCCACCTCCATAGGAGAAGCATCCACCTCAATAGGATAAGCAACTAAGGAAACCAAAAACCATCACCTCCCATCTCCACCTCAAAAGGAGAGGAATCCACCTCCATAGAATCTAAGGACAAAACCAACACAACAACCAAACAAGTGATCAGAGAATCCTTCGATAAATGCATAACCGAGACCATACTATGGACCAAGAGAAGACGATTGAATAACATCCATAGAGCCACCATAACAACTTTCAGGCTAAAACTCATTTGGGTTTTCAATAAAAGATTGAAGAACAACCCAACCATAAGCCAAAAAATAACAAGAGGAAACGACATCTAGGATCTAGGAAAAATTCTAGAAAAACACCCAGCCAAGAGAACACAATCTGGAAACAACCCAGACAAAGAAACAGACCAACAACTACTCATAAGATCTGAGCTCAAAGAGAGCAGAAGCAAACATGACCCAAGAGGGAAAAGGGAACAATCCATACAAGAAGGAAACTGAGAGAATGCCAAACCATTAAACACCCAAGCAACCCCAACACGCCGGTCAAAGCCAAAGATAGGCCAAAACTCCATAGTTCCAACCAATGGGAAGCATTTCCAGACCACAAGAGGGAAACTAGTAGCAACCATGAAACACCCAAGGAAAGAGTTGATAAAAAGGCACCACCAAATAGACAGTAGAGAGGGGCTAAGGGATGCCAAGAAGAAACCAGAAAGAGAGCAGGCCATCAAAAAGAGCACCTAATCCATCCCATTACACCCAATAGGACCATAAATAATCCCATCCTCCAACCAAACCTCCTCAGAAAACCCAAAGCACACACTCACTAACTGTAAGGAAAAACAAGTGCTCCCCACAAAGGCCACAACCAAAACCCTCAAGAAGAAATGCAAAGGGTAGGCCAAAAAGCAGACATAAACTAGAGGGAAAACAACATCCTCCATCCCATCCCAATGAAGAAGCAAATCTATCACCTCCCAACTGGACGAAAACAACTTGCTCTGCACCACCACCACTTGACTGGAAGAAGGAAGCAAATATCATGAAGTCGTCACAACTCAACAACACAACAACAACCAGTCCAACCACAAGTCACCATTGCCTCCCAGTAGTGATCCATCTGCGTCCTCTACATTTTCTCCTTCTCCATCTGAATCATCTCCATAATTCAAATCCCATGTCTCCTCTTCCCGCTCCTCTCCATTAGACAACACATTCTTAGCATCGTTATCCAAATCATTTCATAAGTTTTACTATTGTTAATCATTATGTATGTAAATAATATTAGGTAGTTTTAGTGAAATAATATATTTCTATTTCCAATTGATATAAATAGTTTAGACTACTCCTCATATTCATGGCATAATGAAGGTAGGCATTGTTTTCATAGTTATATCTTCAATTCCTTCAATAGTATATTAATATAAATATTATTTTATATTTCTTACTTTATCCCACAACATATTGTGTACATTTAAATGGTATTCATCTTTAGTTTGATTTTTTTCTTCACACTTGTCATTATTTTAGGTAACTACCATTCAATTGGATGAATGCAAGTACAAATGGTTGAGGTAGACTATTAGATTATGATTAAATACTGTTAACTTATGGGTAAGTGCACCAAGATGGTTCCCAAAAAGGGGGCTTAATTGGCCACTTTTTTCTCAAATCAAGAAATGCTGACCTTGGACATGAAATTGAGGATAGTTACACTCAAAATTTTGAGATGGAACACAAACAAGGATCGAAGTACTCTGAGTCTACTTTCTAAACTACTAATTTATTTTGAAAATGGTTGAGATTAAGGGGTTCAAAAGAGGGATGTAACAAATTGGTGTTGTTTTTGTCAGAAAAACATAACATAGCAACTCTTGTACAACCAGAGCACGGTGAAATTTTTTGTAGTATTTTTAGAATCGCTACGGTAAGAAGTTAGCTAACAGCATCTAGTTGATGCAAAAAAATTCTAATAAATTTTTAATGAATATTTGATTTTTTACTAATTTTCTAAGTGGGCACTTCCTGGAAAGTAGAATTTTTGCCGTGATCCCCCTAATTTTTTTTGAAAATAATTGATTTTTTTTTTAAATTTGTAGAATGGAGTCTAGTTTCTAAAAATGTAATTTATTTGAAATTTTGATGAACGGTTAATTTATAATAAAAACACAAACACCGCTTTTGGAAAAAACATTACAAAACAAAAGAAATTATGGATGAAAGGCTTAACATTGTCAAAAAGTGAAAAAAATTACATCATTGGATAGTGAAGAGAGAACCTAACATTACCCATGTTTTCGATTTTATTCTATATTGAACTAGATGCAATCTTGATGGTGAGCATGGACCCATTATGAAAAATTGTAGAATTTGGTAAAACGTTCCTCGGCCTTGTTGGGAATTCCCTCCAAGCCTTAATATATTCCAAGGCAAATAATTTCAATTTTTTCTTTTTTTTTAAAGCAAAATAGCGCGAGCGTGTTTTGTAATAAAAATTCAAAAGTGGCCAAAAAATTGGTACCCAACTTCATGCACCCGCCCTTATTCCAATATCTATTTTATTTTTCTCTGTGAATGCATATATTGTGTGATTGTATTTATAGGTGAAGATCCAAAAATATTTAGAGAGAAGGTCTAATTAATATGTTAGAAAGCAATAACCATAAGTCACTTCTCCAGTTTTTTGACAAACAAAGGGTTGTCAACTCTTCCATGGTAGTCCATAATATTGTCTATGTTGTGACATTTTTTGTATGCTTACATGACTATGTTGAGCATATATTTTTTATACATAAATATAATGTTGTATACATACATGAATTTTTTGCATAGATATTTTTGTTTTACATATAGATAAATTATATGTCTATATGACTACTTCTTTTACATATGTGCTTATTTTACAGATGTATAATATTATATACCTATATATATATTTTATGCAATTATTATATTCATGAAATTATGTATACACTATTTGGAATCATCATGGAATTATCCTTTATAATGATGCCTTGATGAATTTATTCATTGATAAAGGGTTTTTTTCATTCACATAATCATTGGTGTCAACTCTTGAACTAGTCACCCTATGATTTACATATGACTCACTTTCTTATTTTGAAACCTTATCAATTAATTAGTTTGAATCTAATGGTCATCCATGTTCATTCCTAAAGAATACAAATAAAATAATAATTAAACCATTCTACACAAGAAAACTTAATCAACAATCACAATCTTATAATGAGTCTCATATAATCATCATATGATAATGAAGATTGAAGATTATAAGGTGTTGGTGAAATAAAATAGAATTAAAAATCACAGATAATTCCATAAAAATGTGGGACTCCTAACTCATGTATGGATCTCACACAAAGCAAGTAACAAGGTTCCAACTACCTAACCTAATTTACATCTATTAATAATAAGGCATGTCTCCAAGGCCACATATAAGGTGGGTCTTACACATAGTGATAGGAAAAAAGATGAATCCACCTAAAATTTGTTAGGATTCTATCTCTCAAAGATTTATTGCTCCATATCTTTAATATAAGTACAACAAGATGTCTTTTAATAGCCATGTTAAAGTAATAAAATTTAGTCACACAATATACAGATCAAGAGAATGATTCTACCAAAAGCACAAGATTTCCTTACAAATTGAAACAATCAAGACCCCCCTAAAAATATATCATATTAGTACCTTATACATGGTTAGGTTACAATTTCTACTTGTTAGATCAATGGAATGGTCTTGATCTTAGTACATCACAAACATAAAAAAAATTCCATAAAAATGAAAATAAACTTCTTTTGCTGAATGAAATCAAATTCATCACTCCACTACAGTGTACAAAAAAATACACTTTAAAAATTAAAAAAATGTTACTATATGAGCGTAAATGGAGCTCCAAAAGTTTAGAAAAATAAGAACTATTAACAACACTTGTGACAATAAATAATTTCTAAAATAAATAGAAACCAAAATTAAAAAGTATATTTTCTACTATAATGATCATGAAATTTTACCTAAAAAATGGATTGCTCACCAAAAAAAAATCATATAACTAAAAATAAAGCTTCTGAGAATCATATATGAAAAAAAATGAAAATGGTGAAGTGAGATAAGAGAGAAAATATGATGATGTAATGTTAATTTCATCACACTTGACTATTAAAATATGCTTTCATTTACTAGAATATTCTTGAAATATCAAAATTACTTATTGTATTTCAAAAAACTCTATATGCAAATAAATACAAGTGCATATTTAAATTGAAAAAAAACTAATTCTCATATAAAAATTATTATTTAAAATTAGATTAGTTTTGAGGTGGTTCTAATTAATTGCAGTTAGCTATGGGTTATTTAATAATGTGGTATGATGTCATTGGTAGGGGTTGCTAGGGTTGATGGCTCTATGGCACATGCCATACCCAAAGTAGTTGGAAAGTACCTATGTTACCTTACAGATTATGTAGGTGGTACCCTTTCATTAGTACATAAATTTTCTTCTTTTTAGTTTAAAATATTAAAAAAATAGATTAAGAAATATATTTTCTTTATACCTCCATCCAATGACACCTACTTGCATAGGTGGTATGATTTAATTATCATTTTCAAATTACATAGATAATATCATGTACTATATGATTTGATCCATATGGTTGAGGGAGGATAATTCTCCTCTAATGGCTTGGGGTTAAAGTATTTTTTTTATGTAAGTTGATAGTCAATATTTAGGTTCTTGCACCTTTTATCTATGTAATGGTAGGGTGGGAATTTGAAGATTGTTAAATACTAAAAAAATGTAGCTATCTTAAGGGTCTAACAACCATCTCCTAAGTTCAAACCCTTCTCTATTTAGCCTTCAATGTCTAGTTTAGAGAAAACAAAATGCTCAATTGACTTACATAGAAACCCTAAAATCAATTGTGAGCTTAGATTTGCACCAATATATACTAGAAAAAAACTTACAATAAAAATCAACAAAGAGAAACCCCTAAAATATATTATTTATATAAAAAAATTAATTCTCCAAGTCATCATATGATGTAAGAGAAGAGCATACCAAATTTTTAAGAGCGACTGAGTTCTACAACCTAGATATCTCAAAAAGACTAGTAAAAAGCAATCCCACAAGCTTTCATATCATGTAAGTGTTGATATAGAATGCTCTATACCATGCATCAATTTGGTTATGGAGATATCCATCAAATATCTAAGAGTTTCAATGGAAGATTAAGAGAGGCCAAGCATGAAAGAATAAGTATACTCTATCAAAGCATGTAAAGTTTTAATGTGTACATGAATATGATTCAATATGATTGATTACAATGAGAACCCCTTGGTTATATAGGGCAAGGAGTGACATAGAAAAACATAAGCATATGAAACACATCTTAGTATAATGAAACATAAAGTGATCATCATCTAAGTAAAATATTGTGAATAAGACATAATAGGGAATTGACCAGATAATATAATCCATTCACACCAAAAAATTTCAATTTATCAATGCAAATGGTGGGATGAGTTTTTTCACTCCTTTCTAAATGCATAAGGATTAGTGCTACTTAAAATAAAATAAGGTAGACACAAGCAATCATTTTTTCACATAATATCAAGCATTTCTCTACTACTAGATAGGTGTCCATAACTTAATCAAGTAATTTATAATCTTAATCATGAACAAATCGAAATTTTGTTGAGCATCCTTAGCCTTAGAAATACTAGAATCATAGAGATAATTTAAGTTTATCTAATTTTTCTATCATTTGTTCTCAACTTCATTTTTTTAATTTTTAATTTATTTTATTCTTCATTTTTGAATCACAATCTTCTTTTTAATTTTCTTTTTCACTCAATCAAAATAAATCAAGCTCACTGCCCCAATTACAAACCACCATTAATATAAAAAAGGTTGATCAGGGAAAAGAAACCTAATTGCAAAAATTCATAACAAGTCTCCTTGATAAATGAGAAAGTACAAAGTGTCACTAAGTGTGCTCTAATTAAAATAATGGTCATGCATGCTCATTAGGTTGGAAATATTTTAGATAGTCTTAATAAACTATAAGAACTTTTTGTATCCTATTTTAAATTTCTTTGTAGACTAGAAAGATGAACTAAATCATTATGAAATGTAAATATAATCAAATCCCATGAGACAAATTTGCAACACATGACAAAAAAAAAATGATAAAATACATCAATACTAGAAACAAAACAAAATAATACATTGAAAGAAATGGAGAAAAAATCGAACTCTTTACAAAGTTAAAATTTTCTTAACTAAAATATATGTTAGACACTCAAATATTTAAGAAAATGGATTTCAAAATCACTTCTTCTATGCTTGTTTAAAACAATTAGTAGAATCATTTGGACTATTATAATATTGGGATAGGTGGGGACATCTGTAAACTTGGAAAATCAAAGCATGAAGGGTTTGGGCCTGTGCTTTATATTTCCATCATTTAGGATAATCAATTCAGCTAGTTTATTAATATCATGATATATCCCTCTACATGTTTACTAATTAAAACCATCTGAAAAATTAAAATTAAAATTCTAAAAAAACATAAATAAGGAAAGAAAAGTATTTATTTAGTTTTAATTGTAGTTGAGTAGAGATTCACATGTGTTATCCAATGTTAGATGTTCCCCAACAATCCAAACCAATCCATGAGCATCATATTCCTCACATACCTATATACAAAGCACATGATTATCAGTTACAAGAAAAATAAGACACTTAACAATTTTAACATCGGTTTCATGGTCACCAATACATCTTTAAAAAATCATCTAAAACAAGTTAGAAGAAATTACTACTATACATGCTTATCTACCTACTGCATATTTAAATTTTAGTTCTAATAATTGACCAAATTTATCTATTAAATTAAAACCCAATTTATAGTTTCAAACATCATATGTCACTCAATCAAAACAAAGATAATACATATTTATATTAATCAAAATTGACTTTTCAATTTAACAATAGAGTCAATTATTATTGAGTGCTTCTGGATTAGATTGTGTTTGTATTTTTGCATCAATGTTTCAGATCACACTCTATGATCCATCATCGGGATATCAAAAACATAAGAAATAAAGTTAATTACAATTCTTGGAGGGAATTTCCTTTTCTTATCTAGAATTATTCAAGAAATATTATCACACTCATCCATAGAAAAATATGGCCAAAGGGAGGAGAGTCTAGAACCAAGATGAATGCCAATATTTAGGGAGGGAGGAATCCTACATGGTCACTTAAATGGCGATTGAAAAATATATTATATGTAACCATTAATCAACACAATTATTAATATGATTTTGAAAATTCTTAATTAATAATCATAAACTTGTCTAATTATTTAATTTTACTTTTTTTTTGGCGAAAGTGGCAAGCCACTATTATATTTTATTATATAATAGAAAAAAGGTTACAAAATTTGGTTTTGGGAAGCATACCAGCAGGAAAGAACTTGTACAAGAAAACCTTCGGTTATAGCTCTGAACATGAAAAAATATATACAAATCGTTTGTACAAAGAGTGTTGAAACTTCAAAATTCAGCATTATCCCAATCTAACCTGGCTTTGAAAATTCTAGTCTACAGTCCTAAAACATTTTTGAAAGGGTTGATAAAAATCTAAATCAATAATTTAAAAATATTTTTCAAACAATCGTTGTTAAAAATTTATATTGATAAATCAAAAATATTTTTCAAAGAAGGGTTGTCAAATCTAAATTGATAATTCAAAATGTTTTTTCCAAAAAAAATATTAAAAATGTAAATAGATCATTATCAATCTTTCTCAGTTATTATCATCTTTTCACACTTAAGACTAACTTATTATTTCTATCCCAATATATAATTACATTAAATATCATTCCTTAAGAAACATACAATTAAATAAAACATGTCATGAATATGCAAATTTCTCCATTGTAATTATATAAAAATCAATGTGAAAACATGAAAATACGAGAAGAAGAGAATGAGAAAGTTCAAACTAAGCATCATTTACTAGTGGAATTGATTGAGGAGGTAGAATTGATTACTAGAACCATAATATTTCTTTCACAAGTATAGGACAACAAAATGAAATTTCATATTTTATTATTGAACCCTTGAAAATCAATGTGATTTCTCTGAAAAATACATCAATTTTTTTACGTAAAGATGTGATTAAGTGAGGTACAATTGATGTGTAAAATTTCATAAATTAATAGTCACAAATTTATAATTTCAAAGAGTTTCAAAATTCTGTCCATAAACTTTGAAAATCATACATCTGATAAGTAGGAGGTATTTTCCACAGCGTGTCAAATTATGATATTACTATCAGGATTCAACCATGTAGTGGATCAATAAGTTTGACTCGA
The DNA here is from genome assembly GCA_007258455.2 of Sequoia sempervirens. NCBI lineage: Eukaryota > Viridiplantae > Streptophyta > Pinopsida > Cupressales > Cupressaceae > Sequoia > Sequoia sempervirens. Next base: position 20,625,006 of record VDFB02000002.1, on the reverse strand, counting down.
AAACTACACGATTAAATCCTGATAGCAATATCATAATCATATATCTTCATATTTTTTACATAAGAAAAATTATTATAGTTTTAAGAATTTGAGTACATCTTGACACTCTCAATACTTTGGCATGCCATTGCAAATTCCATGCATTTCAGAGACTTTGAAAATTACAACTGTACGTCAAAAAATTCCATGCATCTCAGAGACTTTGAAAATTATAACTGTACGTTGAAAAATTCCATGCATCTAAAGACTTTGAAAATTATAACTGTACGTCGAAAAATTACATGCATTTCAGAGACTTTGAAAATTATAACTGCACGTCAACGAGACTTTGGCGATTATCGTTTACATCTTCCACATGCTCAGCACATCAAAAATTATAACAGGCAACTTGATGTGATTCTCTACTTGTAATATTTGATTCAAAATAATTGGCTAGTAAATTCAATCATGACTAGAATGGATTGGTCGTTTCCTTTTTACATGTCAAACACGATCTAGTTGTTAATCCTTAGAAAAGTCTATGAAGAATTGTGTAAAAAAGAGTTCCTTGAACACATCATTTCAAATTCCTCTAGTTGTTTACTCTTAGAAAAGTCTACGAAGAATGTTATAATTGTGTCAAAAAGAGTTTTCAAGCAAGAGGAATTGAAGATGTCATATCAAATTTTGTCTAGTTGTTAATCCTTATAAAAGTCTACAAAGAATGTTATAATTGTGTAAAAAAGAGTTTCCAAGCAAGAGGAATGTTGCAAGGTGTGCACCCTTGGTCTCTTTGTGTTGTGCAGTGCAGCGTTCAGGTTTGTGACATGGCTTAACCACCTCCCATGGATTTATTAATTCTGGTGGTTGTATCGAGCATTAATAGGTCGATCTTTTGGTGCAATGGCAACCGTCTGTGCAACAAGGAATTGAAGACATCATTTCAAATTCTGAAAAACATCAACACTTAAATAAACATCTTTTAATGAATATATGTTTTGTGCGAAAAATGGATATCCAATTGGATCGAATATCCATTTTTTTATTTAATAATATCTATATATGTTTGTATTAGATATTTACTTTTTAAAAAGTGGATATCTGTTAATAATGGATATCCATTTTGCTTTGATGTTTACCATAGCAACATATACTTTTTACCCAACCCAAGTAAAAAGTCAAAGATGCTTTTCACGATTTTTCCTAATTGAAATCACATTTTTTTGCATCGTCATTATTTGGCCCACCATGATCCTGCACTCACCCCTTTGATTTGTTGGTTGTTTGAATGGATAAGGTTAGGGTTCATTAGCATTTAATGTTAACGGTTGGGAAATTTTGTTGAGCATGTCGACCCTCTTGGAAGTTGCATTTTGAATGGATATATAGTTTGTTTTCTTTGATTGTTAGGTATTAGGGTCAAATTTTGCATTTGAATGTGCATTATGAATTGGTTTATATTTGTTTTTGTATGAGTTTCACATGGGCTAGGGTTTAGTATGTAGGTGTTGGTCTCTTGGGGTTTAAAGTTCCCAAAGTGTTAGGCCATTTTGATTGCCATGCATCTTAAAAATAGGCTCACAAAAATGCATGTGGTTCTCACCCAGTCACAGATGACTTGAGATTAACTAGGCTTAGGGTTTTACTTTTCTTGGTGTATAAGGTTGTAATTTGAGATTTTGCATATAGCCTTCATATTTTCCATAAATGAGGAATTTACTTGTTTTTCGAATTTGTGGGGATTTGTTTGATCATAGATTTAGTGGTCTTGTGATCTTATCCATGCATATTTTATATTTCTACAATCAATTTGCAATTTTCCTCTTCCCTCAATTTTACATATTTGTGAAAATACAGGCTATGTAGTCATTTTTTTTGCAAAGTAAAAAATAGTCCATTTTCTTGCAAAAGATCAAACCAGGTCATTTTTTTATAAAACTCAAGTTTTGCAGAGTTTGGAGGGGTACTCAAACTTGTCCCACTCCTCATTTCTTTGCTAGGTTTTCCTACGCTCATTTTCCACATAAAGGAGTCTCTATAGGGTTTTTTGGGAAGCGAATCTCTTGCAAAGTTTGATCCTAGTTGATTTTTAGTAAATTGTTGGTTTGCAGAGATTTGGGTGTACGAAACCTTATTTTGGGGTCTTTGTGTAACTTTAACTCTGGAGGATTATGAACCCTAATTTTCTACAAAGGGATGTTGACTAATGACCTTTAGATTGAGGGAACTTGTCAAATTCTGCAAGATTGGAGAGGTCATATTTTCTACAAAGAAGGGGAATGTGTCAATTTTCCCCAAAGATTTATATGCTTTAGAATTCCACAATGAACTACCAAGTGTTAAAGTTTGTTATTCTTATATGGTGTTATTGCGAACATCTTTCAAAGGTTTCAAGTAATTAAATGGATATATAATAATGGTAAAATTTTGGATCATTTAAAGACTTGTTTAAGTAATATTTTACAAAGATACAATTGGGAACTATTAGGTACCTCATTTGTGGTTTATTTCTAAGTTTCATGAATAGAACTATAAAAATGAATTACAAATTCAAAGGTGTGGACCCTCCTACTATAATTACATCTAGTTGGAGTATGATTAGGGATACTAATTTGGGCCATGTTGACATGGAATAATTCAGAGAGAATTTTTAAGGTTCAACAAACAGACTTGGAAAAGAAGATATCCCAAAGTGGGATAGCCCAAGATACTGGTTTTCCTTTTACAATACTATTTCCAAAACGTATAATGGAAGGCAAAGAACACTATCACAATTCTTCCCACAAGATAATAGTTGTTGATGGGAGAGTGCTAGTAGACCTTTCCACTGCCTCTATTGCATAGACCTTTGGGATCCCATCTTTTTTCACTATGATATTAACCACTAGAGAACAAGTCATAGGGATATTTGATCAAGATCTAGAAACTTGCATGAAATTTGTAAATGAGATGTGGATGAAACATCCCAAGGCTTCTACTAATAAGTTTCCAAATAATTTATATGGGAATGACTTCATTACTGAAGTCAATGACTTAGTCACTCTCTTGAGTAGAGTGATGGGAATTATCTCATCTTCCACATTCAAAAATTGGATGTTCTACTATGTGGTGGAGATCTTTATTGGACATAAAATGTTCCCATGGGCTCAAACTATCAGTGATAACATCCACCATCAATTTTTGATAGTGAAGAAGACTTTTATATTCAATATGACCTCATATATAGTGTAGCTTTTTGCTATAAATTTTAGATACATGGGACTAACTTGCTTGGGTCTCATTAGCATTGGCCACAATGAACATAGGGTGTATGACTGTTACCCTCAACTTCAATAAATGATGCATTCATAATATTTATAGTCTAAAATTTGTAGAGAGATTTAAGTAGAAGGCTCTCCTCCTTAGCCATGGGGATTCTTAAGAGATTTAGGTATTGGTTTATCTAATTCTTGAAGTTTACCTAAATCATAATGGAGGAATTCTCAGGAGCACCTTATAGGTTTCCAAGATACCCAAATGACAAGATAGTGATATTGGAGATGACTAGGAAACTTTGTGCATCAAACCAACTATTAAAGAGTAAACATAGAGTAGGAGTGTTATATCCATTGGCACTTGGGAGAGGTTTGTATGCTTGTCCCTCAACTCAATCAGCTAAATATTCAATTATGGAGATAGAAAATTTTGGCTTCAATTTCCACAGTCAGAGAAAACATTTTGACTCCCTTGGTAAAATGAATAAGCAAGTGGGTAAGAAACATGGCCATAGGTTGGACATTAAGTACTTTTGGGAAAACTTCCAAGATGATGTAGAAGTTTGGAAAAGGACTTACTCAAGGGTAACTGTTCAATACATCAGGTCTCTATGCCTTTTTTTCATCCCGGGTTAGATACAAGAAGATAATAAAGTCCTATATGAAGATGAGTATAATGAAGTGGCAAGTCAACCCATCCAACTTCTAGACTAAATTGAAGAGGAGATCATTGACATTGACATCATAACGAAGTTGGTGTTGAGAAGAACTAAGAGGTGGGTGGAGGCCCAAGCTTCTGCATTCATTACACGAGGGGTGGAGTTGACCTATGTGAAAGTGCAAGAGGAGAAAGGTTCTTTCGATGAAGAGGAACATTCTAATGAAGAAATTGGCCTTAGTGAGGAACCCATTGAGAAGGAAGTGGGTCTCCTTCTAAGGCTAAGCGTAAGGCCAAGAAGATAAAATAAGAAAGGAAGCACACTGCCACGTTGAGGGTATACAAGAGAAAATTTAGTACCTCAAAGGGAAGTAATCCCCAACCCAAGCAAGCCAAAAAGGTTGGATCAATATCATTAGAACAAATTATTGAGGAGAAAAAGGATTATTCTCATTCACCCACTCCTTCCACCTCTCTCCCCCAATCATCTTCTCCCATTTCTACATCTGCTATTCCTCCTTTCATCTTTTCTTCACCACCTAAATCATTGATATCCTAGTGGATATCACCACTTCCATTCTCACTCCTTCCATCATTCCCATTGCCATCGACTCATCCCCTTCTCAAACTTCTCTTCCTTCCACTACATCCATCCTATGTTACACCCTAATTTTGTTTTACCAATTACTTTTAACTGTTTATGTTAAAATGCATTTTGATATCTAATGATGATTATATGTTATCTAACATTATGTTGAGATTAAATGCAATGTAATGTATTTTAATTTTGATGATTATTATTTTTATTGAATCAAGATTATGATAATGATGTGATTAATAATGACTAACTATTTGATTGATTTCTAAGTGAAATGCAAGACTAATTCCTTACTCTCCAGAGAGAGGGAGAGTATCACTAGAGAGAGGAATATAAACTTCAAAAATAATAAGTTACACCAATTGAAAATTCTTGCACACTCACATAGGTCTATCCTAATCCTATTGTTGAGTCAATTTTTGTGTGTTTTGCTAAGTTGAGTCGAGTCAAAAGGTTAGGTCTAACCTAGTCGAGTCTTGGTTTATGCATTTTTTATAAAGGAAAAATAAAGTGATTTATATGATATGAATGATATTGCTTCTTTAATTTTTCAATTTGATAAATATATCAAGTCAAATCAGTTATTATTAAATTATATTAAATAAATACATATATATAATATATATAAATATATATACAAATGTGTGTATATAGATATATATACCATATGATTTATAATCGAATATATATATATGTAGTTACATAATTGATGATATATATAAATATATTATATATAACGTAAATGTTTTTATTGGCCAAGAAAAGTAATAAATTTAATTAAAATCATTAAATGCTAGCATCGAGAGGTATATAAGCCTCAATCGAAAACATGTTTGAAGGCATAAAGTTTGGAATTTAATTGAAAGTGATGGCCATGTATGAGGAACATCTTTTCCTTGCATATTTGTAGCCACTAAGTGGCAATTCAAACTGAAATTGGTTGCATTTTAAACTATCAATTAAATTTAATTTATTGTCACTATAAGCAATGGCTGATGGCATGGAGAGCATAAAGAGCTATTAGATTGATCCTCATTATATGGGGTGATGTTTCTATTTTGGAAGGCAATTTTATTATTGTTTAGGCACCAAACTTAAGGAAATTTTATTGGTAATGATGGAAAGTAAGCCACGGGGATATGGGAAAGAAAAGGAATTTTTCATTGATCATTAAATTCACTAGCAAGACTTTGGGGGGAGAAAGGAGAGAGAGAAAGGGGTTTTGAAAGACAAGAATTCATTTCTTAATGATGCTCTGGTTTTTGCATGGTTATAACTTCACAGTTCTTTTTGAATAAGCAATGACTATATTATCTTTGTGATATCAATTGTTTTTGTGAGTTTGAAGAAAGGTCAGTGACCTATGAATTTGGAGACAAAAGAATTTATTTCTTTATCTTTCTCTTTGCATTGTTAATCATTTTTTGAGTTCTAAGAAGAGGGAGGAAACAGGTAGGGCATGTTGAATTGTTACCATTCTAAAATGCATTGTGAATAACTTATGATTTATAGTGTGAGAGCAACAACTAAAGGAGAAGAATTCTTTTATATTATTTCTTTTTGTAATACCAATGAGTTAGAGAGAGATATTTATGTTTGGAGTTTTGATTGTTGTGTGATTGAGTCTAGTATTTAAATCATAAATAGAGATAATTATCTATTTAGAGAAGAGGCTATTTTTTTTTGGTTAGTTCTTGGTATTTTTCTAAAGGTATTTTGCAACAAGTCTAAGTTTTTCTTCAACATTGCAAGCTGATTTCTTGAGGAAAGTTGTGCAAATCACTATGACTATAATTTTTCGAGCTCAAGTGCAAAACAGAGAAAGAATAACGTAGGCATGTGTAATCTTTTTTATTACTGTGTAAACTCTTAGTTTTATTTTTTATAATTTCTAACTTATTTAAAAACAGAAGATTAGTTTTCATTTTGAAGATAATACGAGTTAAAATAGAGGAAGAATAGTATAATTTCTAGTTGAAACAAGAACTTAAAATTTTTTTCTTCCATTTAGAGATGAACATAATAGAAAGATATTTTTTTGTTGTGTTATAATGAATGGTTTATACCATTTTCTCGGATAAAGAATAATTTCAGTTTGATATATATAAACATATATTCATTTATAATGAAATACATATGAGAATAAGTAGTCAATACCTTAAATGTGAGACCAAACGTCTCGAGTCCATGACAATTGTTATCATTATAAATCACATGTGCATGAAAATAGGAGAGTAGTTTGCTCTCATGGTTGAATGTAGGTACTTGAACAAGTGGCAGTTTCCAAGTCCCAAGTCATTACGAGAATGTAACATGGGTTTTCAAAGTTAGGAAAACATTTCCATCCCAGTCATTTGCTGACTTAGTGAGTTATTATTATTTTATGATTAAATATCCTTAAAGAAAGTTATTCAAGTAAGTCAAACAATTAGTTATGTGTTAAAACTTAGGTCAAGGTAGTTTCCAACTTGAGTTAAGAAGTATGTGAACATACAAATTCACTTCTTAAGGAAGTGTTTGATATGATTCAAAACTTTGGCTAAAGTAATGCAAGAGTATTTTCTTGCATTATTCGGTTCACCATGATCTAGATTGCATATCTAGTTAGATTAGTCATACTTAGTTAGAGATGTCTAAATTTGTATGAAATTGATTGGTTATGTAGGAAACAACACTAGAAACTTAAATGGAATACTTGTGGGTTCCTTAGTCTGTGTGGGGGACCACTTGTTTGTGGTTGGAGGCAAAGGGCTTGGGTAATACTCTCCCTCTTGTAGACAAAAACACCAAGGCTTGTGAAATAGAAACATTTTCCAAATATGGAAGAATTGACCTTGTAACTATATTGTAATATGTAAACTTGTATACTTGAGAGTTTATCATGTGTGAATTGTATTTGAAAGGTTATATCTCATTTTCAAGTTGAAATTTAATGTAGGTCAATTTTTTTTAAAAAAAAAATTGTATTTCCATATTTGATCATGTGCAATAATTGATGAATGAAAAAGAAAAAAAGTTATATTCCTATTTTTAAGTAGTTGCTTCTATTTACTTCTATGGTGAAAACTTAAGTATTTACTTTGTAGTATGAGTGAGTATGTTACATCCTATCTCCCTAATTCACCATTTCTACCATTTCTACCATTTCTTCCACCATTCCTTCTACTTCTCTTCCTCCTACCTCTCTTGAACTTCCATAATTATTCATAGCTCACCTTTCCAACATGCCAAAGGAGGTGGTTGTCATAATGCTCTCTCAAGTCAAAATATCATTGTTAAACCAATTGGCACAAAATATTTATCCATCTTACTCAAGAGAAACATTAAGGCCTCCTTATATGGAGAGTGTGGAAAAATATTGGAAGAATCACAAGAACAAGAGAGGGAAGGAATGGTATTTTTAGCTTCAATGGAAGATGCATCAATTACACATGCACAAGATAAGCTAGATTAAAAAAGGAGAAAACTGCATAAGATATTCCTAGACCAAAGCCCGAGCAATCAACATGCCAAGAAGAAGTGAACATTGTAGAGGACATTCTTAGCCCTAGGCTTGAGATATATCAACCAGTGATGCAAGAGGAGAAGTTTTAGGTAGATAATGTTTAAAAGGAGACTCCTCCTCCTCAAAAATTAGAATGCACTAATATGTTGTAGTCTCTACATATTGGTTAGATGAGCATATCAAGAATAAAAGACCAATCATTGAGGTTCCTAAGTTGGTCCTAGAGGAAATTTTGAGTAGAATAGAGTGGCCTAAGGAAAAGAAAAAGGAAAAAATAAGGTCACACATGACCAAGGATTCCTCAAGATCTAGGATCCTACATGTGGCCACCCCTAATACAGATAAAAATATTAAGGCCATTTTTCTTGAGGATTTTAGTGTTTCACCTATTAATTTGGGGCCTAAAAGTTGAGCACAAGATATGGAGGACTTGCAAGGATCTGTCTCTAATATTTTGAAGAGAATGAATAAAGATAAAGCGACCAAGGTTGAGTTGAAGTCTCAAGTGGTTGATTTCATTGTTTTTATCCAATATTTAATGACTCATTTAGATTGAGTCAAGTAAAATAATAACTTTAGTTGTGTTATCAAAAGATGAGGTCATTCATGGGTCTAATCCACTTAGGGCTAGATGAAGCACATTTTTTATAGTGGTAATAAAATAATTGACACTATTATATATGTACATAAAAAATTTCTTATCCTCAAAGAAGTAGGTAAATTGGTAGAAAATTGCAACAAAAATGATAAATACCATGGTTTGGTATTTCCCAAACTAGAAGACATTAAGAAACTTCCTAATGAGGTGTTGGTAAGAGAAGGTATCCTAAATAAAGAACTAGTCAAGAAGCCTCATTACTTAATTCATGCCCTCAAGTTCCGCAAGGAAATAGTGATACATGTTTCTGTAGTGGAAGTTGTTGATCCATAAGGATCCTATGAATGAGCTATTTATGTATGAGACTAACCATTTTTTTATAAAATCCTAGAGCTTTATCAATCAAAAGCCTCCATATATGGCCCTACATCATTAGTTGATTGATCAATACAAAAGAAATGTTACAAAATTCATGATACCATAGGTCCACCTAATGATGAAGTTACTTCAGCCTTAACAACTTTTGTAAAGTTTTCCATGAAGGAAAATTAAGAAGGAAGGAGTGTAACTAATGGCCAATTTTTGTGATATATGCCAACTAGATATTTTGGATGCTTTCTAGTTCAATATTTTTGGAATTTTGTGCCCTAAATTTCTTAAGATGTTGTAAATGTAATTTAGTGAAAATATTATAATATAATTTACTTTTACATCCCTAGGTACATTTGTAGTATATTTTAATTGGAGATGGATGAAGAATATGTAACAAATATTTAATGCACTCTAAATATTAAATGCAAATATAATCTTTGCCCTTGGTGTTAAGATAATTCCTTCCATTTATTTTGACTTAGGTTTTATTGGTCTTTTCTATAAAAGGGTATTCTTATCTAATTGTAAAAGGGTTGAACAAGAGTTGCAATCAAATTTTTTTGAAATAAATACAAGAAAAACATTGAATTATAGTGTTCTACTTGTGGTTTCTTATGTTTGTGTGCTTCATTTCTTCAATACTATATAAAGTTCAATTATGATAATCGTGAAGTATAAATATATTTGATAGATACCTGGTTCATACCATTTGTGATTTGTTGATTGTAAGTTACTTTGTATGGTTAGTTTGAACACTATTTTTTTTTAGTTCAATTGTGAAGATTTATTTAAATTTCACTAGAATTGGGTACTTAGATGAATTCTCATAATCTAAAAATATTTCATTATCTTTTAAGATTACACTATTCTTGTGGTGTTGTGAGTTAATTTTTGATTAAGAAGGAATTAGTTTTATGAGGGATCCATCTATTTACAACACTAAATCATTATTGTCATTGTTCGTATGGTTTCTTAACTTGATATGTTCTCATCCTATCTTTTGAATTTATTTGAAGATTTAAGTTAGTGTAGGAAGGAAAGAATAACCTATATTGCAAATATCATATGCCTATTTTTAAATATTAGATTTGGAAATATAGCTAAGGTTTTATTCTAACTACAAAATTACTCAAATCCCTATTATCGAAGTTCCAACTAGGATATTCTAAGACCCCTTTAAAAAAAAATAGTAGAACCACTAAGTCATTTTTGCAAGTTGAAGACCTCACTATGAAAGCCTTGGAGTAATCTTTTTGAAGTCTTAGAAGGTATATTTCCATTCAAGAGAGAAAAAAATCATGTTGTATCTGTATTGTGATTTGTAAAATTACTTGTCAATAGAATTGATGCTAGAAGGAGGGCCTAAACTTTTTCTTAAAGTTAGAGCACCTAGGCTCTCTCTCTCTCTCTCTCTCCCTAAAAGTTTAAGAGAGTACTTAGAACCACTCTAAATCAGGGATAGTTCTTTGAGTTAGGATTTCCAACTAGATCCTAGAGGGCTAAGATAGGTGGATGGTATTCATTAGCACCATTGCATGTTCCCACAATGGTTCTATATCAAGCTCCTCCAATCACTCCACCTGCAATTATATTGATGACTTGGATATCTAATAATCCTTCTCCCATTCACTTCAATGCATATCATGACATGCCCATAAATCTAGATAATTGTTTTCAAAATTCAATGTTAATGATCCAAATAGGATTACAGAGGACCATAGCAAAGTCTTTAAAGAGACACTGCATAATTGGAAGATCCAATGTGAGGATGTGACTTGCCAGTTATTCCCATATTCCCTAAGAGAAGAAGAATTTTATTAATTCATCCATCTGCTACCCAAATCAATCAATTCATGGGATCTCATGAAGATTAATTTCTTGGATAGATTTGAAATCCCTATAGAACCTACAAATCTATACTAACAATTTTTGGAAGTGAAGAAACAAGATAATGAGTGTATCAATGGTTTTAATAAAAAAATTCACAAAGTAGATACCCCATTCAAGATCCTTATCTTAGTGATCTTTCAACAAGATAGGTTTACTATTTAGCTTTAAACAATCTTACATTGGTATTTGTCAAGAGCTAATCCCCACCTCCCTCTTAATGATGCCCAAGACAAAGCTATCAAAGTTGATATAGAATTATCAATCGTGGGTAGTTCTATTAAACTTCATATCAACACCCCTCTGTGGAATGCCTCAGCAAAAAAGTATAGAATCAATCAAGATCTAGATCATCACACTCCAACACTTGATTAACTGTGTCTGTTTCCACTTTAGGACATAGTTGTAAGTGTCTTTGAGGTAACCTAATCGAAATGAAAGTTACCAAAGGCACTACTATTTGGATTTTCTACGAGATGTGCTCCATTTAATTTCCTTACAAAGGAGCCAATAGAATAGATGAAAAAGCTTACTCCTAAGGTAACTCATCTTTGTAACTAGAACAATTATCTACAAAACACCTAGAGGAATTTTTAGTCCAATTTTTGGTTAGAATCAAAACCAAGGCCAAAATCAAGGTTACTAGAGGCAGAATAAAGTTGGGAATACTAGGTTGAGAAATGGAGGAGTTTTGTCTCCCCTAGATGCATCTATTGACCCAAATGACAAGCCTCTAGGAAGGGTATAGTTGGTTGAAGCTACTATGTCAAATTGGTGCAAACTACACAACACTAACCAACATTTTGAGTTGAATTTTCATGACTTTTAGATCGCTCCCAACATATTTTAGAAAGAAGTATAGAATTATAATCACAATATGTGCCTAGTTCTTATGGGAAAGAAATTATACCATCTTCAAATTACGATTTAGTAATGGTATTGAATAACTATTATTTTCCTAGGTAGTAGGAAAATGAATCCCAATGTGAAGAAACTTTGAAAAAAAAATTGGTTTGGGACCAGTCTCTAATGAACAAGAGGATGTGTAGGAATTCTAGTAGTGTAATAACCCATTTGAAATTATTACTTAATTAATATTATTGTAAATGACACATGAATATAATCCAAATTAAAAAGGAATATCTAGAGGCTAAATTCAATCATAGCTACACATGTCCATTTAAAATGAGTCAAAGATTCTTATATTCACTTCAAAAGTCAATTTACAATATCAAGTTTGACTTGGCTCCTAGGCCATGCAAAGTCATTACATTGTACACACTACATCAAGTACGAAATGATTTACATCAAGTTACATCTTAGACTATAATAGTCTTGTGAACAACTAAGTTTCTCCTTGAATCTCACCTCCATTGGTGGATGAGAACATGGTTGATGTGAATTACTTCCCAACCACGAAGCTTACGCTTCCTTGGAATTCTTTTGACTTGAAGAATGCTTGACCTTGCACAAAAATTTTAGCAAGAGAACAATCTATAAGGTGGAATCTGGTGTGTGCCCATACATCACCATGCAATTTCTATCTACAAGTTAGAAAAGAAAAGTGCAAGATCTATGCTAGCAATGGCAGAGAGTGAAATCACAGAGTTCATTCATACATACATAATGAACTATATTTCTTGGACAAGAATAATAAGTGTGTTGTAACAACAACAAATGATTGGTTCTGGTAAAGAAAACCTATACTCTCTGAACTCCATTTCGGCATCCATCCTAGAAGGTAACTTTCTACTATAACAACTATCTACCCTCTAGCATCAACTACCCATATGTGCTCTAGTCAACTAAGGTATCACTATTCTATTCAAGTATTTAAAACATTCTTTCACAAATATCTTCAAAAGAATAAATAGAATACTAAATTATACTCTAAACTAAAATCAGATTTATGATTCATAGAGTAAACAGCAATCATTCATATCTTTCTTATGACTATTTTCTACTTATCATCTTAAGCATTCTCCTTTTAAAATGTACTAAAAACAATAGAAGGTATGTCACAAGTATGTGTATGTACATAGAAGAAGTCTATGTGCATACACATATATGTTCCTACTTATCTTAAATTTTGTGCATACATTTTGAAATAATCATTAATTCAGATTGCAATCTCAAAATAGTATTCCATTTGATGTATCTTTGTCAAAAAAAATCACTTTTCTCCTTGAGCTCTTTCATCCTAATGATGGATCACGGAGTGTGATCCAAAACATTGATACAAAAAAATCTCATGCAATCTAATCCAGAAATGGGTTGTAACATTAATCGATATGGATTGTGGAAACTTGATATCATTTAAAAAATAAGAAATCAGATCAACTGTATACTAACATTTTCATACATATTGTTATTGCATTCTTCAACTGTGATATTCTATCATTGTTGTTTTCATAAGCACATTCATTCTCTTAAAAAAACAAGTAATGTTTCCTACTAAAAAATCATAAAAACTAGCTATTTACATATGAACATTCGTTGTTTGAAGAGAACAAGTGTTGTTTCCTACTAAACAGTCATAAAACAAGTTGTTTACATATGAACATTTGTTGTTTGAACATAACAAGCATTGTTTCCTATTAAACAATAATAAAACAAGTTGTTTACTTATGAACATTCATTGTTTGAACAAAACAAGTATTGTTTCCTACTAAACAGTCATAAAACAAGTTGTTTACATATGCACATTCATTGTTTGAACAGAACAAGCATTGTTTCCTACTAAACAATCATAAAACAAGTTGTTTACATATGAACACTCATTGTTTGAATAGAACAAGTATTGTTTCCTACTAAACAGCCATAGAACAAGTTGTTTACATATGAAATAGTTTATTGAGCAAGGATAAATTTTGACAAAAAAGTGTTGTTTGCAAAAGAATAACCACCATTTACATCAACATATTACTGTTGCAAACTAAACAATTACACTTAAAGACAAGAAAAATGTTGTTTCCTCCATTTGTTGATCTTAAGTTGCTTACATGATAAAGGATCATTTACAAGTAATTGTTCTTTGTTTAGCAATAGAATGGATTTTCCACTATGATCTAAAAATAAACAACCAAATAGCCCTATTCTTACATAAAGACTTTCAATACTAGAAATTTGATAAGAAAATTAATAGTATAAAGAAATATATGCTTAACATGCTTGTTGATGAAATACTTGAGCTAATACTTCAATAAATGACTTGACTTAGAAACTTTAGGTTCAAACAATACTTGTGCCTTTTTAGGCTGCAATAAAACTATAGTTGCTCTAGGTTTGACCCATTCCAATGGTTAGGTGGTTTCTTTCTTAACCTCAAAAGTTACATTTGATATTGCCCTTATGGGCATTGTGGCTTATCCCATAAAGCATGCAGTAATATACATCATGTAGACTCAAATCTGAGTGTTCTTCAAGAATAATCTTATCGATCATGAGGATTGATTCAGGTTACAAGGCTACAATGAAGCCCAAACTTATACATTCTGTTTGTTCTTAAAATAGAGGGGCATTCCTCTTTATGCAATTCTGGCTTCCACATTACTCAACAATGGACATTTTTTCCCCTAGGCCGATAATGGAAGGTGACACATTTGAAAATGAAACACGGTCAATACATTTAAAGATAGTACAAAGGATTATATCCTCTTTGTAGGTTCAGTATGCAAACCTCTACAAAATTCAGACACAAAAGGGTACACATCGATTAGGACAAGATTGTCCAATAGCCACGATGTGGCTTACATTACCATGTGAACTAACATAACAATCACATCTTAAGGGGATTCAATGTCTTGGTTAGCATAGAAAACTATCCAATAAGGATCCATTCTAAGACTAAGCAAGAGTAGATCGTAGACCATATGATCCCAAAGGGTGGTCACTAAATGTTACCATCGGTTTAGGATGACATAGAAAAAAAATTATGCATGTTACTATGCTATCAATTTTCATCAAATACAGTAACAATCACAAGCTTAGCATGAAAATAAAGATGGTGTAATTGATATTGATTCAAAAGAAAATGAATTACCTCTATAGTCAAGCCTTTTTGGATGAGGCTTTCCTCTAATTTTTCCACCCCTATGTACTCTACTCTACTTTTTCCTTGTTTTATATTCTTTCCCAAATCACTTCTCTCTTTTCTTCCACTACTATTCATACTAAAATGGTAACCACTCCTTTTGCATCCGACTAGGTGCTTTCATTATGGATTTTTACCCACCATAGCAGCTAGCCTTCAAATTGAATATTGTCTTTATGATTCCAGCAGACCACATCCATCGTGCAACTGCCTTATGATTTTTCATTGATTCCACAGTCTGATTCATAATGTATCAATTATAAATTTTGAATTAAAAGATGAATTTGAATATGCATATGTATGTATGTGTGTGTGTGTATATATATACTTACATAGTTGTATATCTATATGCATTTAAATGATTTCATTCACACTTCCATGTATTCGAATGATGTATATATATATATATATATTTATTTATTTGTATATACATGGATATATATGTATATGTATGTGTTTGATTTACATACATGTATATATATGTATATATATATATATATATATATATATATATATATATATATATATATATATATATATATATATATATATATATATATATTTATTTATATATGCAATCACATACAAGTTGCTTGTTTTGGAATGGCTTATAGGTTTCACAAATGTCTTCAAAAGAAGAAACATAATACTAAATTATACTCTAAACTGAAATTAGATTTATGATTCACAGAGCAATACATCAATCATATCTTTCTTGTGACTATTTTCTACTTATCATCTTAAACATTTTCCTTTTAAAATGTACTAAAAACAAAAGAAGGTATGTCACAAGTATGTGTATGTACATAGATGAAGTCTATGTGCATACACATATATGTGCCTACTTATGTTAAAGTTTGTGCATACATTATAAAATAATCATTAATTCATATTGCAATCTCAAAATAGTATTCCATTTTACGTTATTTTGTCAAAAAAAAAAGAAATCAAATCAAGTCTATGCTAATAGTTTCATACATATTGTTATTGCATTCTTCAACTGTGATATTCTATCATTGTTGTTTTCATAAGAACATTCATTGTCTTAATAGAACAAGTATAGTTTCCTACTAAACAGTCATAAAACTAGTTGTTTACATATGAACATTCATTGTTTGAGCATAACAAGTATTGTTTCCTGCTAAACAGTCATAAAACAAGCTGTTTATATATGAGCATTCATTGTTTGAATAGAACAAGCACTATTTCCTACTAAACAGTCATAAAACAAGATATTTACATATGAACATTCATTGTTTGAATAGAACAAGTATTATTTCCTACTAAAAAACCATAAAACAATTTGTTTACATATGAACATTCATTGTTTGAATAGAACAAGCATTGTTTCCTACTAAACAGTCATAAAACAAGTTGCTTATATATGAACATTCATTGTTTGAACAGAACAAGTATTGTTTCCTACTAAACAATCATAAAACAAGTTGTTTACATATGAAAATTCATTGTTTGAACATAACAAGCATTTTTTCCTACTAAACAATCATAAAACAAGTTGTTTACATATGAACATTCATTATTTGAACAGAACAAGTACTTTTCTCTACTAAATAGTCATAAAACAAGTTGTTTACAGATGAAATAGTTTAGTGAGAAAGGATAAATTTTGACAGAATAGTGTCATTTACAAAAGAATAACCACCGTTTACATCAACATATTATTGTTTCAAACTAAATAGTTACACTTAAAGACAAGAAAAATGTAGTTTCCTCTACTTGTTGATCTCAAGCTACTTACATGCTAAAGGATCATAAAACAAGTAGTTTCCTCTACTTTTCTCTACTAAACAATCATAAAACAAGTTGTTTACAGATGAAATAGTTTAGTGAGCAAGGATAAATTTTTGACAAAACAGTGTCGTTTACAAAAGAATAACCACTGTTTACATCAACATATTATTGTTTGAGACTAAACAATTACACTTAAAGACAAGAAAAATGCAGTTTCCTCTACTTGTTGATCTGAAGTTGCTTACATGCTAAAGGGTCATTTACAAGTAATTGTTCTCTATTTAGCAACAGAATGGATTTTCCACTATGATCTGAAAATAAACAACCAAATAGCCCTATTATTACATAAGGACTTTCACTATTAGAAATTCAATAAACAACCTAATAGTATAAATAAATCTATGTTCGACATGCTTGTGGATGAAATACTTGAGCTAATACTTTAGTAAATGAAGGCTTAGAAACTTTAGGTTCAAACAATACTTATGCCATTTTAGGCTGCAATAAAACTACGGTTGCTCTAGGTTCAACCCATTCCAATGGTCGGGTGGTTTCTTTCTTAACCTCAAAAGTTACATTCGATATTTCCCTTATGGGAATTATGGCTTATCCCATAACGCATGCATCGATATACATCATGTAGACTCAAATCTGAGTGTTATTCAAGAAAATTAATCTTATCAATCATGAGGATCGATTCCTTAGAAGGCTACAATGAATCCCAAACTTATACATTCTATTGGTTCTTAAAATTGAGGGGCATTCCTCTTTATGAAATTATGGCTTCCACATTACTCAACAATGGAAATTTTTCCCCCTTGCCATTATCGGCCTAGCCAATAATGGATGGCGAAACATTTGAAAATGAGACATGTATTCAATACATTTAAAGATAGTATATAGGATTATATCCTCTTTGTAGGTTCGATATAGGAACCTCTACAGAATTCAGACACAAAGGGTATACATTGACCGAGACAAGATTGTTTGATAGCCATGATGTGGCTTACATTACCATTCGAACTAATATAACACTCGCATCTTAAGGGGATTCAATGCATTAGTTCACATAGAAAACTAGTTGATAAGGCTCCATTCTTAGACTAAGCAAGAGCAAGCCGTAGGCCATGCAATCCCAGAGGGTGGTCACTAAATGTTACCATTGGCTTAAGCTAACATACAAACAAAAAATTATTCATGTTACTGTGCTACCAGTTTCCATTGAATGCAATAACAATCACAAGCTTAGCATGGAAATAAAGATAGTGTAATCGATATTGATTCAAAATAAACTGAATTACCTCTATAGTCAAGCCTTTTTGGATGAGGCTTTCCTCTGATTTTTCCACCCCTGCGTACTCTACTCTACTTTTTCCTTTTTGTTGTTGATTCTTTCCCAAATTGCTTCTCTCTTTTCTTCCACTACTATTCATACTAAAATGGTAACCACTCCTTTTGCATGCGACTAGGTGCTTTCATTATGGTTTTTTCCCTGCCATTGCTAGCAGCCTTCAAATTGAATATCGTCTTTATGATTTCGGTAGGCCACATCCATCGTGCAACTTCCTTATGAATTTTCATTGATTCCACAGTCTGATTCATAATGTATTGGCTATAAATTTCAAATTCAAAGGTGAATTTGAATATGCATGTGTATGTATATATGTATGTATATATATATATATGCAATCTATATACACATATGTATATATACTTATATAGTTGTATATCTATATGCGTTTAAATGATTTCATTCAAACTTCCATGCACTTGAATAATATGTATATGTATGTATTTGATTTACATACAGTGTATATATGTATATATATATATATGCAATCACATACAAGTTGCTTGTTTTGGAATGACTTAGAGGTTTCATACATTATCATTTAAGGTCAGGAGCCTGAATTTTCATTTTGAGCATCTTTATATATATTTCTATAGTAAAGAAAATAATTTTCTTTACCAATGCTCATTTTCATTTTTGTCAAATCATAAAGTTTGAATAGACAATTTAATCTACAAACCATTCATTTTCAAGCACTGAAATAATTCCAATCAGAAAAATTTTGCTCTTATATATGCAAATCAATTCAAATGCAAGTCTTCATGCCATTTGTGGTGTGTGCAACCATATTCCAACTGGCTTACCATTCAATCCAACTAAACAATCCTACTTCAACTATGTTCTTGTCCTTCAACCTATCACCCTGCAACTACGCAAACTTGCACTTGCAAATTGATTAGTAATGTTCAATTCTTGATGACATATAAAATAATTTTCAAAAATTCACAAAGTCAACATCAGTTAACTTCTTCATTCAATTTTTGAATATTCCAAAGTCTCCATTTAATACTTATTTGAATTTCTTCAATAATTCAATTTACCATAATATGATAACTATGCAATAAAATTGGGTTATGACAAGTAGTATAAGGGATTGTATAACCTCAAAAGAAACAAGCCTCGTATAAGTGTCCTTTCACTACTTCCACCCCTCCAAATAATCTTCAAGTCCCCCCCAGATCCAGATGCTAGTAATAATCTAGCACCCACAAAAGTTCCTATCAAATTCCTTACAAAAGAATATCTAGCCAGAACAAAAATCATACAAATGGGATAGTATGTTTCTAACAAATCAAAGAAAATGATGGTGATTCTTTCTATTCATGAATTATTAAAATTTCTAGAAGTAAGGAATACTTTATTTAATTTTATTCAAGAACCAGCTAAGCTTGAGGGGCCATCTAATGAACATGCAAAAATATATCCCCAAAAAAAGGGATGGATAAGGCTCATGTTTCTCAAGCAGACAATCTGATGAATATATAGGGATAAAAGGGAATCCCCACCCTTTTTTCTAACTTTGTGTATATTTGGTAAAAATATTCATAATTGCTTGATGGATTGGGGAGCTTCAACCAATTTCATGCCCCTCATTGTATGTAAAGAATTGGATCTATCTCCCACCAAATCCACAAGAAGGTTACTCAGTTAGATAAGATGGAAGTAAACATGGTAGGAGAATTAAATCATATTCACATACAACTCTCTTTTAATCCCCATGGACAACACATGATCAACATTCAAGTGGTTGATATCCTTGATATGTATGGTATGTTATGAAGTAGAGATTAGTCCAAGAATCTTAATGGTTAGGTGGAAATAAAATTCTCTCACATGTGGATCCCATGGAAAGGAATAACAAATCAGATCAAGATAGAGAGAACTGAGAATGAAATATATGATCACTAAATATAATCAAAACAATGAAATATTATTCTCTAAAGTTGATCTTGGAATGTATGCTCCTGAAGTTCTTTGAATAGAAGAAATAATGATGGTACATAGTATGGATACACTAAAAGGGATTTAAGGAAATTTCCTAATAGTACAAAGGTTTGCACAAAAACAAATGAAGATACTGCTTCTGATAATGAAGATACTGCTTTTGTTAATGAAGAAGGGATGTTTGAAAGTTTTTAGGATTTCATTTTCAAATGTATTATAAATCAGCTAAACTTGGGGGGAAAGGTAGCATAGAAGATTTGTTGGTACCATGTTGGTGCAGAATCCACAACGCCTCACACTCAGAAGCCAAATGTTCTTTACATAAAACTACAGTAGACCAAATCAAACATCATTTCAATGCCCCAAACAATAAAATAAAATTTGAGTCAGGTGATCTCTTCTTCCAAGGAGTTTCATAGTTTGAAAGGCAAAATGATGAAGCTATAAGATAAAATAATACTTATTTGAAAAAAAAGGATAGTAGCAAGTTCTAGAATTTGAGATTTGATGGTTTGAAATCTAAATAGGGTGTCAGGTTTGGCTTTGATTGATTAGTCCCACTAGAAAAACTTTCTTTTCCACCCATAGATTACAATTTTTTTGTATTAATAATATTGTAGAATATGAAGCATTAATGCATGGACTTCTTATGGTCATTCAAAAAAGGGCCAAGGAATTAATTTTTTTTGGTGATTCTAAATTAGTCATTAAGTAGGTTCACAAGAAATATTCACATTGTCATGACAAGAGACTGACAAGTTATTGACATTGTTTATGGGATATGATTGAGAGTTTTGATGCTTTCAATATTCAACCAATTCCTTAATGGAAAAATCACAATAGTAATGCTCTAGCACTTGAGCTACTAGTACATTATAGCTGCTATCATTATCTAGACTAAAGAATTCCATGATGGAAGTCACCTTGACACCATTTGTTCTTGACAATGTCACTAATTTTTAAGTATTTGAGGATGATAAGAATATATTGGATTTCATTACTAGTTCAAATGTATTTGTAGATCCTAGATTATAGATGAAGTAGACCCCAAAGAGGTAAAGATCAATATTGAAGGTGTAATTAATTTGAAAAAAAATATAATTCTTTAAGGTATGCTTCAACTTGAGCATATTTTTGATCTAGACCAATTGAGTTTCAAAGGATAGAAAACAAAATCAGTATGAGGTAAGTGTGATACTCATAATATAGGTACATTTGAAGACATCAAGAATGCTTTTATTAGTAAAATCTATACTACAAAGGAGAAAGAAGGTATAGTTAGAGCACTTCAATTATATTAGGATGTTATAGCTTGGAGTTATGAAGACCTCAAAACTTATGATACCTCCATTATTATGTATGCCATTCCTTTTAAGTCTAAAGTCAAGACTTTTAGACAATTACAATGACCTATCTATGCATTATTAGAGTCATTGGTTTATAAAGAAGTTTAGAAGTTACTCTTAGCAAGGATAACATTTCTTGTGTGTCATTCCACATGGGTAGCAAATTTGGTCCCAATTACGAAAAAATAATGGTGAAATTATCTTGTGTGTTGACTTCTAGAACATCAACCAAGCATTAAAGAGAAAGATAATCATCCCTTACCATCATTGGATGAAGTCCTACAAATTTTTAATGGATCCTAGATGATGTCTTTCCTAGATGGGTACTTACGATACAATCAAGTGATGGTTGAGTGAGAAGATAGATTGAAAACAACTTTCACTACAAAGGGGTATATTTACATACAAAAGAATGCCATTTGATCTAATCAATACAAGAGCCACCTTCCAAAGAGATATGGATATCTCATTTAAGGAATTGGTTGGTAAGTGCATAATTATTTACATGAATGATTTGACCATTTTATCAAAGAATAGGGAGGATCGTGTTTTAGATTTGCGCAAATTTTTTCAGACATGTAGGGAATATGACATCTCACTTAACCAAAAGAAGTGCATTTTTAGTGTAACTCAGGGCAAGCTCTTAGGACATGTTATTTTAGAATTATCTATTTTTATTGATCTTGAAAAAGTGTAGACCATTCTTAAAATTCAGCCTCCAAGTTGTAAGAAAGAACTTGAGTCATATTTTGAGAGGATCACTTTTGTCTGGAAATTTATTACAGGTTTTCTAGATAATGTTAGAATAATAAATGTTATGTTAAGACATGATGTGAAGATTGAATGGAATCTAGACACTAAGATATCCTTTGAAGAGATTAAGCAAGCTATTGTTGATGCTCTAGTGCTTGTTAGTCTTGATTATATGCTACATTTCTACATTTATTCCTTCTCATCTAAGCACACATGTGCTACAATTCTCACACAAAAGAAATAACCTAGTGATGAACGTCCTATTTCCTTTATGAGTATACCTTTAAAAGATATTGATCTCAAATACCCAAACATAGAGAAGTGTATGCCTTGGTGAAGGCAGTAGAGAATTTTTAGAATTATATTTTTAGAAGTAAGATTTTTAAAATTATGCTTCATTTAGCAATAAAAGTTTTACTTACGAAAAATGAACTTGGTGAGTATCAAGGGAAATGTGTAACAATATTATAAGAATTTTATTTGGAAATATAAACCATGAAATTAGTTTAGGGACAAGCATTGATGTGTATAATGGCTAAAATAGACCCAAAACATTTTGCACATCAGTATAATCTCAAATATGTTTCTTTGGATGCTTGGTATAATGATATCACTTTCTATTTGCTTTATCAATAGTGTCCTCATTTAAGTGTTATTTAGAGGCATTCCCTATTGTTAAGGAGTAATAACTTCATGCTTAAGGGATATGTGTTATATAAAAAGAATCATGAAGGTATCTACTTGAGGTGCCTAGAAAAAAGTGAATCTTCTACTATTTTAAGTGGTTTTGATGATATGTTTAGAACATATCATGGTTCAATATCTGCTACTGTCCATCACATTCTAGGGTAGGATAGTATTGGGAAACTCTTTTCCATAATACACATATGCATGTACATGTGTGGCATGTCTGTCAAATAGCTGCAACCAAATAAAAATATGTTGTAATGCCACTCCAGCCTATGGTAGAGGTACGTCCCTTCACACAGTGGGGACTCGACTTTATTCGTATAATCAGACCTCCTTATTCTATGAGATATAGGTATATCCTAACCGCTATTTATTGTTGCACTAGATGGACTAAAGTTGTAGCATGTAAACAATGTACTATTGAGGTAGCAATCAAATTCATTGAAGAGTGTATAATTACCTATTTTGGTTGTCCTTTTATAGTATTTTATGATAATGGTCCAACATTTGCATCATTAAATTTTTCAAATTGGGCCTTTGATTATGGGATTGTTTTAAAATTTTCATCTAATTACTATCCTTAGAGTAATGGTTTAGCCAAGTCCACAAACAAAATCCTATTGACTATTATCCACAAGTTCCTTGAAAAAAACTTAAAGATTGGTATACTCAATTAAGATTCACCCTTTGGGAAAATTGTACTAACAAAAAAGCTACCTTAGGGACATCTCTTTATCATTTGGTCTATGGTTTGGAGCACTTTTTCCAATGTAGCTAAAAATCCCCACCTTGTAGTTTATTAATGAGTATTATGATGATGAATCGGACAAATTAGAGGTCCACCTTACTCAAATTCTCTATCTAGAGGAAACACGTGATGTTATTGAAAAATTCACCAAACATTAGGGTGTGGTTAAGTGGCAAGGTTTGATCGACATTCCCAAGTTAATTCATTTCAAATCTCTGACCTAGTCCTTTATTGGGATAAAGCTCACAATAAAAAGGCCAATCATGGGAAGTTTGAAAAACTATGGCTTGGTTTGTTTCAAATCTCAAAGATTCTTGAGGAAAACACATTGTTTAAAGACTCCTACTAGAGAAGGTATCCAACTACCTATTAGATTTTGGTTTCACTTTCATTATTTTGGTCCTCATTTTCCATTTGTGTAGGCGTGATATCTTAAAAAATAATTTTGACTTTATTCTAAGAGTGACTTGGTTTGTTTCTTTGATAAACTATGTATCATAGTTCCCAATATTAATGTAAGCTTATCAGTTGGTGATAAGTTGTTTTGGATACAAGATCTTGAGAAACTATCAAATCATTGAGCCTCCCTTAATGTGTTTTGAAGCCTCGTCTATCATACATAAATACATTAAGAATATAGACATGTCTCTTTCCACATAGTTACAAAAACACATTAGATTCAATCAATATGTCACATTCCACCTCGTCTAATGATTAGGTTATAATAAAAATTACTGAAGCTAAGAAATAATATATATAATTGAAGAAAAATATTTTCAACTTCATGAATAATTAGCTAGAATTTTTTTTTATGCATAAAGAGATGCATTTATTTCACTAAATATATATGCATATAGGTGCATGCATATACTTATTTAATGTCAACTAGTCCAAATTAGGCACCAATAAAATACAAACATGTCCCATTTGACATACCAAACAAAATCACCTTGTATTCAATCTCATTAATATGTCATATTCATCTCCTTTGATAACTAGGTTATAATTATGCATTGACATTTACTAGGGCATATTAATGATATTTATGTATTTTAATGTTGTTATAATATGCATTGTTCTTTTCTTTTGAATGTCTTGGTCAAAATTTTTGTAACATATGTTCATATTATATAGACGATACTATAATTGGGTATGAATATGACATAAAATTAATGTATATATTATTTTGAAATAAATATGATGTTACTATAAACCACATTGCTTAATAGAAAATTAAAAAAATATTTCAGTGGAGGCTTCCTATACATCTGTGGTATTTTTCAAATAATTATCAATATTAATAAATTATGTTTTGACTAAGATAAGCATTTTTAACTGGAGCTATGAAATGGTGATGGGTTTTGAAAGGACCCCAAAACCTTTTACAATGAGATCAACAAGGAAATGGACAAGGCCTAGACCCAAAAAAATATTCCAAAGGGAAACAAAACTTGTCTCCTAAAAAGAGATAGAAACCCACAAAAACAAAAGGGACAACAAAGACTAGCAAATTCTTTTGATCGAAGCAAAGAACTGGGGCTAGTTTTGAAAAGAATCCAAAACCAACCACAAAACCTAGTAGAAAATCAAGGTGATTTGAAACCAAACTTCACTAAAGGCCTCAAAAGAGGGGGATGACTGGAATGGAAAGTTTTTCCATTAGTTGAAGGAGAAAACTCTTTTAGAGAGCTCATAGTTTCTTTTCCAACATCTATTCTAGCAAGCAAATCACCAAGGCCTTCAACCAAGACAAGGTGAGTTTCTTTTCCAATTCAAAGCCTCCAAAGACTCTCAACCTTGAAAAGGGGGATCCCTTCTCTTAAAGACTCCAAAGACTTCCTCCTTGACTCTCGAGTCTATAAGATTGTTTTCTCATGTGGCACGCCTTACATGGGTGAAACTAGATGTTCTATCAGCACCAAAATCAAAGAGCATTGTGTCGACATTAGGCATGAGCGAGTCCTCAATTATTCCTTGGCCAACCATTCTGCATCCACCAAGCATCATATTTGTGTTGAAAACACCCAAATTTTGTTCAAAGAAGACAATTTCTTCAAGAGGAAGCTCAAAGAAGCCATTAAAATCCACAATCATCCTCAAAAACTCAATCACAATGAGGGTTGGAGTTTAAGTATTTCCTAGCATCCTTTGTTAGCCAACCTAAAAAGCCATCTTTAGACCTCTCTTATCTTTCTTTGTTTTGCTCGGTCCCTCTTCCTTCTTTCCTTCTTTCTCTCTGTGCTTTGGCTTTAGGCAGTTCTTCCCCTTTCTTCATTTCTCCTCCTTGCTTGATGGTCATTTGTTTCCTTTTTGTTCATGTCCTTTTGTTTTGAGTGCTTTCCTTTTCATTTTTTCATTTGTTTGTGTTTATTTTCTAATTTTGTGTTTCCTCTTTGATTTTTGATTTTCTTGTTAGTTTTAATTGTCTTTATCTTATTTTTCTTAGTTTGGTTTTTTTTTTTTGCTTACATTATTATATATAATGTTATTTTTTATTGATTCCTCTTCTTTTTCATTCTTACTATTTACTCTTTTCATTTTTATTTTATTGATTGGTTTCTTTCTTATTTTATTTTATTCTTATCTCCCTCCTTTGTTTCCTTTTCTTTTCTTTTTTCTTTCCTTATATATATATAAAGAAAAATTAAAAGAATTAAATAGAAACCGGACAAACAAAGAGAAAGGAAATCAAAAGAAGAAATAAGAGAAACCATATATATATGGTTTCTCTTATTTCTTCTTTTGATTTCCTTTCTCTTTGTTTGTCCGGTTTCTATTTAATTCTTTTAATTTTTCTTTCTTTTTATTTTTTGAATTTTATTTTGTGTTTCTTTCTCTTATATTCTTTTGTGCCTACCTTTGTCTTTATTTTTCTCTTCTTTCTTTTATTATTTTTATTTTCCTTTAATGTTTAATTGTCCTTTATTCGCTTAAGTGATATCTTTTCTTTGGATTTATTTACCTTTTTACTTTTTTTATATAATTTTGCATTTATTTCTTTCATTTTTCTTCATTTTATTAACTTTCCTCAGTCTTCTAGATCTTTTTAATTCTCTGGATTTAAATTTATTGAATTTTATTATCTTGTTTCTTCCTTTGGTTTTTCTTTAATTTTGATTTTATCTTATTTCTTTTCTTTTTGTATTTTTAGTTTTATAAAAAAATTATACCTTCTTATTTTTTTCTTGCTTAGCTTTTTTACTTATTCTTATTTTAAATCTTTTCTTCATTCTGTTGTCTTTTCCTTCTTTTATTTTTGCTTATAGGCTTATTTTCTTTATTCATGCTTTATTTTTATTTTAATTCCTTTTTTCTTTATTAAAGTATTTTTGTTTATATTTTCATTTTTGGTTTTTATTTTATTTTGGCTTTATTTTCTTTCCTAGTTATTTTGTTTTATTTTTTGGTTTTATTGCATTTATCAATTAAACCTTCTTTCTTATTTTTAATTAGTCTTGTCTTTTTTGTTCTTTTCTTTCAATTATCTTCCTCTTATTTTTCTTCTATTTGGTTTTTCTCTTCTATTAGATCTTTTGGTTGTTTTGGTTTCTTTCTCTTTGATCCTCCTTCACCTTAATTGTGCTTAATTTCTCATGTACCCCTACCCCTCCTTATTTCATTCTTTTTACACATTGCTTGGTCTGCAACCTATTCATTTTTTCCTTATGCTCTCTACTTCATCCTAATGATGGATCACAAAGTGTGATCCAAAACGTTGATGGAAAATAAACTCACACAACCTAATCCAGAAACTTTGCAACTAATCTCTATGGATTGTGGAAATTTGCCATCATTAAGAGCTCATAGTATCAAGTTTTCTTTTAACCTTGCAAGGGGATCCTTTATGACATCAATTTGGTCATTCTCCATGGTTTCTAGCACCTTCACATTCACCAAAGGGGATTGAAGATGACAACCAATGTGTGACCTAACAAACTTTGAAGAAAAAATATTCTCGAAAGAGGGTCTTTCAAACACAACTTGTTCCTTGCATGAAGAATATAAAACCTTACCAGGGAAAACTTTAGTGGTGAATCTTTGCCAATTGGTGAATTCTAGGAATCAGCCAAGTCAAAATTGGTGAATTTCTCGCACCCAACAGGGTGTCCAAATCACCCAAATTTTATGAACTATAGGTCCAATGCATGTCCATTCGCCAATGAGTTTTTTTATGAGGCATATTTAAGCAACAAATTTGCCATTTTCAAACTACGCGTTTCAATTGGACCAACTAATATTTTTTCCTAGAATCCTGAAAGAATTTAATAAAACACTTACATATTCACCAATACTATTAAAACAACATTGTATCAGGACCCATTTTGCCAATTAAAATTTACAAATAGTTGCTTGTGAAGACCCATTTCACCAATTAAAATTTATAAATAGTTGCTTATGAGGACCTATTTCACCAATAACATTAAAAAATAATTACATTTGAGGACACATTTCACCTTGAAAATTACAACGTACCATTGTATAAGCACGCAAGATTCACCAAATTTTTAATATACCATTTAAAAATCCTGCAAAATTCGCCAAATATGGAATCATGGATTGATATAAATACAATCGAAAGTGTCATTTATTCTTACACATTTTGTTCAGTTTTGAGGTTCTACTTTTTGATTCAGAAGTCAGCGAAAGCCGAAAACATAGACTTAAAGGTGAGTGATCATTTCTTCATAGTGTTATTATTTATAATAATAAGTTTTCTTTATCTTTTTTTCATTCTTGCTTCAGTCTTAAAGATGATATTGAGTAGGGAATGGAATCTATATTATTATTCTCTATCCTTAAACAAGACATTTTTTTTGAGTTTTTATTCAAAGTGAGAGATGAATATGTTGAGTGAATCAGAGATCAATATGTCGAGTGACTCGAGTAGCAAGGGTAAGGCTCCTGTCACTCCTTGGGGTGGTGAAGAGACTCTTATTGCTCCTCAAACTCCTTCCACTCCCCAGGGTGGTGAAGAGACTCCTACCACTCCTCATGGTGGTGAAGAGACTCTTGTCACTCCTTAGGGTGGTGAAGAGACTAGGAGGCCATCAAAATGCCAAAAACTTAGATGTACCATATAGTCTTACTTTGGAATTTCCAAAGCTTCTTATCCATCAGGTCAAGATGGAGCTACATCATCAACTCTTCCACCAAATATTGGTAGCATTCACAATACCTCACTGCCATCAGAAGGTTAAGTTGATATTGTTATTGATTTAAATAAAAATGTATCAAATCAGGATGGCAATACCATAGAAGATGTTCCAAGGGATACCTTGGGCCCGGTTAGCCAAAATGAGATAATTGACTTGGATGAGGATGATGATGTTGGTAGCTAGAAAAGGAAAAATAAACCAGAAAGAGGGCATGAGTGGGAAATGACAAGGAATTTTCAACTTGGTTGGTTGTCAAAGTACCCATTCATTGAACCAGTGGGGAAAGCAAATGATATTGAAAATGAAACATTGGCTAGATGTATGATTTGTACTTGGAAATGTGGAAGAGACAAGACGTTGTAGCTAAATATTGACACTATAGAAAATCATATCGGTAAAGTTTATGAAAAAAAAATCATACATGGAAAGGAACAATCAGTTGTATGATGGAAATCAAAGGAAGAATATCTTCATGTTAGGTATGTCGCGGATTATGAAGAGCATCACCAAAAAATTTCAAAGCTTGTTGCATGTAAAGGTACACTTGAGGCTCAATTTGGAAAAGCAATGGAAGCAACAAATCTATCAAAAATTGTTTAGATGAGTGTTGTTTTTCATATTTTGTCTAGAGGGCATCCTATGACAAACTACCTAGAATATTCTAGTTTATTATTGTATTTGAATGTTCCTCACTATACCTACTCACATTGGTCAATAAATGTTGGATGGGAATGGGAAAAATTTCTTGTTGCAGTGGAAAAGGAAGATTTAAAGGATAAAGTAAAAGAGTCAAATTTCATTGCATTATCTTTAGATGAAGTTACTACAATAGAAAATACTTCTTGGGTCTATATACATTTGTATGCTATACAACAACATGTTTTCCAATCTCATCTTCTCTGTGTTCATAAAATGAAGGACAACTCAACATCGCAAAATATATTTGAATGAGTCAAGAAATATTTAAATGAAATTGTAGGTATGGATGAGTTGGCAATGGCAAAAAAGATGGTGTGTGTAGGAGTTGATGGAGCTGCAGTGATGCAAGGTCAAAGGACCGATGTTTGCACAAATTTAAAAACTACTTGTGAACCATACATGCTTGGCATTCACTACATCACCCACAGAATGAATTTAGCATTCAAAATTGTAAACAAGTTTCCTATAGTATCAAAAGTCAAAAATCTAGTCCGCGAGATCCACACATACTTCTACCAAAGTCCTAAATGTTTCATAGAATTTCAAAATTTTGCTAGGGGAATAACACCAGGAAACAAGCTTCTCAAGGATTTTGATACCAAATGGAACTCCCTGCATGGACCAACATAACGATTTCTTTCAAAATATCAATCCTTGATTGGAGTGATGTACAAAAATCACAACACAATAGACAAAGCTCCTAACCTCTTACATAGGCTAAGTGATATAGAGACACTCTTGACTTTAACTAGTCTTCTCCCCATGTTGGGTGTGATGAATGAGCTTGTCAAGAAATCCCAAGACAAAACAATGTATATTAATGAATATGCCAATCTACGTAAACATGCATGCTTGGCCCTTGATCATCTATATCTAGATCTAACACAAGCTGGCACAAATTATTTCATGTGGTGGAAAATTACTGATTTGAATTATCCTAATAATTATTTACAGTTTAATGCAAGCAACCACTTATGTATCTGTGTATGTGGATATGAGATACAAATATACCAATGTAAGATAGCTAGGTGCTCTAGTAGAGAAGTAGTTGTTAACGAGGAATATTTTAAAAGCATTGTTAAATTTGTTGGTGATAATTTGAAGGAAATTGCAAAATATCTTTCTTCAAATATTCATGAAAGATTCCCTCGACATGAAATACTTGAAATCATGAGTATTGTGTATCCTCAATTTTTGGCAAACTGAGATAACCCAAAATATTTTCGTGCTCAAGTAAAAATCTTGATTGAACAATTTTCAAAAACTGTAACATACAATGAGTAGAAAATAGAAGGACTTTTAGATGAAGCTAAGCTTAGAAAACAATGTAGGAGTTTTGCAACAGCTATGAAGGACCAGTATAAATCCATGGGCAAGGACAAGTCCTTTGAACCAGGATCAATTAAAAAGGTTTGGACAAACTTAGGTCAAAGTGAAATACTATGTGGTTCAATATCAGAATATTTCAAACTTGATGATTTATGTCAAACAATGATATTGGGGTCGGTGGAGGATGAGCGAGTTTTCAATACATTGGGGTTTTTGAAATCAAAGTTAAGAAACAAACTAGACAAGAATTTGGAAAATTGCTTGAGGATGAAAGGAACTGCGTATAATGTTAGAAATTTTCCTTTTGAAAGGGCACTCACAATCTGGAGGTCCACATGTGAAAGAAAAGGGACTAGGTTGTGCAACACTCCAATTCCAAAGGCTGGTACTGGTGGCACTGGCAATGGCAATGGGACTAGGACAAATGACATTGACAAAAATGACAATGAATGTTGAATTTGAGACACGGGCTGAAGAAAATGAAGAGTAGACTTGGAATCAAATTCAAGATGACTCTTTTACTTTATCTGATGATGAACATTAGTTTGAGGACCTCGAGTCTTTTTGGGAAATGGAAGAGAATTAGTAGCTTTTAGGTATTTATACTACACTTCATGGATCCAAGGATCAATTTTCATTGTTCCATACTATAGTTGATGATATTTTATATTTTATTCAATGAAATTGTGAATCATTGCACTTCATGAATCATATTCCAAAGTCAAACTATAGTTGATGATATTTTATGTTGTATTCCATGAAATTGTGATATTTTATATTTTATATTGTATTTTATATTTTACATTAGTCCGTACATAACATTCAATGAGGTGTCAGATGACAATGCCTTTGAAAGGTTAAGACAAGATAAGTCCATAATGTTGTGTGGTCGCTGAAACTTGGAACCTTAGAACCAAAGTCTAAAGTTTTCCAAACCTTTAACCCACCGACTAGAAAGATGGCCAAGAAAGACTTGCAACTCAACAAAGTGAGACATCAACCAAGTCGAGGAATTGAGAAGTTATGAAAATTTAGAGCTCCACGACAAGGTTATAAAACTCTAAGGACTAGCGAGTAAGGTTAGGAAAAGCACCAAAATTGCCACTTTGAGTGATAGTAACCACAACAATGAAACTAACCAAAAATCTATCATTCCAATTCCAATAATAGATAATCCATGACAAACTACTCAAAAAAAGTAGAATAAATCCACACACAATAATCCATGATAATCTCTCCAGCTGTAACATTTTACATGAATTATCAATGAAATATGATCAACGATCTTTTGATGTTGATGTTGATCATGGAAAAAACAGGCCCTTAAGTGGCAAAAAATTCAGAAAAATCAAAATTAGGCAACTTGACGTAAAAATTTGAATAAGTTATCTATATTATTTCAAAAATATGTAAGAATAGAATTTGTAGAAAATTGAATGTAGTTTCTAAACTACTAGGTTTATTTTAATATATATATATATATTTGGTGAAAATTTGAAATTTCAATGCAATAGTACTTAAATTTCAGGGAAAAAAATAAGAAGTATGTGTCTGTTTGACCACCCTAATCACAATAAAATGATAATATTTTTTTATAAAATTTTAGACATAGGTAGAGGACTCATGTCTCGATGTGATGCATTTTGTAATTTTTTTCCAAGTAAATGATTAATTATGATTCTTTTATTACAACTTTTTAAAAATATAAAAACTCATACATCTAACCACCTTAATTTGGTCAAAACTTCATGAAATTCATTTTTTTTTAATCTTATAGTATGTGAAGCATAGAATGTGACACATATTTTGGATTCAAAAAATATGATACCATTTGAAAGCTATAGATGTTTTTCAATCAACCTATCAATTAGGACTTTATTCATAAATCAAATAGAAAATGAATAATAATTATTTATTAAATTCAAAGTAAAGCATAATTTTTATTGGTGGAAAGTTGAGAATCTCCTTTAAAAACCCTTTTCATCTCATCAATTTTGGGTAAAAAAAAGTTTTCAGCCACATACCCTACAAATACCCATCATATTGCCACTTTTTGGCCCATCATGATCCTGCACATACCTTTCACTAATCTTCTTTGTCATTAATATTATGCATTGATGTATGTTTTAATTCTAGCTCTGGTTTAATGAACCAATTAAAGTACCTTGATTAAAGTAGGAATTCATATAAATGTTTAGTGGATATGCTAAGTAGTCATGGAGATTGAGTATTGATGTGTGAATTGTAATGCAATTTCACTAAGATTATGGATGCCTGGAATTAAAATAACCTTATAGTTCATATTTTAATTGTGTTAAAATTAAAACTTGAGCATGTACTCAATGATTCATCAATCAACTCAATGCTTATGAGATTAATAACATATTAATAATAGTATCAGTAGTATATACAACAATGAACATCAACAATTGTTTAAAGTGTATCTAGAAGTTGAAACCACTACCAGACTTTTTCTTCAAATGATATAATAAATAATACAGATAATTGAACATCAACACATTATTAAAGTCTGAATTTGATCTTTTAAATTGATTATCACATGAAGGAATACATAGAGGAATTGGCAATGCAAAATCTTGCTCAAAGACAACTCTACACAGAGCTGATTTGCAACTTGGAAACTCATATTATCAAAAATTAAATCACTGCATCACCTTTTCTAGCAACTTCCACTCTTCAGGTGTTGGAATTTTCATTTGTTCTAACTGGTGTTGTTTGACTTGAAGATTTGTTAACAATTCATGATTCAAATTGGAACTTGTCTTGGATTCTTTAGTCAATTTTGCATTCATGGTTAGCAATGGTTTGATGGAATCCAAATAGGTCACCATATCTGGGTTCTAAGGAAACTGGTCCAAGTCAATCTTCCTTGCATCCTCCATCTTCTTTCTAAAATCATTCTTTCCAACGAATCGCTCATTTTTATCAAAGCCTTTGGAAAACCAAGCTCTATTAAGTTCCTTACCTTTTCATCCACCTCCCTCATCTTGTCTGCAACCAAATGCAAATATATTCCTTTGTTTCACACATTCTCAAACACTTTTCAATGACAAATGACAACGTCATTGATGTAGCAAGCCAATTAGTAATCCCTTTTGATTTCAAAACATTGTCATTGGCTTTGTAGATTGTTTGCTTAATTTGATTTGTTGATTTCTCTAATGCCAACACATTTTTGTTGTCCATTAAATATTTTTTGAGCTTATTATGATGTTGTCTGATAGCATCAATCAATTGAAACATGTCACACAAATGATCAATCCCCTTCATTATTTCATCCCGAAGCTTTTGTTTCATATGCCTCATTGTTTCTCTACAAAATGAAGATAACTTATTTTGACAAGACTTAATTTCATTTTTTGCTTCCATCAGCTTTGCCTCCAATCTTTCATTTCTTTTTCTCTCCTCCAATTTTTGTTCCCACTATGCATTTCCATTTGCAATGCTCATTCTTAATTTTTTTGAAGTGGATTTTTCCTCATCATATTTCTTGTTGCTCTCATCTAGCCTTTGTTTCAGTTCATTCATTGTAGTCTCATTCTACTTATCCTCTTTGCTTGTTGATGTAGAGCCAGATTTTTTAATTCTTTTTCCAAATTCATTGCTCTTGTTATTTGTTACTTTCCTCTTTGCTTTCTCATTTTCTAGGTATACCTGTAACTTTTCAATTTGATTCTACAACATTTTTTTCTCTCTATCTTGCTTTAGCAATGATGTGTACACCAATTCATTGTTCTTCTTTGATACATTAATTTTGTCAGTATTTCTAAGTCCAAAAAAACCCAATTGAAAATTGTTCACCTCGAATTCAAATGGAGCTATCTAATTTGTTGGTTTGTTTTGAACTGTGGGAACAAGAATTATGTACTCCATGATTTCTTTACTTGTGCCAAATGTGGGTAATACCATGGTTGTTACAGGCTCTAAAGTTAGAGCAGACGCACTCTCCGTCAGTTGCTTCTTTTCATTTTTATTCAAATCTGATTTCTTTTTAAACTCTTCAATGTAATGAAAAATCGAGGATGCAAGAACAATGGAATGCTTGAATGGCAAAGGAATAGGAGTACTTGTAGTTGCTAATGATTTTGCAGCCAGACTAACTGCATTAGGGGAATGCCTGGAAATAACTCCTTTGTGGTGGATCCACTGGTAGTGTGACTTGGAGTTGGACCTATCAAAATCCTTTGCTTCTTTTGTATGCCTTGATCACCTGGTGTTTTTGTGGTATATTATGTTGTTGTCCTCTTGTGTGTAATTTTTTTTGGTAGCTCATGTTGACCACTACTAGTACTACTACCCATACCATCACCACCAGAGGTAGTACCAATTGCACTAATCCCTCCACCATGGGCATATCCTAGTTGTGATTGTGTCTGACCATAAGGATAAGGATTTGAACTTGAAGCTCTAACAAATTGACTTGTATACCCTAGGTCTACTTTTTCACCTTCAACCCCAAGGCCAGATTTATCAACTAGTTTTTTATGCTCTACATCTATTACCATCCAAGGACCTTGTCTTTGGAACCCCAAAGGACCACCTTCATAACCCATTTTTTTAGCTATGGCTGCTCCTCTAGTAAATGCTTCTTTTGTGGCCTCACTTAAACCAAGTTTGAAATTGACATGGGTTTCTTCTTCCCTATCACCATTAGATTCATCATCACTTTCTTCATCTTCTCGTTCATCTGGATGCTCTATATTCCATAATTTTCTAAACTCAAGATCTTCTTCATTATCTCCATACTCTGCAAGAGCTCTTGGATCACCTAGATCCTTCCTCATAGACCAAAAGGCAGTAATTTTTTATCGTGACCAATTTCTTTTCTATAACTTCCTTCTCTAGAGAATTTGGCATTTTTAATCTACTAGATGGTTTATGACTTTTTTCATAAAAGTTGTTGTACCTCCTAATTGTCTTTTGATGCAATGCCATAATTTTTGTTAACAATTGTTCAAAAGAAATACCATTCTCAGCAACACTTTTCTCCATTGCTACTTTGACCTCATCCCAAGAATCCTTGTTTCTCAATTTTTCAAGCAAGGGTTTACATTAATGTTGAATTCTACTTCCAACATTCTTATTGAGCACAATCATTGATTTAATGGTGTCACATGGATCATACTACCAGTGACAGATAGCATCAAAATAAAAAAAAATTCAAAAGATCATGTGCCACACTAAATGCTTTTCTCTCGAATGTGATCCATCCACATGAAAAAGGTAAACAAGGAAATAAGTCTTCTTTCCCTAACTGGTAAAGTGTCTTTCATCAGTACTCTGCATCTACCTTACATATTCCAAAGTAAAAACCCTTTCTATCACATGTATTGGAAGTTTGTATGGTTTTACTTCCGATCCATAAAATCTTAGCACAGTATATTCTTCCATTAAGTACCAATCAACCAATTGTATTTTTTTCCTAGTTGAATGCAATTTCTACATGACATAGGCAATCTAGGCAAAGGAGTATTTGTAATTACTTGATGCAATGGAGCCAAAAAATAGTCTATAAAATGTCTTTAGTTCTTTCAAGAATCATGCATCCTTATCACAATGGTCCATTCATATACTGGAAGTGGAGTCATTTTCTTTTCCTCGGCATTACTATAGGGCTGAATCTAAACCTTGTTGGTCTGAAACATTCCTCTAAATTTCAATAGAAAAAGATATCACAAGTAGGTTGTGAACCTAAATGTCTTGGTGGAACCTCCTTTAATCATTAAAAATTGTTTATGCATGGATTCTACAATGTGCCCAATAAAATTATATTTGACATGTGGAACATGATAATCGATATTATATACCATTTCAAGGAGGCTTGCACCCACTTCCAAATTGCTATCCAGTTTGAGGCAAAATGCTAGCATGGAAATAGTATCCTAAGCCCATGGTTTAAAAATATCCAAATCATAAGGAGGCTTATGATCACCTTTCAATTTGTTTCTATCCTGAACTATTCTATTTAAGAAATATTTTTTCTCCTTTTCATCCACTGCTTCATAATCACTAGCAAGCTTTTCTAGGTCAATGTGGACATTTCCAAATTCTTCGGTTGTAAATCCCAAGGCCAACACTTTTGCAAGTTCTTCTCCATCAATGGATAGAAATTCTTATTTGCTATCTTTATTAACAATTTCTCTTTTGTTATCATCATAATTTAGGGGATAGATCATGATAAATTTTGGGCAAGGGAAAACCTCATATAACATCATGCTCCCTAATCCACTTACCCATGGTGCACTGAAAATATTGACTTGCATTTGCTTTGAAGCCTTATTCTTATATGAAAATCTAAGTTCTGAGGTACGCCTACCATAGGTTTCAGGATCATAAATATCATGGTATTCATCAATGAAACCTAGGGTTTTAATAAATTTTGCATAATGTATTTTTTATCTAACATTGCTTTAGTGGTACTGCCACTCGTGGTAGACATGTTGATACAATCAACAATGTTGAATTTGTGAATTCCCTATTAGTCCTTAATCTTTCTTAATTCTTAAGCCTCTTAACCCTAAACCTAAACTTCAAAGTTTGACAAAATAAGATTTTAAGAAATGCCAAACAATGAAACATAGCCACATGAATTCTTTAACTTACCCGGATTTTGAATTTTGATTCTTGAAGCTGAAACTGGGTTACTGGAATGGCTTTGTTGGAAGTGGAATTGTGGAACCAAAAACATGGTGGTGCACTACAATGAGCAAACTGAAGACTGAAATCTCCCTGTGTGCTGACCCTCTGACTTCAAAATAAAATCACTTAGCAATAGAAAGTTTTTTTTCGAATATTAAAGTGAATGACACCAAAACGTCTACTCGTTACTTACAGACTACACAATACACAATTAGGTAGTACATGCCACATGGCTAACAACATTTAAAACAAGCCATTAATGATTTACTCCTGCATCGACAACAAATTCTAAATTGTTGATCTTTGTTAATCTAATGGTTATAGGGTGATTCCAGAGGTTTAAGTTCACAAGCCTAGTGCTCTGTGCATTTTATTCTGAAATGCAACTACAACCATAAATAATAAACATAAAATATGTGTTTTAAATTTGCTTTAAACTTTAATGCGCTAGGATTGACATCTAGGCCATGGGTTTAGAAACCTAACATTGAAAAGACCTTAATAAAATGAATTACAATGTCACATTAATAGCACATTGCACAACCATTAATAGCACTTAACTTGCAAAGGACTTAATAAAATGAATTACAATGTCACATTAATAGCACAACCATTTATTTTATTACAACTAAATTACAATGTCACATTATTATGTAGTACAAATACAAATGTAAGTGCAAGATCCAAGCTTTTGTTGGACCACTGGTGAAAATTTGAAAACGTGAATGTGATACATGTATCTCTAAAAATAAATGGAACTTTTCAGGTCAACCATGAGCTCTGAAAATAAACACATGGGACTTGTTGGGTCAACCACGGGCTTTGAAAATAAATACATGGGGAAAGGGGGCCCAATCAAACTGGGGAAACTGGGAGCTATGAAGATACAAAATGTACTTAGTCCCTTTCAGAACTAGACTCGTGCAGAAGATGAGGGGTTGTAAAATTGCTCTCATGTAGAAGATGAGCACTAAAAATAAATGTATGGGGCTTTCCTAGTAGGCCATGGTGTCTTAAAATAAATGCAAGAGATTCTCTTGGCCAACCATGCAAACGATGAGGGGTAGTAAAACTACTCCCATGTAGAAGATGAGCACTGAAAATAAATGCATGGGAATTGCCTAGGCAACCATGCAGACGATGAGGGGTAGTAAAATTGCTCTCATCTTCTACTTGCAGCCTCCATGCACTAGGATAGCTCTTATCTCCATCAAAGCTCCTCATCCTAGTTCAAAACCTATCTAATAAGTTAGGTGAACCAAATCAACTTCTTTCCAATTCCACCCATTTTGAACTTGAAGGAAATTGGTCTTTTACTCTATAACTACATAACTAGAGGCAAGAGAATTTAGAGCATCCCCAATAATACCACATCATCTTCTTCTTGAATCCTTATTAAGTTATTAACCCTACAAAATGAAAACCCTTATGACAATTCAACGAATGATTTTAGTTGTTTTCACTATCCTTATTTATGGGCCAAAAGTGCCACCAAAAGTGCCACTACCAACTTGGTCCCTTGTACACCTCATAGGTGTCACGTGTGAGGTTGTGTATAGTTATGTGCATAGTTACTACTAACTAGTAATAATTGTGATTCACACAAACCAAAAATCCAACTTAATCAGTAGCTCAAGCTGGCTACACGTAAACTGTACCTCAAGCTGACAACCTGTCAATTATCAAAATTAGCAGTGCCATGCAAGATGTCAATTGTCAAAATCACTAGATTATTGACATCATCATCTACGATTCTATAGTACATTGTGTAGTTTTCAATATAAAGTTATCCAATCAATCACTCTGGATATTCATACGGCATTAATCCGCGTCACCACCAAGTACCATAGCCAAATTGAGAATTTCAATAGAATAAATGAAAGGTAGAGTACTTCGACGCATTGAAAAGAGAGAATTAAATGTCTCATTTTTCCTTAATCATTATCAATGTCCCCTAATAAGTCACAATAAATTTTTCTCACTTATGATTAGAACTATATATTGATAATTACTATTATTTTTAAAAGCCACATTTAACATTTATATATTGATCAAAGAAAAAGGAATTTACAAGAATGGAGCCACAAAAAGCATTTTAATTCAAGTAGCTATTTGTAAAGACTGAAATACATAGTACATAACTAGCATGGCCAAAAAGCCACTAACCATGACAAAAAACTAGTCATAATGTACATATTACAAGAATTGTTATGCTATACAATAAATAAAATATAGACACGTGATACGTCACACAATTCATTACTAATTTTTTTTATAAAATTAGTTGAGGCCATCAACCGGTTGTTTGAGTAGAACATGAATTGAATTTAACAAATTAACGACAGAGAAGAAAAGTGAATCACCCAAAACCTTCCTCCAAAAATCCAGACTCTTTAATGATTCAGTTTTTCGTATCACATAGCAGACCCCATCTCATATTAACCAGGGCAAGATCATGCTCTGTAGAAGCTTACAATTCCACTTTCCTAAAGATTCCACCAATAGGCACTAACCCACTTTCAAAATTGTAATGCTCCAACACCAACTCCAATGAAGAAATAGAGTAAATGAGAGGATGCAAATAACATATTGCTAGCATCTTCACCAAATCTTTATCAAGAAAAATTTCCATGCAATTGGACAAGAAAGCCAAAGCTAACTCAAAATATACAGCACGAGGGTTGTTCTAAAGCCATTCCCTACCCACAATTATTCATATAGCATCCTCAACCTGCACACAAGGAATTGTAAAAACCATACCCAAATTTTGTCTATCGTATGCATCATCCCTTCTTTTCTCCCAAAAAAGTTTGGGTAGCATGACACACCATGAAGAATCCATAATATCTCAGTTAAATTGAGAATAGAGAAGAAATAAATCAATTCTAAATGTATTATAAATGATATGAAGAACATCAAGTTGGTGAATTATATATAGAATAATAGAAGTTAGCATGAACACAATCAATATGACATCACACTTTTCATTTTTAAATTCACCACTATCATTGATCATTTGACAATTAACATTTATTTCAACACTTGAATCCTTATAAACAAGTGCTTAAAAGGTATGCCCACAACAGATGACAAGATGGTTGCATAGTGCACATGCAAAATAAACTATAATAATAAAGTTATTTTTAAAATGGGGACATCGCTAGGTTGACAAGACTCGACCCTCAGAATTAAAGAGTTAAGATTTAAGGATTTTTCATAAAATATTTTGGTCTGACTTAGGCAATATTAAACGGTAAACAAGAGCATGATGATCGAAAGACCTAAATGATTAATAAAATCTCAACCATTGATTTCTAAAAATCTAACCATTCTAGTGTTATTCCAAAGGTTTTAGTTCGCAAGTCTAGTGCTTCAAGGATTTACTTCCGAAATGCATCTATATTCATCCATCAAAAATTCATCAAGCGGTCCCTCTTTTAAAAAAAAGTTTATGCACATGCATAATTTAAATTGGGGAAATCGCTAGGTTGACGAGAATCGACCCTCAGGATTAAAGAGTTAAGATTTAAGGCTTTGTCATAAAATATTTTGGTCTGAATTAGGCATTATTAAATAGTAAACAAGGTTATAGAGCATGATGACTGACAGACCTAGGTATGTGCAAGATCATCATGGAAAAAATAGGCCCTTAAGTGGCAATGAAAATTCAAAAAAATCAGAGTTAAGCAACTTTACGTAAAAATTTGAATAAGTTATCTATATTATTTCAAAAATATGTAAGAATAGAATTTATGGAAAATTGAATGTAGTTTCTAAACTACTAGGTTTTTTTTTTTTTTAAAATCTATTTGGTGAAAATTTGAAATTTCAATGTAGTAGTACTTAAATTTTAGGGAAAAATTAAGTAGGTGTCTGTCTGACCACCCTAACCACAATAAAATGATAATATTTTTTTATAATATTTTAGATATAAGTAGAGGAATGTGTCGGATGTGATGCATATTTTTTTTGTAATTTTTTTCCAAGTAAATAATCAATTATGATTTTTTTATTACAAATTTTAAAAAATATAAAACTTCGTGTAATAACCACCTTAACTTGGTCAAAATTTATGAAATTCATTTTTTTAATCTATAGTATGCAAAGCATAGAATGTGACACATGTTTGGATTCAAAAATATGATACCATTTGAAAGTTATAGATGTTTTACAATCAACCTATCAATCAAGACTTTGGTCGTAATTGTGTAGAAAATGAATAATAATTATTTATTAGAGATTCAAAGTAAAAGCATAATTTATATTGGTGGAAAGCTAGAGAATCTTCTCTACAAGCCCTTTTTAGTTTCATCAATTTTGGCTAAAAAATTAGCCGATACATGAAGTGAAGTCTAGAAAAACAAGGTGAGTTGTCAAACACGTATTTTGCATTGACTTCTTAGGATTGGCATGTCCAAGCCAAATACCAAAGCAAACCCGAGGCTAATCCCTAGGCAATAAATTCTTTGTTAGAAATATTAGATATCACGATTCAAATCAGGATATCGATTCAAATCAAGACTTGTCTTGAATGTCCGGATATCGATTTAGTTTATACCTATGATTTTAAAAATGTTATACACACACTTTGCAATATATGATTTAGAAAATTAATAAATAGTTTATAATTTATATATAATATATAATTTGCCGATAATCTCTTACAAAATTATATAATATATAATATATTATATTATTATGTATAATATTTAAATATTTTTCTATATTTTAATATATATACATATATATATATTACTATACCATTATATACTATATTCCATGTTAATATTATCTTTTTTCCTCTCTCTCTCCCCCTTTCCCTCTCTTCGTCCCTCTCCCTTTCCCTCTCTCCCTCTCTCTCTCTCTCTCCACTTCTTCCCCTCTTTCCCTCTCCCTCCCCTCCTAACTCTCTCTCTCTAGTCTCTCCCTCCTACCCTCTCTCTCTCTCTCTCACACACACACACTCCTATGTCTCTCCACTCTACCCTTAGCCCTCTACCCTTAACCCTTAAATCTTTAAACCCTTAAATCCTCTACCCTCTATCTCTCCCTCACCCCCTCCCTCTCTCTCTCAAGACTCTCCCTCCTACCCCCTCT